>OY720023.1:25449543-25817543 GCA_963082485.1 Eudonia mercurella | reverse complement strand
GATGAAATGTAATTCCAAAAGCTCAATGTGATATAACTAAAGTAATTTTAATATTTGCCATAATTTTTACATAGACAATATGTATTTCAAATTATATAGCAATGTTTTACAATTATCTGTTTTATTTCTCTTACCCACTTTATGTTTTTTTTATCGTGCTCTGTATAGGACATCAATTTATTACTAAAGAAATGTTTTCGTTAGTACACCTAATAATCTATACTAATATTATAAAGAGGAAAGCTTTGTATTTTTGTATGTATGTATGTTTGCAACGAATAAACTTAAAAACTACTAGACCGATTTAAAAAATTCTTTTATCATTAGCATGCTACATTAGCGCAAAAAAAAAGAAATGCGGTACGAAGTCCACCAGGTCAGCTAGTATAACAATAAAGCCGAACACTTGGCAGGAAAATGAAGAGTCTTATTAATGAGTGTTTTGTTTTATATTCATGTTTTTAATTATAAAATAAAATAATTACATATTTTAAAAATTTGTGATTTTTCAAATAATAATGAGAAATAATGATCGTCACTTAAAATTCTCTTGAGGAGACCGCGTGTGAGATCTCAGTAAATTCCCACATCTTTACCCAAGTGGTTTAGGGGAAAAACATTTAACATTTAAGAAACATTGTACAATATCTTCATAACTTTGACACTGGCCTAATGTGTTACTCACACGAAACTACTAATTAAGGAAAAATATAAAAAAGCCGAACACAGATAACAGGCCAACGTCTACGTTTCTGACCAAAAAATCTAGGTTTTTTCAAGTGCTTGACGTAAAATGTTGAATATCCTCTTCCTAGACTTCTTCAACTATTTTGGTGTAAGCTTCCTTTATATCACGTTATGCGGCTAAAAGTTATGATAATATTTTTTTTTTTATAGTTAGTAATTTTTTTAAGCATTTTATAAATAAGGTAGTTACTTAATATTTCGAATAATTGGTAATACAAGATTGTGTCTTGGATCACTCAAAATATCTTCTTAAGAGGAAAAGGATATTTCTCAAAACTTCCTAGCCTTTTTTTATATATTTTTTTCCATTAGCTCTAAAGATTATTTAAGATGTAGGATTATTAAACTTCGTTTAATCCTTGGACGCATTTTTTCTTGTAGGTAATTCATTTTAAAATCGCTTCAATAGTTTGGGAAAATGTGCAGTTTCAAAATCGCTTTCTTCGAAACATTTTACGGAAACATCTCTTTACTACAGCCATCTACAGCTCAAAGCTGCATGTAGAAGGCTCGTCACTTAGGTCACTTTAACAAGGTCATTTTAACAACGTAGTAACTATTTTTTTATCTGTAGTTATCCATCTCAAATACTAGTTATCTTGCCGAAACAATAGTCGTGCTCTTAGAAGAGTAGCAATGTAAGATCCTTCTTAAGCACATTACTATTCATTACCATCATCACTATTCATTTAGAAGATTTACAGAAAATATGCATTGTTACTTAGTTTAAGGGGGTGCAGCGCGGACGCAAAACTGCGAGTTTCAAGTTTCTTTATGACGGCGAGCGAGCGGCGCGTGGCAGTGGTGTGACAACGGCGCACGACAAGAATACGCACACACAATAATATCTGTACAGAGTAGGCTGGTAATTTAATTAGAGCAATGTTTACTTTCGTAAAATCATAGGCGTTTGGGTAAAAAATAAGAAAAGTGTTAATATTTTCATATTCATGTTTTTTAATGGAAAAATAAGACAACAGTGACCTGCGGAATATCAATACAAACATTTTGATGTCGGATCATTGTTTCATTTGGGCTATATTTACAAAGTTTCTATAGAAATAAGTTTTTAGATATCATTATTTTACGTAATTTTTATGCAGTTTCTGGGTATTTGTTTCAAATTCCAAGACAACCATGACCTTGTGAAAGGATCAAGCTAATCTACACTAGTCCTTTTAATGTATAAGACCTATTCAGCGCCTAGCACCAGTGACTTAAAAACACGTAAATTTTCAAATTCCGCGCTGCACCCCCTTAATAAATATATATAAAAACTGGTTAGAATGAGCTAAATATGCATATATAAACACGAAATTTATTGATGATGAAAAAGATTGAGGAAAATGAGCACTCATTTATCTTCATCCTTTTTTGAAGTTCCCATCATGTTGTAATAATTACACAACATCAATTACATAAGAAGTATGCTGAGCCCAGCATTGGGACGTTGATAGACTTGAGGTAATGATTAGATTTCGTTGATTTACATACTTTGTAAGCCAAAGGAGCCTTATTCAATGTCGACAACTACGTCATCAACACCCGAATCTAATATTTTTACAAATATTAAAGACTGGTTGTCGCCCGCGACTTCGTTCGCGAAGACTACACTATCCCACGGGAATCTGTTACCGGGATACAAAAGTATCCTATATCCCGAACTAGGTCCGGGTCATGATCTGTCTATGTGCAAAGTTTCATCCAAATCGGTTTCAGTCATTTTCACGTGATGCAGCATGCACAAATAAACAGACAAAAATTCTAAAAACTGTTGGAACGTGTTCTGTTATCGATTCTAAGTATCCCCAGCCAACTTTTTTTCGAATATCTTCCATGTACAGACTTTCGACCCTCTTTAGCTTTATTATATGTAATAGATAGAACAGGAACCGCGCCTGTGGGGGCTGGTCTGCTCTTGCATACTTATCTTATTTTTAGTATAATTCACTATAGTTTGACTTTGTTTTTCTTAAACAATTTTTGACTTTTGACTAGAATACTGTAGTGGTATATACTGTATGACATTGTGGAAATTGAAACTTTTGCCTGATGTAAATTTGTTAACCTAGAATTTTTATTTTTTGTTTTTTTTTTTACATGTTGTGGTTGTCTTCTATAAGTATGTTTTGTGTTTATTTGTAATGGAAAGTGTCCTGCTATGATCGGGCATTTTCCAATATTTTGGACGGATAAGGGAGAAAAGAGCTGGCTGGACACTTGCTGAGTTTCTTGCCGGTTCTTTTCAGTACAAGATCTCCCGCCCAGAGTAGACTTACGAACCGATGGCATAGTGACATTCACAAGAGCTACTTGTAGCCTAAACTGAATAAAATTATTTTGAATTTGAATTTGAGGAACACCTCGGTGGCCGAGTGGCATTGCGCTCGGCTGACACCCAAAAGTCCCGGTTCAAGTCCCAGGTCTGACAAAGTGTGTTTCGGATTTTAATCAAGTCGGATGAAGTCTAGGGTTTGTGATCACCAACCCGATTTTAGTAAGCGTGTTGAACTTTACGCAAATTTTGTTGCGAACAAATTACAATATGAAAAAGTGTTGAAAACATGTCCATAAGCAGGATTCGAACCCACACTCCAATTATAACTGTAATCGTTACAATCCTTCTCATTCTTGGTTTCTTCAATGCATTGAACAGTTATCATCTAACTATTTAATTTATATTTTTTAATTTTGTTACAACAATTAGTAACCAAACGTAATTGTAGGTATTTCGGAAGGTCGTCGTGAATAAGCTAAAAAAATATTAAATTTGAACTTTACCGTGTTTGGTTATTATTGTTTTTATGATCTGTGGTTATTCATTTTATTTAATTATTCAATTAAACTTAAGTATGCTAATTTATACACCAATCAAAATATAATAACAACACATTCACCACACCTCGATAAACTAATATTACCAGTTTCAATGAACACCTACAACGAGCCTACAACAAACTTTTATATACAGTTACAAATTAATGATTAATCAAAATTTTCTAATAATTTAATTACTGTTTCGCCTAGGTGACCCCCGCGCGTCAAGGCGCGGCTCAACCGGGACGCCTTGGAGATGGCTGAGTCAGTGAAGGCATGGCGGGGAAACTACTGGGAGAGTCACTTCTCTTCCGACTGACTCGCCAACTCAACGCCACCCCTGCCGCCATTCACCCGCTCTTGACAGCACGGGCAAGCGCCGCGCACTGGGACTCGTTCATACAACGTAGTGCTCAATACCCGATTTTTTTTTAATGAGGGTATTTCAAAAAAATAAATTTCTTTGGGTAGGTAGACCTTACAATGTATGACATCGTTTGTACAAGTGGTGAATCAGTAACTGTGTTCTGCTGTCAAGTACATGAGCTCAAAGTTGACTACACATGCAAATTATTAATCATCCAATAACGTAAGCGAGTTTTACGTCAGTATTAGAACATTTTTTTTAGTTGATGGCTTAGTGCGATTAGTACATTTAGCCAGTATCAAAGTAATTTTTCTAACAAGTATAATACATAAATAATCAATATTTCTTACCTGATGATGATGAATGATAATAGAAATGAGAAGTGAGAAACGATATACCCCCAACGCAACCACTTGAATATCTCAGTAAAGATGTGGGGCTTTACTAAGTCCTCGGGCGGACTTCTTGAGAGAATTTGAAAAGTGACGTTGCACTGTTTTGTTTCATTTGCCAACACTTATGCACAATCACGCATACTTAACGGTTAATAATCCACCATTATTTCACATTAATATTCGACATAACACAAGTTTTAGAAAATAAAACAAAACCGCAGACATGACTTCACTTTTCCGCCAAGAAGTCTCCTATTAGAACATTCATTTTTATAAGAGCTCAAGCGTCGAATACCTAGACACAATAAAATTTTAATTGTTAACGGCCACCTGCTGGTCGCTCGACGCTCAAGGGGATATGTCAGCACCACCACATTTGATTGAAGTGCATCATGTCAGCTACAAACCAAGGTACGGTAATTCTAATATGTTATCAAGTGTAATAAGGTCTAAAGTTTATAATATCATTCTTATTTCCCTTTTTGAACAACGGCTTGACAACAGATGATTTTAAGTAATCTGGAAACACAACAGTTTCAATACAAATATTAATTATATGTGATAGTGGAACACATACTTCGTTTATATATTATTATATTTTTTATACCTAATAAGACCTACTATAACACTGAAACATGCAATAAAGACTTAAAAGATACATACAATTTTAACGAGTTATGTTATGTATGACACTCTTTACTCGACTTCCTTAAAGGCCGGCAACGCGTCTGCGATTCCTCTGGTTTTGCGGGGGTGTCCATGGGCGGCGGTGATTACTTTCCATCACGTGAACCGCCTGCTCGTTTGCCTCCTTCTTTTATATAAAAAAAACTTACTTTTGAAAAGGTAGAACTTATTCGGTAGTGCAACTGGACAATAGATTATTTTGGATATACATAAACATTTGAAAAAATAAATTATGAGTTTTTTAACTTGGTCCTTTTGTCGTTGTACAAATCAAATCAAATTAAATCAAACCATTTATTCGTGTTAAATGCCGTACATTATAGTGATGGTAAGTGTGAGGTTATGAATCGCACATTTAGCTAACATGTTAGCATACAAATATTAAATTAACTTAAATATAATGAAAATGAAATATGATTAAAATTAATTAAGTATACATGTCACAAGATTGTATATCAAGCATTAGATTTGTTATTTATACATTCATCAATAATTAAAAAGTATTTTGTATTAACTATTTTCGCAATTTTATTTTTGGTATTTTATTATAAATTTTATAAGTTCTAGAGTACTCTCTAATGAGTCTCTGTGGGTTTCTGGTATTAGTTCTATAATGGTACTTTGCTTCAGTAAACAATTTAAAATTTAGTTTTACAAATTTTCCTATCCCCATTAAATAAATCGAAGCTAATGTTAATATACCTAACGTCATAAAATACGGCCTGCATAATGGGCCAGGAGCAATGCCACATAATGCTCTAACACATCGCTGTTGAGCAATAATTTTTTTTTAGCACTAACACTATTTCCCCATAATATGACACCGTCGAAGTATCGACTCTACGTATGCATAGTACGCAACTATGGATGTTTCCTTAATAGCAACTTTCCTCAATTTAATCATTTTTTTTTTAGATTTTTTTAAAATTTTTTTTTAGCTTGTTAAAGAGCTAAGTGCTCGCCTTATTGAAGCCTCCTGTATCAAGAAGGCTGGCAGCTACCTCTGCCAGCGTATTAGCTTGGCAATCCAGAGAGGCAATGTTGCCAGCAATCATGGGATCGTTCCCATGAGCCCACAGTTGGAGGACATCTTTTATTTACCTATATATTGGTATTTAGTTTTTATTTTTTTATATATTTTTTTTATATTTACGTGTAAGCACAGTGCCTTGATCTAACCTGATGTTAAGTGATGAGGCCAATTGGTGGAAGCGCACTTCACCCGGGATCCTCAACTAGTGAAGCGCTGGCTATCTTATCTCTAGCTACCGGAACACAACAATGCTACAAACATTGATGTTATGGCGACATATTTAGATAAGATGGTGGTAGCTAGCCAGGCGGACAAACAAGTCCTACCACCAACCAAACCGAGTACACAAACATGTACCCCCCGCTGGGAATCGAACCCGGGACCTCTGGGTCTAAACCGGTGGTCTTAACCACTAGACCACAGAGGCAGTTATTTGCTTTAGGATAAACATTATTAGCGGGATTATTACCATGTTTTTGTTATGTGTGAGTATCCGATATTTCGGCACAGTTACTTATTTAGAGGAGCTTGGTATGCGCCATGATCACGGATGTACTGAAGTTATTGCGGGTGGGTGACTATGAGCAGACAAAACGATCTACCCTCTTCCTTAGTCGTTTTTTGCGCTCGATACTCGTACCACTGTCTCCTAAGTCACTATTCACTCGAACTTGTTTTCGACACACTACACTGACCGTATCAGGGTGCCTAGTGTGAGTTTTGTTTATTATCCGTATTCATTCGATAACGTTTACGAAAACTAAAATTAGTATGGCATTGAAGCAGCGCCTCCTGGCGACATACGAGAAGAGAAGCAATTTTGCCATACAAATTCTCGTTTTCGTTAACGTTAACGATTGGCGAATGAAACTCTCACTAGGCACCCAGATTGCGAAACGGCATTTTTGTTCTTTTTGCGGTCTTTACATAAATTTGCTATTTTTTTCAGTTTTTTTAGGTTCAGTTGAGTTATGTTTCTTTTAGTTACTTATGTATATACGATATCAATTTTAGCAATTACAAGGCGTATGAAAACGAAGTTACTTTATTGCGCACTTTATCTGTGTTTAATTTTGAGTCTAGTGTGATTCCTAAGAAGATAACCTCATTGTAATTTATACTAACATGTCTGTGTTTAAAGTTATTAAAGTTAATTAAATTTGTTTTAGTAAGATTCATTTCTAAATTATTATTTATCAACCATCTATTTAGCAATGTCATTGTATTATAAATATCAAGAATATGTTTGTCAAGAGCTTAGAATTATTCTAAGGTCAAGAGTAGATTTTTTATCAGTTGTTATAACGACAGACACATCGTCTGCAAATAAGATTGTTTTGTGTGCCACAACATCTGGTAAATCACGAAGGCTCGTGCCGCAGCAGTGGGGACATAAAATGAGCTGATGATCAAAACTAAAGGACGGTAATTTTTGATCAGCCTTCTGTTGTACTCCTTGTTTAGTAAACACAACGATTAGGTATTTAATAGGTCACTATTATTTTTAAACTGTGCCATTTTGACACTATCTGCCAATAAATGCATGTGAAGGCTTTATGTTGAATAAATGATTTGTCTTTGTCTCATAAGCCTCTTACCAAGCCCTTACCCTACACCACAAATTATCTAGATCGTTATTAGGATTACATAAGTTGTGAATCATGGCCAATCAAACTGTCTAGAAAATTGGTGTAGTCCATCACAGCATACGACCTCAAAACACTCAAAGTCAGGGGCGCTGCAAACACCCAAATTATGCACACGCATTACTACGTCCAACTGTCTATGTGTCCATCGCACTGCCGGTGTCACCGGGACAAACATGCCAGGGCCGGCTTCAGACCAGCTCAATTCAATTCAAAATCATTTATTCAGTTTAGGCTACAAGTAGCTCTTGTGAACGTCACTATGCCATCGGTTCGTAAGTCTACTCTGGGCGGGAGATCTTGTACTGAGAAGAACCGGCAAGAAACTCAGTAAGTGTCCAGCTCTTTTATCCCTTGCAGCGTCCAAAATATTGGAAAATGCCCTATCATAGCAGGACACTTTCCATTACAAATAAACACAAACCATACTTACAGAAGACAACCACAACATGTAAAAAAAAACAAAAATTCTAAAAATCTAGTTAACAAATTTACATCAGGTAAAAGTTTCAATTTTCACAATGTCATACAGTACCACTACAGTACTCTAAAAGTCAAAAATTGTTTAAGAAAAACAAAGTCAAACTATAGTGAATAATACTAAAAATAAGATAAGTATACAAGAGCAGACCAGCCTCCACAGGCGGCACCCGTTCACGAGTATATGACATATGAATCAGCCATCGCTTCGCTTAACCATATTTTAGGGAACATAACGACCCGACGCACACGCCACCACCGCAGAGACAATAAAGAGAGCATGGCACACTCAAGATACTCTAAATAAAAATTTTATGATCTATTTAACGCAACGCTGTTTGTTATCTGTAGAACACTGTTGATAAAGGCTATCATATCAGTATAAAAATTATATAAATTAATTTATTATTGTGAAATAACATGTACAGGCGAGCAGACTAAGATGGCCCACCACACATTCTTATCATTAAAATAATCATTAATTTTATAGTAACCTTTTTTCATTAGGCCTTGTTTTATTACAGTCTTAAACTTGTGTAGCGGCAGTTCCGTTATAGTGAAAGTCACTTTATTGTATATTTTTATACATTTCCCAACAAATGAAGTACCGACCTTATTGAGTCTAAGTTTTGGAACGGCAAGTTTGTTTTTATTTCTTTGCAATTAGCTATCCGATTATGGTTAGTTAGTATAGTAGCGTTGGTAGAACGCTACCATGTCACAGCATCTACGGAGCAGAGTCCCTGGATTCTGCCCAGAATCGGACAGGAAGGCGACCTCTGTGATACTTATTTCTGCCGCTTAGCAGTAGTTTCGGTTTGAAGTATGGTAAAGGGTAAGACACAGTAAAATTAAGGACATAATGAAGTTAAGATTTGTTGTTAATGAGAAGCAATAAATATTTTACTTACTTACTCTGATATAAGCTTTAGGGTCACATTAACTGACCCTAGCCGTCATAAGCCTCGGTCTAGAACACGCCTAAACATCCCCAGGCCTGTTCGCATCACCCCGGACGGAGGTGGTTCTCGACATTGAGTTTTCCTTAGCATAAAAAGGGTCTAATTAACTATTTTATATTTTTGTATGCAACCCAAGTTTTTGTAGAACCATGTCGTTATTCTATTAGAAAAATCTACATAAAACACACATCATATCCACAGCCCGGCCCTGCGTTTTCTGAGCTGACCGTGACGCGTCCGCACTCCGTGGTGAATTCGGAACATGGTGGCAATTCTATGGTGGACTATATAAGGCGAGGGCGGGGCGAATGACCACAGTCTGCGGTGACAATGCCGAGGGTTACGTTGCTCCTGTTGGCTGTGGTACTGGTCTCACTGGCCACCGAGGGTAAATATTAAAGTCTTAAGTGATAATTAAAAAGAATATCAAGTGTCAATAGGTATGCCAGTCATTTGACTGGCATATGGATTTCCATATTTTACCAGAGCTTCACTTTTACAGCAAGTTTTTTCCTTTTCCATTGTCCACAACGGGGAAGCGCTTGATCCTTCATGTAACCTGTCTCTAACTGTCGGCCCATAATACTGTTGATAGGGCGACAAATATAATTACATGTGCCCCCCGCTATGAATCAGACCTGGGGCCCTGATTTGACGACCTCAGACACGATATTTAGATTAAAGTTGCTAACTTTACACATAGTTAGGTACTTAGTTCAGTCCCCTCCTCACCTATGAAAAGAGGAAGACTAGTTTCCTTCAAGAACAAATGCAACTAAAGTAAACATTTCTAAAACGTCCATTTCACACCATATTCAAAGCAAGTCAAAATAAATACGTCCCCGAAATTCTGTCATTATTGTTGTTTTACCTAGGAAGGAGGATGAGACGCGGCTTTAATAACAGCGGGTACGGCTCGAGCGGGTACGGCCGCGGCAGCGACGAGCGCGACGCGAGCGTCAGCCAAGAGAACAACGGAGGCGGGTGCAACAGCAGCAATGATAGAAGGTAAGGGTATTTAAACTTCTTATTAAAATTATGTTCCATCAATTGAGTGTTTATCAACCATTTTTTGGTTACAGAAACTCTTGTTTATGTCAAAACAAAATGTGACGTCATTTTTATTTATGATCTTCAATTTAATTCATTTTAATTAGACTTAAATCTAGACAGTAAAGCCTTTGTATATGTCCTGTGTAATGTGTGTTTAAATTTAATTTATTGGTGCAATAAAGGAATAACTAAAAGTAGTACTTAAACATGTTGGAACAAGAAAAAATACAAGTACTTAAACTTTTCTTTAAAAGAGATTTCGTACAGCTGACCATAGTGACTAGTGACGAAATAGCGTTAATGAATGTTAATGCTATATTATTGTTGTTCTTGGTTATCAACATCTTCATAGCCCGCATCAGTCCAATGCTGGACATAGGCCTCCCCTAATGTATACCACTGGGCACTGAGCCCGATCTCCGGCTCTTTTTTTCCAACTACTGCCAGACACCTACACATTATATCTTGGCTTCACCTCGCTGGAGTGCGTCCTACACTACGTTTGCCGAGTCACGTTATCCAGAAGACATCTGAGTGCCTAGTGTGAGTTTTGTATAGGTACTATCCGTATTCTTTCGATTATGTTTACGAAAACAACAATTTTTATGGCAAAACTTTAACTCTTCTCGTGTGTCGCCAGGAGGCGCTGCTTCAATACCATACTTATTTTCGTTATCGTAAACGTAATCAAATGAATACAGATAGTAAACAAGACTCACACTAGGCACCCTAATCGTTTATTTTCAGTTACAGTGGCAGTCGTGAGCTAGCCAACAGCCGCGACGGGCGGCAACCGGGCCAGCCACGCGGCGGCGGCCGCTCCTTCATGCGCTCCTCCGCCTCCGCTACCGCCTCCGCCGCTGCCTCCGCCCAACACCACAAGAACAACCTTGTACTGTAGAACTCCATGTTTGAATTGCATCATTATTTAGTAGATTTTAGTCCATATTTGTTAATGAAAATTTGTGTCTAATCCTATTTTTATATATATTTCTTGTGATTAAAATTTAACAATTTCATTCTATATTTCTATATTTCATAAGACCAAGCTTTATCCCTTTTGATTCTCGATGGAAGAACATATATAATTATCGCGTGGTTATAAATTTCTGTAACACACATGAACATTTTGCATCAATTTAGTTACACTCTTAATTGTAATACTAATTTTAGTTACTCGTTTGGTACATAAACCTAGTATAAAAACGCATGTGGTTATAAATTTTTACTTTTTATTTTAAATGCTAATTGCTACACTTAAGCTGAATTAAATACAAAAACACAAATGTTGAAAAATTTTATCAACATTTGTGTTTTTGTAATTTGTTCGCAACACAATTTGCGTTTAAAATTATTTGAACGTTGAATTAAATATTTATAATTTGAATAATAAATGATAACCACATGATAAATTAAATATTTATCATGTGATTATAATTTGAAATAAGAGGAGCTCGATGGCGCAGTGGTTAACGCGCCCGGTCTGCGAGTACTGAGGTTAAGCAACTTTCGCAAAGGCCGGTCATCGGATGGGTGACCAAAAGTTATCATCTCGAACTCCTCCTTGCTTCGGAAGGCACGTAAAGCCGTTGGGCCCGGCTGCATTAGCAGTCGTTAACAATCACCAACCCGCAGTAGGTCCGCGTGGTGGTTTATGGCACGTTCTCCCTATCCATCCATAGGGAAGGCTCGTGCCCCAGCAGTGGGGACATGAAAATGAGCTGATGATGATGATGATGATAATTTAAAATATGCATGTGATGATAATTAGCTCAATCTTTACGATACAACAGAGCATTTTAGAACTACACTGTCGCAGTGGTTTTGTTTGTACCACGAACACTCGAAAACACACGAAAATCTTTACTAATATTATAAAGCTGAAGAGTTTGTTTGTTTGTTTGTTTGTTTGTTTGTTTGAACGCGCTAATCTCAGGAACTACTGGTTCGAATTGAAAAATTCTTTTTGTGTTGAATAGTCCATTTATTGAGGAAGGCTATAGGCTATATTACATCACGCTATGACTAATAGGTGTGGAACAGTCGCTAATTAACGCGGGTGAAACCGCAGGGCACAGCTAGTCTCTTTATAGACTTAAAACTTTAATACGGCTAGTGAGCTTGGAATCGATGACAGTTCTCACAGCACGTCTTTAACCCGCTCTAAAGGTACTAGCTGGTATGTGGGTACTCCGAAACAGCAGTACTTCATGTAAGGGTTGACATTAAGCCACCTCTGTGGTTAAGACCACCGGACCGGTCTGATCCAGAGGTCCCGGCGTTAATTCCCAGTGGACCCCCACTGGAAATTAACGCCGGGATCTCTGTTTTCTCTGACACATGTTTGTGCACTAGGTTAAGTTAGTGGTAGGGCTTGTTTGTCCGCCTGGCTAGCTACCCCCATCTTATCTAAATATATCGCCATAATGTTTATAGCATTGTTGTGTTCCAGCAGCTAGAGATAAAATAGCCAGTGCCTCTGTAGTTGAGGGTTCCGGGTGAAGTGCGCTTCCATCATCGGCTTTATCATCATTTAACATCAGGTGAGATGAAGGCACTGTGCTTAACCGTATGATATTTAAAATAAAACTCACCAATTACGACTAGAAGTATAGTCTTTGTCGTGGAGTAGATTAAATCGCTATGTTGCACAACGATCTTTTCGGAAGTCAGCTTCATTATCCTCTAAATTACTGCGAAACTGGACTCATTGGACATGTCAACCAGCGACCGAGAATCCGAATGCAATGGGGTGTGTTGAGACAGCAAAGTGTTAGGTAAGAAACTGATAAACATACGTAATCAACCTTTATTTAACCGCGTTCATGGCATCCATAATATGTATACATTACAGTGACATAGAGCATTCTTAGATATTTTTTTTGCATATTAATTTATTCGGTTATTCGAGTCTTTATTATATTGCGTAATGAAATCGTATACAGAATTGTGGACATAATTTATTATGGTATAAAGGTACTTACAAGAAACTTAAACTACAACAATCGATATCTATCGAATAAATTAATTATCACATTGCACCGTCATTTGGATTGTGGACTCTTATTTAAAGCGTCTCGTTCACTTGCTGATGATTTTGAGTTGATCTGTAACAAACTTATATTTTAATCAAAGAGATTTTACCACAAAGAACTTGAATTTCAAAGCACCTACAATGTTTTAAACAAATACATGAAACAGTCCTGGAACCCTCCGTTTCAAAACAAACATAGGAAATACTATATCGATCAACCGCCTCTACGACCTAAGACCACCGGTTTCAGAACTAGATTCTCATTAGGAGTTCCGCGGTTCAATCAATACGAAAAATACGAAAATAATATTGCAGTTTTCCGACAGAAAGAGATAGGATAGCAAGTTCCTTTATCAGTTGAGGATTCCAGTTGAAATGTGCTTCCACCTTCAACCTCATTACAACTTACCATCAGGTAATTTGAAGGGGAAGCACTTCCCCGTTGTGCTATACTTAAACGGGTCGTATAAGACTCACTTCATCTACCGTGTCCAAAACTGCCGGACGAAGAGCTAGCGCTGGCCGAAGACTTGGAGTAGGACTGCGAGCCGCCAAACGGCAATCCGCCGAAGCCGTGCGACCCGCTCGGTCGATGGCCGCCGCCGTACCCGCCGTACCCGCCGCCCCCGCCCCCGCCCCCGTAACCGCCTAAACCGCCGTCGTAGTGCCGCCGCCCTCGGTCACCTGACAAAGCTACTATCTTATTTTATTTCACACTAGCTGCATTTCGAATTGTAAGCTATTATTTATCAAAATAAAATAAAATTTATGACACCCGCAAGGCATGTAGTATTCTATCTGTGAAAGAATTTTTGGAATTGAACCAGTAGTTCCAGAGATTACCCTCCGCAAACACAAACATAAAACAAAGTCACAAACTTTACCACTTTATTACTCTAGTTATATATATAGATTTACAGCATTTAAAATAAGAGCCTATATTCTGATAAACTGCTGGGTAAAGGGCTCCAATATTGCATGACTTATGGCATTTATCTTTGCAGAGGAAGAATAGTCAATGGATGTGGCTGCACAAAATATCCCGATGGGTCGAAGTAGGAGAGGGAAACCTCAGCAGACCCCACTAAGATAAGATAAGATACCAATTGATATAATCACCTCGCCCAATGCGGGTTGGTGATAACGAACATTAACCGAACTGTTTGACCGTCCAGCCTATTTCCATTTAAATATTCATGCATGAAATGCATGCTAAACATACTTTATACGTTTGTTGTTTTCTAAAGTTCACGTGAACTCGCGTTTATTTGCATGAAAAGTGGTCACGAACACACAAGCCACACAAAGCACGGACCATGCAACAGGGTTCGAAGCGTCAATATCCTAAATAAACGCGGAGATCTTTATATAAAATAATTCATCTCACCGTAGCAAATTCATTCCTAAATTACAATAAAATTTTGTTAAACGAACCCTAGCTGCAACTGTGGTCCCGACACACGGTTTCTGTTTTAGTAAATCAATTCCTAAATAGAAGCAAGACAGCGAGAACAGTGATTGTGACCATGGTAGCTGCTGACTGCGACTGCGGACCGATTTCGGCTGCCACTTTAGTAAAATAATCCCTAAATTACAATAACGTGTTGTTAAACATATCCGGTGCAGCCAAACAAGAAGCAACGATGAGCAGTACAGCGAGGACAGTGATGGTCACGATGGTGGCTGCTAGCCTGCGACTACAGACCATACCGCGGCTGCCACTTTAGTAAATGAATTCCTAAATTACAATAAGGTCTAGTTAAACGTACCCGGTGCAGTCAAACAGGGAGCTACAAGGAGCAGGACAGCGAGGTCATGTCGAGGAAGTCATGGTGACCAGGCGGTTTACTCTTGAAACACAATTGCAATAATCAATTTCCAATCCCAAATCTAAAAAATTCAAATGGCACTCTTAAAAGCGATAATAGCGCTACATTGGAATTAAATTGCGTGAAAATTGAGTGAACAAATTATTATCGAGATGGGGCGTTCCGAAATTGCGAAACTTATCCCAATATCGATACATATAAATCGCATTGGAATTGTATTGAGATTCAGTTTGCGTCAAGAGTAGCCTACCAGGGCAGTGGCACCAGAATGTTCGATAGGAACCAGTGATTACTAGTTTCTTCCTTTAAGCACTAGAAATAAGGGTCACCAACTGATTTGTGACTTTAGCGACAATGGACTTGGGAAAGATTAAAAAAAAGTTTATTTTTACCCTTTACTATTATAGAAGACGTTATTCCAAAACGTATAGGTAGTTTTTGTTTCACTTCGATACGATAATTTACAAAGTTATTGTACATAATTAATTTGCTTAAAACACGCTTAATTCGGCTGGCAGTCGGCTTAATTATATCGGATGACGTGATGGCAACGTATACGACAACCACCCGATTTAAAAAAAAATTTAAAAAATATTGTGAAGTAATTAGCAGTACTACAGAAAAAAGTACTATCATATTTTAAGTTGTTACTAAGTAATAGAATAGAAAAAAAATTATAAAATCCGTTCCCACCCTCATTGAATAAAGCCCACGTGCTTCCTAGCTCCAGTAAAATTACAATGAAATTCTACATTATTTTTTTGTGACGACAACTGGGTCGAACACTGGGTTTAAAGTGTCAAACACCGGTGGCACTACTCCGTTCCTAATACTTCTACTTCCGTTTTAGTAAATCAATTCCTAATTAGGAGCAAGACAGCGAGGACAGTGATTGTGACCATGGTAGCTGCTGACTGCGACTGCGGACCCGATGTCGGCTGCCACTTTAGTAAAATAATACCTAAATTACAATAACGTCTTGTTAAACGTACCCGGTGCAGCCAAACAGGAAACAGCGAGGAGCAGTACAGCGAGGACAGTGATGGTGACCATGGTGGCTGCTGGCTGCGACTGCGGCTCGACGCGCCGGCCCCCGCTTTATACGGCCGGTGCTCCGCGCGGAACTGCCCCATCATCCCGTATTGTTTACGCCAAACGCGCCGATGTGAAAAGTCATCACATTTTTTACTGTACTCCACCACACCACGTGACCCAAAATGGAATTCGGTAGTTTTACGCTTTTGTAAAGTGTTACAAATAAAAAAGTCCCGCGGCAGGGATCCTTATGTCGAAACTGCAATATGGTTGGGATGGTTTAAAGAAGTCTGTACTTTATGTCACATCCGACATCTCTCAGGTGAGCAATCCAAATAGGTTGGTATAGGAGGACGGCGGACGTTACTTATTTTCTCAAAGACCAAATGTGTTGGATTAGGTTGTTTAGTGTGTTTGAGTGTATGTTTGCCAAGATTCTAAAGATACGTAAAAACATTACTCACTTTACTGAGACTGAGAGAGACTTAAACTATATCTCGGCGTTGATTTTCATGAATGTTTTAGAGACTATAGTTAAAAATTTATTAACAATACTATATGTTTACTAAAGGTTCGCACACGTTATGGATAGCTCTGACGAAGAACTTCCTTTTTTACACGACTGCCAAAAAAAAAGAGTGTTATGTTTTCAGGGTTCATGTATGTAATGTTTCTTTATTCCACCCTTCGATCAACAATACACTGTTGATCGAAGATTCCACCATAATTTCTAGACGCCAGAACCGATTTAGATATATGAGGTATCTAACTAACTAAATCACCACTACACAAAATAAGACTAACAAAATTTTGGATATTCAACCCCTATGTGGGTAAAATAGGGGATGAAATTTTGTATGATGAAAATTCGTCTTTATTGGAGTTAGAGACTATGTGGGTAAAATAGGGAATGAAATTTTGTATGATGAAAATGAAATTTTGTTTGTAGAACTCGATGTTTAGCATGATATCTGTAGAGGTTAATTTTAGGTTCTTCTTGTATAAAAATGTGTACAAATTAATATACCTAGCATGACATATTTTATTAAAATTAAACTTATCACTAAAAGGTACAAAATAAAAATAAATAATTAAAAAACACGACTGCCATGACAAAAAGACAAAAAAGAACTAAAATGCAAAAAACAAGA
This sequence comes from Eudonia mercurella, assembly GCA_963082485.1. Taxonomy (NCBI): domain Eukaryota; kingdom Metazoa; phylum Arthropoda; class Insecta; order Lepidoptera; family Crambidae; genus Eudonia; species Eudonia mercurella. Next base: position 25,800,307 of record OY720023.1, on the reverse strand, counting down.
TGTCATGTATGTGCCTGTTGTTAAAAGAAGAAATTATAGCACACTGTCCCGAGGCGCAGCGGCTTAGAATACAAGTGCAAAATATTTTATTGCAGTACCTACCTATTTCATAGTTTTCACAATATAGAGAACGATTCATTAAGTAATCTTAATATAAAATCGTAATAATTTGAAAGACTCTTGTCTAAAAACAATGTATCTAAAAATAATCCCTTGAATAGAATGTGTACTTACTCTAATGAAATTCTTATTTATATAAAATACAGTGAAAAAAAATACAGTGAAAAAATTAAACGCCCACCCGACCCAGCCAGGAATCGAACCTGGGTCTTGCGCAATCCGGGCGGCTGCACTGACTATTATGCTACTGGGAAGGCTGACGTAAGCGCTGAATTTTGTCACTGCTTTTTTGATTATTTTTTTTGAAATGCTTTAGAGCGTCATTAGTGCCATCTATCCAAAGGTAATTTTTTCACTGTATTTTTTCACTGTATTTTATATAAATATTTAATTCAGCTTAAGTGTAGCAATTAACACTTAAAAAAAAAATTAGAAATTCTTATTATTCTTATTTTTAAATAATAGTAAGTCAGGCGCATTTGACATTTAGTTAAAAAAGCAATTAAAAACCTAACTCTGAAACCTAGTTAGTGTTTTTTCTGGGTTTTTAATGTTAGACCCAGAACAATGCCGTTAATGAAACCAATACAGATAACTATACTGTAGCCAAATTCGATAAAGAATAAATGTAAACAAACCAAATTAGGGTCAGTCATCAGTTCATCACAAATTTAGGCACAAATGTGTTTACACTTTTTGTATTAAGTGTTTACTTGATTACTGCATTTTACATGAAAGATATTATAAGGCTCATTATTCTCACTACTACTCATCTCACTTAAATCAGTCACGCATCGTGGTTAAAAACGTAATAATACGAAGAACGTAAAAGAACAGTGTTTTTTTTTAACCCTATCATCCAAATGTCATTACTAAAAGTACTACTAAAAGTATTCTAAATAATTTATCTATTACAGAATAGCATTCCAAATGAAGATGACAGAATATCCTTACAAGGTCGATTATCTTAACTACCTACCTCTGAAATCTGCAGCGTAAACAGTGCATTTGCGATGCAGAACAAACATTCATAAATGAACAAATTCCATTGACGTTATAGAAAATTGGATTTTAACAGCTGTTAATTAAATATTTATAAAATACAGTGAAAAAATTAAGCGCCCACCCGACCCAGCCAGGCAGCAATTAGCTAGCACTTAAAAATAAAAAGTAAAATTTAGTATATTAGTTATATAATTATGATTTTTGGTTTTAAATTTTTCACACAATCTTTAATATAAATAAATCTTTTACGTAAAATCTTTCGTGTTGACCAACTGGAAAAGGTTGTCAATACATGTCTGTCACTGGTTGCTCGGCAACGCTTTGTTGGTAAACATTCTTTATCGAATTTGGCTATAGTAGAGACCTTGCTAAGTTTTCATTTTGGATTTGGAACCATACATATCTTGAAGCATATAAACTATCTTTAGTAAGGCACATAAAAATAGTCCAAATACACATATACTCAATTTAACTATATCGTGAAGTAAAGCAAGTCATAACCATCCATATGAATACAAGAAAATTACAAAAAAGTAGTCTGTTGTGTTCTAAATGGCAGAAGAAAATGTTTGATGTCTTCTCCTGTAAAATTAAGTTAATGCACTTGCAGGCTTTGCTTTTGGACAGCCGAGAGGCTTGTACCTACTTTTATTTTTTTTGTTTAATGTTATTATGTAATATTATTATGTATTTATGTATAAATAAATAAATAAATAAATCATCATCAGCCTACACACGTCCACTGCTAGACATAGGCCTCTCGAAGTGCACGCCACCGCGCACGAACCGCGGCTACTCTCATCCAGCTCTTGCCAGAAAAAAAATATCTATAAAATGTGTAATTTGGTATTTAGTATTATTTTTGTAATGACTGTTTAAAAATCCACTAGCGGGATCCGAATCCGCACCCCATGACATACCGGGACAGGTGCACACTATATTTTTGCTACGATTAGTTATATTCAGATTAAAAAAGAAAAGAGTAAAAACAGTCTACAAATCCTGTCTGCCCATACCTAGGTACCAATGTATTTTACGGAACCCCTTGTATCTTTACGAAGTACGAAAATAAGCTACTAAGAAATGTTGTTAGTTACGGTTTAAAACGACAATAGTGGACGCATTAACAAAAAACAAATTACGCTAAGGGATTTCAAGTCGTATTTGTATACGCATACGAATTTTTGCTTAGTCAAGAGGAAAACTATATCAGAAACTCACAGGAATGGCTTTATCAGCTCTTGTAAATAAGCAGCAGCAGTTTTTGTTATTAAGTAGGTACAGAGTTCGACAAACTTAGATACCCTATTTATCATCATCATCATCATCATCATCAGCCTATAAACGTCCCACTGCTGGGCACAGGCCTCCCACATGATCAGTAGCACGTGGGGATATTGGGCCATAACCCACCACGCTGGCCCAATGCGGGTTGGTGGGTTTTACCCTATTTATAGTCATTAGGTAAGTATTATAGTTTTTCTGGAAGGAACCAGATCACGTGGCAAGTCACCTATGCGTTGAACTGACGAATTAAAATCCGCAATAGGGAACCGTGTGGTAATGTGCCAGACGTCTTCCAACAGGGAAGGATAGCGAGCAGCTGTGTCCGCCTCAACCACTAAATTTAACGACTCAAAGAGACCACGACCGCTTGCCAAAAGCGAATCGGTAGAGAAGATTATTGTTTTTATAAAGTGTGTTATTAAAACACATTCCCATTAATTCATAGTAAAAAAATGTGTTTAAATATTTTATGCGACACATTGAACTGAAACACTTTTGACGAATCTATTCGCGTTTGTTTTAATTTTTGGGGGTTAAAGTTACTCGCGTCCGTAGGTTTACCCTTGAGACCCTACACGTGACCCCTGGGTGGTGCTAAATGATTGACACTGTCTGAGTGGTAGAGCCACGCTGCGTTGCAGCACAAAATGGGCCGACTCGCCCGCGTAATACCACCCTCTCACAGAATATCGGCGTGAAACAATGGCACTCGTTGCTGTTGTGTTTCGTCCGGTGAGTGAAAGTACCGGAAGCCCATCTTTCACGCCTCCCCCCTTCCAATTCCTACTCCCTTCTCAAGATCAAACTCCTTCCTCAAGGCCGGCAACGCATCTGCGATTACTTTGGTTTTGCGGGTGTCCATGGGCGGCGGTTATTACTTTCCATCAGGTGACCCGCCTGCTCGTTTGCCTCCTTTAACCATAAAAAAAATCTGCCTGTGTAGCTTTAGATATTAATTGAATTTGTGGCGTTTTCTTTTTCGTTTCAGTTTAGGCATAGCCTTTTTTTCTACACTCTGCGGTCGGATGGTATGGCCGACCCACTATAAACCCAAAGCACCCGTCTACCGCTTGCCTGCCGCATTGGTCCCTTTGGACAAGCAGGTACTGCTCTTACGAGGCGTCTAAGTCCCGGGTACACGAGGTACGCTTCTAATCCCCGCGGTTGATGACAAGGACTGTTGGAGTAACCCGTGCTGCCGCCTCCTCCAGAAATAATTATAGCCAAGTATTTTCAAGAAAACAATAACTAACAATATACCCTCTTTATTAAAGTCAATATGCGCCCTTTCTGCCTAAACTGTTTTAATTTCATTACTAAATGGAAACAAAAACAGTTTTCTTTAAATCACGACATGGTCGGCATAACATAAGGTCATTTTTACAGATGGTTTGGAAAATATATCATCAGACATCCTATATTATGTATGACACTGACACAACGTTGATCATACATAAAAAGCTCACGGTACTGCTCCGGGTACACAAGGATTTAGGACTGAGCTTAAGATCCGACTACTAACTTAATTCAGGTACTTTCAGCTCTGCGGGGGTGGAACTCAGTGCATGCCGTCGCTCAAGCCCTCTCGCAGAGAAGGTTGTACACACGCGTGCACATCAGCCAACCACAAACTGTCAAATTTCATTAATAGACTTTGATCTTTATGTATATGGCATTATGGTTGAACATTTTTGATAGATTGAGGCGTCTCGTCTGTACTACGATTTGTGGGTAGGCCTCTTCTCCCTCCGTCGAGCTCATCGTAGCTGGGCGGGGCAGAGAAATGTCCCACAAAACCCGGGTCCCTGGCCCCGATGTATGCTTAACTCTTCACGCCACGCTATTTTCCGAAAGTCGTGCCCCGACGCCACGGCCTCTTGAGACGTAAAGTACAGTTGTGAAAAGACACTTTTTATCGAGAATCGATAAAAAATATTTTTAAAGCATTATTCGAATGAAAACTTGCTTTGGTTTGAATTACGATTACCTTTTTACTCAAATATGGAAAGAATACATTTTTTTTAATATATTCAGGAATATCATTTTACCTATAACTGTTTGGCGTCTAGATTTTAACAACTTCTAGAATAATACCTACAATGTAGATATTTGGTAGTGTTGGCTTACGAATAATGTACAAAGGATGATCTGTGCAATTAAAACACAACATTTAATATCTCAATATTTTTTATTTACAAATAATTAAAAAATATGTGACAAATGCCACTGTAACAATCTATACTGTACCATAATAAGGATAATTAATTATGTAAATAAACAGTAATGCCTGACTATTACAATAACGATCATTACAACTTACAGACGGACATACGAAGCAACACACTTGATCTAGAATCGTAGGAGACTACACTCTGGTCCCTACTGAATATTATAATTATTAATCACTATATCGCTACATTATTATGTATAATTATTATTTATTTTATATACATTTTTGTGCGTTTTGGTATAAACTGCATACTAACACGTATGTAAAAGTCAATTTAATATATTTTAAATAGTGTATAAAAGTAATTTGTATAAAATATTGCAAATGCAATCCCACAAGTGGTCGAGGTATAAACTCCACTTACAACACCGATCGATTTATACTATACTCGTTTAATCTTATCACTATAATTACATAAGTAGGCGAAGGCAATCGGTGTATTCACTAACTGTTTATGTAGTTGAACTATGTAACAGCACAGCTGTTATTGTACATTTGATTTCATTTATTTGGGGCAAAAATCGCTCACAGGATAATTCAAAAAGCAATAAAAAAGGACATCATTTGTCTCTAATTATTACATAATTAACATTTTAAATAAAATGTTTAGCGATTTAACAGAAACTGCAATACTTTTAGTAGAGCCAACACGTCGGGCACTGCGACAGGTATTCCTATGATACCTAATGCCAAAACCAAGCAGTTTGCGTTCAAATATTTTATTTATAATGAAGCGTGTTTATTAATATCATTTATGAAACTTGTCCTGATTTACTACTTAACAGAAAATTAAAACCCTTTCCTACATTAAATAGTAAAAAGCACTTCAACCGCCATTTTTTCAATAGATATAACGTATAATGGTCACTTGGATTTACACCTAAACTGCAGAGGTATTATTTACTAAAAACTAAGATGTAGACTAGTCAATGTGTTCACTATTACATGAAGATTACTGTTAACATACAAATAGAAAAATCCACACAATTCAAGTGCCACCGAGATGTTATTACATCTACACTTATAAAAGGAATTAATTAACATACATAATTATTTTTGCTTTTAATCAAATTTTGACTTTGTGATATTTAAAAAAGTTAAAAAAAAATTAAAAATGTCAAATCCATAGAGTGTACACTAAAATAGTTAATTAATAATGATAGAAACAAAGTAAAATATCATACATATCAAACAAAGCAAAAAAGCATACTTATCAATAATTAAAATATTTTCTAATTTATTCCTATCGCCAACATGGAACATAGATTAAAAACAACATATACGCTAAAAGTACGCATACTAATAGATATAATTAGTTTACCGCGTGTAAACTAAACATTTAAAAAGCTTACGTTAATAAAATAGAGAATAATATTTTTACCTAAACACAAGCATTGCACAAAATAATGTACTGTTCGTCAGAGTTAGGAATCAGAAGAGTATATTTAAATATAATTGTTTACATTTCATTATGTACGATTGTCGTTGTTCTCTCTATATAGAATAGATGATGGCATGGCAGTTTGAAACCGGTGCCAGTCATTAGTTGAATGTAAGTGGTACAGACGGCTGCACGTCAACCTATCCAAAACTGTCAAATTCCTTCAATACATTTTCAACCATATTCCTTAGTCATAAAGTATAAAGTCTATTGAGGAAAAAAGAGTGTTAAAAAAATTCCACGAGCGAGATACGAACTCGCACCCCATGACATCCTGGGTCAGGTGCACTGCGAACTATGCTACCGTGGCTCAATCCAACTCGCCGAAATTAATCAACACTATTTACTTTCACTTTATAAGCCAAAGGAGCCCTATTCAAATTGTAATTTGTTCGCAACAATATTTGCCTAAAATTATATGTAAATAAGCTACTGAGGAAATTTGTCACTTTGTGGTAGGTTGATGTGCACGCGTGTGTACATCTATACTAATATAATAAAGAGGAAAGCTTTGTATTTTTGTATGTATGTTTGCAACGAATAAACTCAAAAACCACTGGACCGATTTAAAAAATTATTTCATCATTAGAATGTTACATTAGCGCTGAGTAACATAGGCTATATTAAAAAAAAAGAAAAAAAAAGGTCAGCTAGTCATTTATACAACTAAGTTAGTGGCACCAGTGCTCGACAATTTAAGCCCAGTGTTTGACTGACATAATGTACTTTGCCAAAAAACAATTTTTCTAATGATTAAGGGTGCGCCGTCCGTAAGTGACAAATGTCATATATTTTATTTGAAATGTCTTCGTCCATATTTATTTGATGCCGCGCGGCCATACTAATTTTGTATGAGAAATTTAAGGTGGGTGCTTAATAAAAAATAATAATTTAAATAACCGCTTGATAATTCGAAAATGTGAGACGGACGATTTGTAGTTAAGACATTGGTGATTGTTTAGAAAAATCAGAGGTACAATAATTTAGATCAACTATAAGATGTCAACTAAACGCCGTTTCATTATTTTTGCCCAACTTTGAATGATATTGTAGAAAAAACTATAGTGTTTTATGAATTTATGGATCGGATCGGTAAACACGTTCCCTTTGATACTATATATATTTTGTTCATGTAATACGATAGTATTTTCAATTATACCAACTTAACCGTGACTACACTTTTGGCTTTATTTGGTCGGCGCACCCTTAAAGGAAAAAACTGTCGATCGCAATTACCCTACATGAATGTCTAATAAAACTGCACATTCAACAGGACACTGTTACATGTTATATAGATAATTTTAATTAACTGCAAATTAATGAGGTTATTCGCACATTTTATTTTCTAACAAAATTCATCTCCAAAATATTTTTTTATAAGTTTATCACTAAATTATTCCTACAAATTAAGCTACACATATAATTATTGTAAAAAAATAAGAATTTTAATGAAAAAACGACTCGCTATTACTCGTATATGCAATCATAAAACTGTAACTATTATTATTATTAACTATGAATCGTTACAGCTTTTAAAAACAACGTAGTTATTAGGAATAATTTCAATCCGTTTCTATAACATATAATTATTATTAATATATATATTTGATTATAAATTTAAGAAGAACATACTGACACAATAGTGAACTAATAATATTCGACAAGTTATTATTTATCATTTCCTAAAAAAATTTTACACTTGACCCAGCCTTCTTAAATAGTTATTAATATACTTGTAGTTCTCATCTATTCGCGTTTGAGCTATAGTTAATGTGATCTATGACGTTCAAACAGTTTTTGTTTTTCCAGCGGGGCTTCATTTTGATCGTGTTACTTTAAAAACATAATTTTGTATAACTACAATAGTAATTTAATTGCTATTATTATGTCTAAATATTATGAAAATAATGTGTATAATTGGATTAAAAAAGAATTCCTCTACAATAAACACAACAAACAATTATCCGAAAATACTTACAGCTACAAACTTATTATATACTTATTTGATTATACATTTAATTTAACTAGCATATTATTTACATTTTAGTATTATTTTGTAAAAAAAATCAATCTAGCCTATTATATCGTCTAATCACTAGCCATGTAATTCGCAATAATCGAAACGTTACTCCGGTCGTACGCTGTGTTGCAAAGGTCTTCTACATGCCACAAAGTACATAACATAGGTAATATCTATTTAATAATAATATATATAATTTAGATCAACACAGCGAACTAACTATAAAAAGAATTCATACATTTTTATGTGAAAAACGAAGTTATTGCACTCAACGTAGCTCTCAACAAATAAAAAGAATATATAAATTGCAATAACACATTATCAATTAAACCATTCCAACAGAGTCTACATCTAGTATATCAATAAAAAGTCAGTCCCAAAGAATGTGATTATTATGTAAAAATAAAATATATACAGATACTATTGTGATGTTAAGTTGCTCCACCCAATTCTGCCCTCGCAATTGAAAACACAGTAACTTCACTGTACTGCACTGTACTGTGTTTTCAATTACGAGGGCGTAATTGAAATTCGGGAATTTGCAAGGTGAAATAGACTACCACGAAATTGGACTGGCAACATGACAAGAGATTTATCACATTTAAAGTACATTTATTATGACTGAATTAAGAATTAAATTCAAAAGATTGAGCAGGTATACTTACAGTTAAGTATAACTAGCATAAAAAATGCATAAAAAGGTTGGGAAATGCAACACTCTAATCAGTTATTCCAGTTATTAAGATACAATTCGTTAAATATAGACTTAAGTGATGCTCTGGTTGGAAATAAATCTAACATTAGAATATGAATAACCCCACCGTCTTGTTAGTCTACTGACGTGTACCCACTTCTAGCACAAGCGTATAATCTTTCTGAAGAGGTTACCAGGACTAAAATGAACGTGTTAGCAACACAAAAAACTACATTAAAAAAAAAACAAATCAATATTTTATACTAAATCTTAGTATTCTATCAAAAATGGCAACACATTCTTGTGATGGTAGTGTACTATACTGACTTTAGTAGCCATTACTATGTAGTTCCCTTACAACGGCGCCGGCGCATACATTATACCTAAAGTATTGTATAACGTTAACTTATGCTTAGAATGACTAAACAAGGTGTAAACTAAAAACAGATTAAACCGATCGTCCAATCCTAACATTGTCACAGAGTAAAACAAAACGAACACTAATCGTAACTGTCAGAAATCACTAAAGTTATTAAAATAAACAGGACAATATTCAATTAGATTACAACTGGTTCCTTTTAATATATACTACAAACCAGTCACTATAATGAAGTGTATAGTATAATTCAGCAATATACGTTGCAGACATAGACATCGACATCGTGCCGACATATTTAATAGAGCCCTATAATTCAAAACATTTAAGTTATGCTACAGAAAAATATCACTTAAAAGTGCAAAGAATGTTAAGCTACTGTTCCTATTTACCCTAATAAGTCATAGAAACAGGCAAGTGGTCAGCTGGTTTATAGGTACCGTATACCGAATTTGAAGAATATGATACATTTATTCTTAGTAGTTTTAATCTTGTTGTAAATAATTCTTTAGAAATGGGGTAGTTTTATTCTTGTAGGGATTTCGTTGGTACAATCGTGTCAGCTGGTCGTTGTATAATTTCGGTACAGAGTTTTCTGGTCGATAGGTGACATTGGACCACCAAGTTTGTTTAGGAGTATGTTTCGTAGTGCGTATACGTGCATTAGAGTTGCGTGTGCGGACGCGAGATGAATAGAGCAAAGGTAATTTTATGAAAGTCGTATAAAGAATTAGGGGCTATTCATCGTCAAAATTTTTGGGTAGGTTATCTGGTTGACCACCTGGACCTGGTTGATATTGGACCTCCAACTCGGCTTGTTGTGTTGAATTGTGATACGGGAAAGCGTGCGTCAGATCCGATGTGAAGGGCGGGTGCGCACGCGTTGATGAAGAAACAAAAGATATTTTTGGGAGAAAAATGTTTGTCGTTTTCAAATTCTGGGGTAGGTTTTCTGGTTGATAGTTATATTGAACTTTTGCGTTGATTCAGTAGTCTAGAAGTGCAATTCGTAGTACATTTGCGTAGGGCGGGTGCGTGCGCGGGCGAAGAGTAAACTCATAGTTTATGTGAGAGAAGTTGTATCAAGAATTAGGGACTGTTTATCGTCAAAATCCTTAGGTAAGATATTCCGGTTGACAGTTGTTTTATTGAACCTATGAGCCTAAAACCGCAATATTTAATGATACCGCGTTTTGCGTCAGAGCTGCGCAGGCGAGCGCGGGGTGAAAAGACAACAGATAATTTTATAAAAAATGGTGTCAAAAACAGCTTTTCACCGTCAAAATCCTCGAGTAGGTTTTCCTGTTGCTTTAATATTGAACCTTTTTGAAGTTTTTTTATGGTTTCATGTAGTTTTTATATATAACATCTTCAAAGTTCCTCGTAGAGTGACTTGTAGTTTGTATACATGAGTAGCGCCTATAGGTGCGACTCGTAGTGCCGGAGCGTGCGTCAGAGCTGCGTGTCGGTGGGGCGCGGCGGCGGCAGCAGCGGCGGCGGCGCGGCGCCGGGGTTCATGTCGATGCGGCCGGCCTTGCTCCACACCAGCAGGTCCATTATGAACGCGAGGAACATCAGCGCCGCCGATAGACCTGTCGGGGAATCGTGATGTTACTACATTTACAACTATAGGTTCTGACAATGATACTACACATTCAAATACGAAATATAAAGAACTAGCTTTTGCCCGCGGCTTCGCACGCGTGGACTACATGCATACAGCATACTACAGCATACTTCAGAGTTTGTCCTTGAGCCTTATTAATTGTCATGGCAAAGCAGACTTTCAAAGGAAACTGCAGTCTCTTGAATTCAAAGGGAACATCATTACGTCCTTGTGACGTAATCGTTGCCAATTAACTGAAGCAGTCACAATCATCATCGCATCTAAGAGGAATGCATCCGCAATGCAATGCTTCTAATTTTTTAAAACGTGAATAGATACAGTACACAAATGAGTTCAACTCGTCTGTATACTGTACTTACCGTGAGCTCTGATTATGATACTGATAGTATGGTAGCCAGAGCTCACGTTAGGCGCCGCGGATTATACCTAGGTACCTACACTTACTTATTTCCTATCACTGATTCATTTATTAAGTAGTTAGAAACCCATCTACAGAAGTAATTGTTAGGTAATACATTCTTTATAGGATTCCTATTTTTGATTTGCTACACTACTGACCCCTTATGTACTTATCAGAAAATGAAATTAAAACGATATAAAATGAAAATTATTTCGGTAGAATTGTTACACGTCAATGTTTAACATTGATAAGTTAGGTCTATCCCTATCCCGTCCCTATTTAATTCCTATATCTATGCGTTGAGCCATTTTATACTTACCAACAGACTGTAAAGACTTAAAATAATTTTTAATAATTTTGCCTTTGTAAAGACTTTTTTACACAACATTTCATCCCGCATGATCCTTCCCCAAGGACAGAATTCCCAAAAAACCTTAATTTGCGTTAATCTTCAGCCCAAACCCAAAATTCGAAGATACTAACTCAAAACTGACCGACTTTTATACAAACTTTCATCCCTTATTTCACCCCCTTAGGGGTGGCATTCACAAAAATCCTTTCTTAGTAGATGCCTGCACAATATAAAACATATATGTGCAAAATTTCAAGTCTCTAGACGATTTCATTATTCCCATGACTTCATCCCCCTTTTCACCCTCATGGGGATGTAATAATCAAAATCGCTGAGACACGTGTAATTTATTTTTTAATCTTCAGTCCAAACACAAAATTATAAGATCATTACTTCAAAACTGACGGATTTTCATACAAACTTTCACCCCCCTTTTAACCCCCTTAAAATTAGAATTTCCAAAAATCCGTTCTTAGTGCTCATCTATACTACCAAAGGAACCTACGTGCCAAGTTTCATGATTGTAGCTTCAGCCGTTTGGGCTGTGCGTTGATGGTCAGTCAGTCAGTCACTTTCTTCTTTTATATATTTTTTTTAATAATTTTGCCTTTGTAAAGACTTTTTTACACAACATTTCATCCCGCATGATCCTTCCCCAAGGACAGAATTCCCAAAAAACCTTAATTTGCGTTAATCTTCAGCCCAAACCCAAAATTCGAAGATACTAACTCAAAACTGACCGACTTTTATACAAACTTTCATCCCTTATTTCACCCCCTTAGGGGTGGCATTCACAAAAATCCTTTCTTAGTAGATGCCTGCACAATATAAAACATATATGTGCAAAATTTCAAGTCTCTAGACGATTTCATTATTCCCATGACTTCATCCCCCTTTTCACCCTCATGGGGATGTAATAATCAAAATCGCTGAGACACGTGTAATTTATTTTTTAATCTTCAGTCCAAACACAAAATTATAAGATCATTACTTCAAAACTGACGGATTTTCATACAAACTTTCACCCCCCTTTTAACCCCCTTAAAATTAGAATTTCCAAAAATCCGTTCTTAGTGCTCATCTACACTACCAAAGGAACCTACGTGCCAAGTTTCATGATTGTAGCTTCAGCCGTTTGGGCTGTGCGTTGATGGTCAGTCAGTCAGTCAGTCAGTCAGTCACTTTCTTCTTTTATATATTTAGATATTGTGGGAGCCGACGTTAACCGCGCACTTAATGAGACAAAACAGGAAGAAGCGATCGCGGCGCCATCTATCGCCGTCGAGCATAAATACAATTTAGTAGCAAACACTAACATAATCATAAACTTTGTCTAAAAGAAATAAATAAAAGAAAGAAAAGACATTTATTGATATTACACAATGAAATATAACAGGTACCTAACACAAAATAACAAAAATAATAAACATATTGATGGTGTGATTCTGTCTAGAAGACTGAATGGCGACCACAACTTAACATATTTTCTGATACTGAGAAGCATTGATTGATTCAATCATATCTCAGCTGCAGAATCCAAAAGGTTAACGTGAATGGATCCATATCATCTGGATCTTCCGTGCTGATGAGGGTTCCACAAGGGTCAATACTAGGTCCGTTCTTATTTTTAATTCATATAAGATTTACCTTTCTTAGCAGAAAATTTCTGTAAAATTGTTTTGTTTGCTGACAATACATCTCTTATTTTTAAGATGGATCGAAATAAAAATAGTTTTGATGACGTAAACAACGCTCCGAGCAATATGCTTAAATGGTTTAACACAAACAATCTTCAAGTAAACGCGAAGAAAACTAAATGTATAAATTTATAAATAAAATATTTATAAATAAAAAAAATTGACTTTGACTTTATGCTCGAATAACATCCTTCAAACCGGAACACAGCCATAAATCTGTTCCAGTTTGAAAGATTACAGGCATATAGGCATAAAAGCTGAAGATAGAACTTCAGGTTGACAACACGCGCGTTTTTTTCCCTTAAAACTTTTTGAAGATAGCTGTTTCTTTTACCTTTTTTATTCCACAAAGATGTCATGTGCGCTTAATTCGCTTATTTTTGGAATGAAAAAACAAGTCAAATCTTAAGGTTTCGGTGTTGCCAAACTTATAGCATCCATTTTTACAGAGGAAGAAGAATAAAAGAATGGGGTTACACAAAAGATCCCGATGGTTTGAAGTGCTACTAGGAAAGGAAAACGTCAACAGACCCATAAAAAAGACAAGATAAGAAGGTTTCAGCATCAACTCTCTAAGGATCATTACTAAAAGTAATATAGAAAATATGTAGTAGGATATCAGCACCTAGTAAGTAAATAGCCTATAACTATCCCACTGCTGGGCAAAGGTTTCCATCATTGAAATCAAGTCGTCACTACAACTGATGGGTATTGGCTTAATCACCACGTTTGCCAAATGCGGGTCGGTAATCATAAACCCGGGCTATGCATCGAAAAATCCGAAATACACTTTGCTCGACCCGGGAATCAGCCTGACCTTTAGGTATCGGGTCGAGCGCTTTGCCACTCGGCCACCAAGGCGCCACAAGTTACACAAAAAAAAAAACATTTTTGTGTAACTTGTGGATAGCGGTGTGTGTGTACTGCATTATTTTATTGAGTCACTTATTACTACTGTTCATTAAATAATAATAAAAAATAAAAAAGGACTTACCCAAGAAAAAGTGTCTCAAGCTATCGCTGTCGTAAGATGCGCATGCGCCGGTGATCCCGCAGGCGGCGTCCCGCAGGCGGCAGGCGGCGTCGATGGCGGCGCCGAATATGATCGGGCACGGCACGTTGCCGAACACGCCGATCGCGAACTGGATCACGCCCATCGCCATCGCTTTGTCTGCGGTACCGATTGAAAATTAAATGAAAAAAATATGAATGTCACTACGCCTTCGGTTCGTACAATTAACACCTCGACATCAACGAAGAACACCAGATCCCCTCGGAGAATCTAATAGGGCACGGGGACATGCACTAGTTCGTGATGCCGTTCCCTCTAGAAAACCTATGACGATGCTTCGTTTCACACGGCTTGAGGAACCCTTTAAGTTTCTCGCTGCCCCCAAAAAAGCCCGGTGCAGCCGAAAATGCCCAGGAGCAATGAACACTCTCAAAAAAAACGTCGCTAGTGTTGATTGAACAGATCAATGTGAAGCTGCTTCGATAAAGTGTTATAGGAGTTATACGCGCGCTATAGGTAAGAGTTTTGATGATGAGATGGGGGGGGGGAGCTGTATAAGAAGGTTGAACTGAACTATCTATGTACTGAACTGTACGAACCGTGCTTATCCGTGCACCGTATGATGAGCAGCACGGCGCCCACCTCCCCGCTGGCGTGCGCGAACATGATCGCCGCGAAGATCGCCACGAACACGTACGTGCGGCTGCACGGCGCGCCGCACTCCCCGCTCACGGCCGCGCCGCCGCCGCCGCCGCCGCCCTCGAGCGTCAGCGCGGACGCATTCAGCTTGTACTGGGCTAGTCTGATCCGGAAATACAAAGAATGAAAATAAAAAGTAAATATTGTTGCGAGCGAACAAATTAAAATTTGAAAAAATGACAAAGTGTTGAAAAAATTCCACGAGCGGGATTCGAATCCGCACCCCATGACATGCCGGGTCAGGTGTGTTGCAGACTGTTTCAAAAACCTTTTTGATACTTTTTATATTCTTATTTTTATACTTTTTTTAAATATTGACATTTTTATAGATTTTGCTTTTGTCTTTGTGCTTTGGCTGTCTTGGTTTTGTGATTGGTATTGTGTGTGAAAATTATAGAAAAAATCCCACTTATTTCCGTTTTTAATAATTTTAGTCCATTAGTTCCTCATATTAATAGTTGTCGTTTTCATTTGGTCCTTCGAGCCATAGTTGTCGTTTTCAAGGTGCACTACCAACCATGCTATCGTGGCTCAATCCAACTCGCCGAAATTAATCAACACTATCTACTCCTACTCTGTAAGCCAAAGGAGCCCTATTCAATGTCGACAACTACCTACGTCGTCAACATCCGATCTTAATATTTTTACAAAATTCTTAAGTGATCTTTTAATATCAAAACATTTTCTCCTTTTGCCATTCCAGTCATGTTTATAGCTTTTATAATGTTGTATCCCAGATTTGTAATTTGTAGCCGTGATTTCTCATTAAAAGGCTTACCAACTTTTAGCCTCAACTTATGGGAAGGCTCTCCTGATAATTCTAAAGAGTTGAGAAACTCTATCTAATATATAAAATTCTCGCGTCACAGTTTTCGTTGCCATACTCCTCCGAAACGGCTTGACCGATTTTGATGAAATTTTTTGTGCTTGTCCGGTATCTATGAGAATCGGCCAACATCTATTTTTCATCCCCCTAAATGTTAGGGGTAGTCCACCCCTAAATTTTTTTTTTATTTTTTATGGCAAAACGACGTTTGCCGGGTCATCCGGTATCTATGAGAATTGGCCAACATCTATTTTTCATCCCCCTATATGTTAGGGGTAGTCCACCCCTAATTTTTTTTTTTTTTGCCGGGTCATCCGGTATCTATGAGAATCGGCCAACATCTATTTTTCATCCCCCTAAATGTTAGGGGTAGTCCACCCCTAAATTTTTTTTTTATTTTTTATGGCAAAACGACGTTTGCCGGGTCAACTAGTAGGATATAATATTGATGTAACTTGTTCAGTGTCCATGACATTGTCTACTGAGAGGTATTTGAACAACATCCCCCTCCACGACTGCATTGTCTCCTTCGCTATATATTTGCTAGGTCCCGGGGTAGAACAATATGTATATAGCGTTCCTAGAGGAGTACCACTAGCCGCTGATGTTTCGCATCAGCATTTTTGGTAGCATTAAGTGTGTGAAAATAAGCTGTCACTACTGAACTTACGCTACAGTTACAGCTACAGTTTATCATTAGGAAAAGGGTTCTAGGTCTAGGAAAGGTTGAAAACCACTGGTATAGACCCAGGGTGGCCAACCCGAGGCCCGTGGGCCGCATGCGGCCCGCCGAGTGTCATCGTGTGGCTCGCGGAGCCGAGTCCCCAAAAACTTATTTAAATAAAAATTTACTTTTGTTCAACAAAACCACGAATTTCTTCTATTTCACGTTTAGAATCAATACATCAAAAATGTCTAGGGATCAAGTACATTTTAAAGTATCGTTGCGTTATAGAATTAATATTTTAACTTTTTTAGATAGTTATTGATACTTTTTAGTGAATTTCATGATATGAATGAAGAATTTTTTCTTAGTAAGTAACTAACAATTGTGTTTATTCTCACATACATAACATTCATTTTCTTTAAAAAAATATAACAATTTTTTTGTTTGCGTTAATCAACTATTTAAAATTTGGTAGTGCGGCCCGGTGCCAAATCCTTTTTCCGAAATTTGGCCCAGCTGCCGAAAAGGTTGGCCACCCTTGGTCTAGCTAGACTATCTCTGTACCAAATTTCATTAAAATCGATTCAGTAGTTTAGGGCTGTTGGCGCAGTCCGTGCTGAGCTTCCTGCCGCTACCACCGGTGCCGAGCACGCGGCTGGCCTCGCTGCCCACCTACACACCACCGCACCTCAACGACCCGTTGCTCGAAGGGGTATCTCACACACATTTTAAGACAACTTGCTGTGTGTCTATTACATATTAGATGTTGCAACAACGATGCGTCCAATGTAATGCATTAGTATATGCATACGTAACACACTGACAGACAGAGTTACTTTCGCATTTATAATATTAATATAATACTAATACTATAGTAAGGATTATAACCATAGATCGAAATAGGTAGTTTTACCGTTAACGTTAATTTTAACGTTATCAATAGTATGGATAATCCGATAAAATCAAAGGAGAGAATACACTTCTGCACGACAGACTAACGAGATATGCTTTATGTGATCGTGACAGGAGATTTTTTCTAAAAATCTTCAGCTTTGGTTCTTGACGGTTTGCTTAATTCTGAGCTCGACAAACACCTTAATATCCATGACAACCAATTTGGTTTCAAAAACGGACTTTCTACGGAGACAGCAATTTTAAGTTTAAAGCAAACCGTCAAGTACTACACGGATCGGAGGACACCTGTTTTTGCCTGCTTCCTCGATTTATCGAAAGTGTTCGACCTGGTTTCCTATAACATCTTATGGCAGAAATTAAACAGTACTTCTATGCCTACTGAACTTGTAAACCTGTTTAAACACTGGTACGAAAACCAGGTCAACGTTGTTCGCTGGTCGAGTGCATACTCGGACCCATATAGGATGGAGTGCGGGGTGAGACAGGGAGGGCTGACCTCACCTAAGCTCTTCAACCTGTATGTGAATGCTCTTCTGGAGGAGCTCAGCAGCACACATGTGTCACATTGAAGACGTTTGTCTTAATAATATAAGCTATGCGGACGATATGGTGCTGCTGAGTGCCTCAGTATGTGGGTTGTATAAGCTGTTAGCTATCTGTGAGCGATACGCACGTAGTCACGGGCTGCTATATAACTCAAAAAAGAGCGAATGTATGGTCTTTCGGGCCAGCGGTAAATGTCTAGATAACATACCAGCTATCAAACTTAATGGCTCGCCACTTAAGAGGGTTGAGAGTTTTAAATATCTTGGGCACATAGTTACCGCTGACCTTAAAGACGATGCAGATTTAGAAAGAGAGCGTAGGGCGCTGTCTGTTAGAGCCAACATGATCGCACGCAGGTTTGTTCGTTGTTCGGAGGGGGTCAAACTTACCCTGTTCAGGGCATTTTGTACGTCCTTCTACACTAGCAGCCTGTGGGCGGACTATACAAAGAAACAGTACAGCGCCTTACGTGTTCAATATAATAATGCTTTGAGGGTGTTGTTGGGGCTGCCGCGTTTCTGCAGCGCATCGGGTATGTTTGCCGAATATCGAGTGGATTGTTTTTACACGACCATGCGTAAGCGGTGCACATCTCTGGTGCGCAGGGTACGCGCCAGCCCTAACAGGATCCTCAAAGTGTTTTCAAATCGATTTAATTGCCAGTACATGAACCATGCCGCTATGGTTCATGTAATGACATCAAACCAATATGCCCAATTTTGATTTTAATTAAATTGTTATTTTATTTTATTTTGGTTGTGATTTTTATTATTTTATTTAAATTTGATTTTTGATGTGATTTTAATTTTGTTTTTAAATTTGATTCTGAATTGTGATTTAAATTATTTTATTAAATTAGATTTTGTAATATTATGAATAATGAATTCAATGAAATGCCTGTATGATCTAAAGTGGTCGAAATAAATGTATTTTATTATTTATTTATTTATTTATCCAAATTTCGGAAAAAGCTAAGCTTGCGTAGGAGTATCCATGCTATACTAACACTGCAAAGGTTTGTGAAAAAAAAAAAAATAGAACAAAATGCATAACGGAGCTCATTTCAGAGTGTTCAGCGCCATAAGAAGATCGAGAAAGGCCTTTGTCCAGCAGTGGACTGATATGGGCTGACTGTGATGATGAAGCCATATTTGTTTTATTTCATCCAAAAGACACCATCATTAGTTATTATAAATATGATGGTACAGCTGACAAATCTCTGTACGTCAAGTACTCATTTGCCCAGAAAGCCGCCAACGAGCAGCCGTGGTACAGCCACATGTTGTTGTCCAGCTGCTGCCGTCAGTATACTGACTTATGCAGCTGCTGACATCAGTGTACTCACTTGTGAAGCGCGCGCGCCCCCCGCGCAGTCGCGTCCACGAACGAGCAGTCGTCGTACAGCTACGTGTTGTTGTCCAGCTGCTGAGGTCAGTATACTGACTCGTGCAGCTGCTGACGTCAGTGTACTTACTTGGGCAACGCGCGCGCCCCCCGCGCGGTTGCATCCACGCATAAGCAGTCGTGGTACAACCACGTGTTGTTGTCCAGCTGCTGACGTCAGCATATTGACTCGTACAGCTGCTGACGTCAGTGTACTTACTTGTGAAGCGCGCGCGCCCCCCGCGCGGTCGCGTCTACGCACGAGCAGTCGTGGTACAGCCACGTGTTGTTGTCCAGCTGCTGACGTCATCATATTGACTCGTGCAGCTGCTGACGTCAGTGTACTTACTTGTGCAGCGCGCGCGCCCCCCGCGCGGTCGCGTCCACGCACGAGCAGTCGTGGTACAGCCACGTGTTGTTGTCCAGCTGCTGACGTCATCATATTGACTCGTGCAGCTGCTGACGTCAGTGTACTTACTTGTGCAGCGCGCGCGCCCCCCGCGCGGTTGCATCCACGCACGAGCAGTCTTGGTACAGCCACGTGTTGTTGTTCAGCTGCTGACGTCAGCATATTGACTCGTGCAGCTGCTGACGTCAGTGTACTTACTTGTGCAGCGCGCGCGCCCCCCGCGCGGTCGCGTCCACGCACGAGCAGTCGTGGTACAGCCACGTGTTGTTGTCCGGCTGCTGACGTCAGTATACTGACTCGTGCAGCTGCTGACGTCAGTGTACTCACTTGTGCAGCGCGCGCGCCCCCCGCGCGGTCGCGTCCACGCACGAGCAGTCGTGATACAGCCACGTGTTGTTGTCCAGCTGCTGACTGCTGAGGCAGCCTGCTTGGCACGGCGATAAGTACGTGTACGAGTCCTGGAGCAACAAATTACTATCATTTCATCTTTATTCTATTAATTGCTTATACAAAATAAATAATCGTGAACAAAATATATTCGAGAATTTAGTTGTTAAATGACTTTGAGACAAATAATGCTGTTAGCGCCCCAAATAAAATAGCCGATGCAGCAGATGCTATGCAGATTCATCTTTACAGATGAAATACTACAAATTTGATAACACAACGCTATAGAAAATTTTACTTTTTATTTTTAAGTTCTAATTGCTGCACTGAAGCTAAATTAAATATTTATAAAATACAGTAAAAAAAAAATTAAATGCCTACCTGACCCAATAATTTGGTTAGTTAATTGGTTATTAGTTATTCGTTAGTACCTGCCCGCAGACGGGGCTGAAGGCGACGTCGCCGCAGCGGCAGGGCGCGCTGCAGTCCAGGCTGAGGTTGCCGGCGCCCAGCACCCGGTAGTTCTCTTCGGGGCAGCTCACGAACATCAGCATCACCATGCCTGTACACGGACACAAATACAGTTATTTACACATCATTTTTTACGCAAATATTGTTGCGAACAAATTACAATTTGAAAAAGTTCCACGAGCGGGATTCGAATCCGCACCCCATGACATGCCGGGTCAGGTGCACTACCAACTATGCTATCGTGGCTCAATCCAACTCGCCGAAATTCATCAACACTATCTACTTTTACTTTGTAAGCCAAAGGAGCCCTATTCAATGTCGACACTACGTCATCAACATCCGATCTTCATATTTTACAAATATTGAAATCTTTTTTTTACAAATACAGTTGTACACCAGCCCCCCAACCATCTAACTCTCTCGCTTTCGATCGCTTTGAAGGCGAGGCCTTCGCCTCGCTTTCTAATATAATATCGAAATATAATAACGAATAATATCGAAAGCTATGGCCTATAGTTTTCGATATTGCTTTCATATTGCTTTCGAAATGACAAGATGACGCCTCCTCCTCACCTCGCCTTCAAAGCGATCGAAAGCGAAAGAGTTAGGCGGCGGTCGACCCCCAGACCGTTCATCTGCTGTGGGCTTCAGCGAAGCCATCTCGTCTATTTCCTCCCCAGTGTACAGACGCCTGCACGTGAACCTATCCAAAACGGTCAAATTTCTTTAATAAATATTAAACCATATGCCATTTGTATAAAGTTCAAAGTCTATTAAGGAAATTTCCCTTTGTCATTTTCACGCTTGCGCGTGTGTACCAAAGCAAGAAGGCCTTACGTCTGAACATAGCAGTTCACTGCTATGTTCAGACTTCTGAAATGCGCTTAAACAACTCCTTGATCGCTGTAGAGTTTTTAATAAACGTAGCTGACATCTTCAACCCCGGGGAGGAATGTCACAGACGGCAGTATTCACATCATTCGGGATCCATTCACGTGTAACAGAAAACTGTGGTAAATATGAAAGATCCAAAGTATATCAGATCTACTACTACATAATTATTAACTTTATTTTGTTTTGGAATTTTGTAATGAAATATTTGTATTGTGACGTCACATCAAAAAAACAAGTAACAGCCCAGGTTTAATAACCTCTGTGTACTTACATTTATGATCATTGCTGCTTGTCGGACGCGTATAAACGCGACTGACGCGCATGACTTCACTAATATAAATATTTAATTTACAATTGCATGACAAATTAAAGTTAATAACTATGTCTTAGTAAAAAAATGTTACTAGCAACACATAGGTGATGATCTAGATCAGATACACTTTAGATCTTTTAATTTTTACCATTTTAATAAAAAAGTTATAATCCGCTCGTGGAATTTTTTCAAGACTTTGTCTTTTTTCAAAAAAATAATCAAAAAAGTCATGTTTTTAATCTGTCGTCTACCGTGAATACCGACACAATACAATTTTTAAGGTTTGCCGGCTCTGATAAGCGCTCGCGCATATAATTAGGTTAAGTCATAGTCTGAATTAAAAATATTGATTCGTCCAAAAAACATGTTTCAGTACCTATGATGATTTGATGATACATTTAGTACGTCTTATAGTTACGGAGAAAAATGGGCACTAGATAATGCACTGCACAACTTCAAATATAAATAATGACATTTATTTATTCTATGCCGTCCCACTGCTGGGCAAAGGTCTACCAAAACATTTGCATGCGTCTCATTTTGAATATAAAAAACCTTTTATTTTTTATTAGCCTTTGCGGTCCCCCATTTTCTCCCATAATATTCTTTTTCTTTTCTTTTTAATTAAATAGCATCTATGTGTAATGGTGCGCGCATTCATGCAGTAAAAGAATAGCTTTTTTGTATTCAGTTATCATTGCGACAAATGGGCAATTTGGCATAACGAGAATCAAACATTTTGCGACTGATTTTCACATCGAAAAGTAAATAATTATGCCCTAGCAGTTCAGACTCACCCGCGCTATATATAGCTGCTGTGATTGCAGTCCACGCAGCCACCTGGCGCGCGGTCGGCACCAGCCTCAGGATCACCACGCCCGACGTGATGATGCCCAGCCCCATCACGAGGATACCACCCAAACCTGGAAAAGCATTAGCAAAAACAATTACATCACCAATTTCCAATCCAAATTTTTATAAATTGTTGGCTACTTATAAAATGTTTTTGTTTATATATCTACTATCTCTATCTCCCAGAGCAGAACTATACGGGATAGCTGAGCGGTGTGTGAGAAAAAAATCACCAATAGGATTCCCCTCCATTTTAGTCGCAGGGAAATGGAAGTAATCCTATTGGTGTTTTTTTTTTTCACTTAACGTTTAGTTCGCTTAGCTACCTCGCACAGCTTTGGTGGAAAGCCACTTTAAGGGTGACACTCTATTGAAGCGGAGCGGAGCTGTGTGGAAATCAACATTGGTTGATAGCATCCCTGTAATTTAACGGCTCTTCTTCGCACCGCTTCAATAAAGAGATTCAATTGGTTAATTGTCACACAGCTCTGCTCAGCTCAGCTCCGCTCAGATTTTATGGAGTGTCGCCCTAAGGATCCCATGTTGCAGAAAGGATGGATCACATTCAGAGTTGCCGCCTGCCCAAAAGCTGCCTTGTAGTACCTCACCCGAGACAAGGTTGGCGTCGTGCGTGGGCAGCCGGAACTGCTTCTCCAAGTACTTAGGCAGGAAGCTGTACACGCCGCTGATGGGCATCAAATGCAGCACCGAGCTGGCCGTGCGCCACATCAGGATGTCATTGGTCAGCTGCCGCTTGATGGTCGCGAAGAAGTCTAATCAAATGAAAATTAAAATGTTACTAGAGGTAAAAATTCGACCGTAATTCACAAATAATGCAACGTTAATGTAAATAAATACGTAATACATATAACACATACATTTTATTTTTGCACTCTGTACGAGGATTGAGTTTTATAACCCTCAAATGATTTCGACGGAACGCCACAACATACCTAGATTGGTCAGAGAAGGGATTGATTTTTGTACTAAATATAAAAATTTTAATCACGAAGATGTTCTTACGCGTGTCTGTAACCCAACGATTAGTTAAACCGCGAAGACAACAAAAGTGTCGTTCTGATACTGTGAGTGTAGTGTGTCGTGAGCAAGTTCGACTAACTAGAGGTACCAACGGACGTCGAGCGCCAAAAACTACGAAGAAGAGGGTATACCGTTTAGTCTGCTCATAAAAATATTCACCCGCAATAACTTGTAGATCCGCATCCGTGATCATGTTGCATCGAATCAAATATTGGATAATTCAGATACTCAAAAACAATAAACATGGTAAGAATTATTTATAAATGTACTAAACATGAACATGTGTCCCTGACTATCGGATGCTCAAATACTTATCATATCAATCTAAGAATGTTTCGTTATCTATAAGGTCACTTTTTATCAACTGCAAATATTTTGACAAAACATCTAATTAAGTATATCAGAGAAATTCAGGCTAGTTTTTGTTTTTACTTTTTCTGACACAAAAATTTTAATATTTTTAAGAGCGGTCTCTCTGTCTGCTCTTTTGAATGAAACTAGGGGCACGTGTTAGCGGTTAAGACATAGCGGCCTCTCTGTTTCGGCTCCTTTGAATTGAAACTACCGAAAGTGCTTTATTTTTCTTTTTAATCGAAATGTTTTTTGGCGTTTTTCTTGAAAACTAGCGTATAAAAATTTAAGGTTTTTTTCATAAAAATAGTTTCTATTATGTTGTTGAATTTATCCTCAAAATATTTGCAGTTGATAAAATGTGACCCTATATAACCTATTTAGGTATCTTTTTATCGTTTCATGTAAAATAAACGCAAGTTGATCCATATGAAGTATTTGAATTTGTATATTTTAGCGGAAACTTTAGAAAATCAACAAGTTATCTTTAATTTTGGACAGTAGCAATATGGCATATTGATTTGTTGCGGTTGTAGGTACTTTACCTGCAATATACGGCAGATAATTAATTAGAATTCATTTCTATAAATACATAATTTTATCAGCAAGAATTGAGTTTAATTTTTACACGACGGCCAAAAAAAGGAGTGTTATGTTTTCAGGGTTCATGTATGTGTGATGTTTCTTTATTCCACCAATTCTTGCATCGTTCCGACTAGTAAAAATTTGGAAATTCAATTCCTATGTGAGTGAAATAGGGGATGAAATTTTGTATGATGAAAATTCGTCATTATTGGAGTTAGAGACTAGAACTTGATGTTTAGTATCTGTAGAGGTTAATTTTTGTTTCTTCTTGTATAAAATGCTTACAAATTAAATTACCTAGCATCACATATTTTATTAAAATTAAACTACAGGTACAAAATAAAAATAAGTCATTAAAAAAAATTAAAAACACGACTGCCATGACAATAAAAGCAAAAAAAGAACTAAAAAGTCAAAAAAACAAGATGACATGTATTCATTTATCTGTATTTATAAAAGTGAAATGTCACTTATTCACTCACTGACTATATAAAAAATCAAAATTGCTTGATTAATAAAACTGAAATTTTAATCGTAGTCGGAGGACCTTATAAATATAGAAAGTATTCCGCAAAGCGGCCCCCGACTGGGATGAAAATTTCAGTTTTATTAATGAAGCAGTTTTAATTATAGTCAGTGAGTGAATGAGTGACATTTCACTTTTATAAATAAAACTAAATAAATACATGACATCTTGTTTTTTGATAAGAAGAAAAAGACGAAGTAGGAGTAGAAAAATAGAAGATGATGGTACCTTTGAACAAGGGCTCCCGCTTCTCGAGGCTCTTCTTGGGCGGCGGCGGCGGCGGCGCGAACTCCTGCTTGATCTGGCGCGGGAAGAAGAACATCAGCGACGACAGCAGCACGATGAACCCGGCGATGAACACCATGCCTGCAACCACACCGGTGCCATACAACCATCTACACTTATCGTACCTATTAAAAACAGGTAAGAACCGCTTATGTCCCTAACAAACAACTTTTACAAGTTAGTTAGATATATCCCTGGTTAATATAACCTATCACTAATCTGATTTTCTAAATTCGTTTATGATACAAAGCTACGCTATCCCTGTGTAATATAGGCTACATCGATATGCATGCATAGTTTTAAAACTATCTTGGAATCACGAGATACGTGAAGTCGCGGGCATTTTCTTATTTTTGTAGCAATTCTGATGTCCTGCTTATTACAGTCTACCACTTACAATGACTTTTTAAACATTAAAAAAAGACAAAGTGTTGAAAAAATCCACGAGCGGGATTCGAACCTGCACTCTATGACTAACTAAATAATCATTTTTTTTTAAATGGAAAACGATTTTAATAATTTATTGTAACAATTTTAAAAATAAATTGGATAAATATTATTGCCTTCATCTCCTCCTCATTTCTCACAACAAAAACTAAATTACATTCAACTTCCTGCCATAAAAAGCGGACGCGAATTCGTGGGCAGTGCTAATTGCAATTCGATTTTTAACGTTAATATCTAGATACGATTTGCGAAACATCTCTAAGCGTCGTCTACTAAATCAGACCACAAGCAGCATTGTTTAATGTTAGACTCTAATTACTATTACAAATAAATACCATTATTCTTTAAACAAAAAGCCCAAATTAGAATCGGCGGCGATAGCGAAGAAAAAACCGCTAACGAATAAACATACAAAACAAAGCAATGGTGGAACTGCTCGCGAATTATAATGTTTGATCATGTTATCAGCGCACCACTATAGAGCTTTGTAATTATAACAATTATCGGAGCGGCCAACCGGCGACAGTGAGAAATAACTCTGTGTAAACTAATCCGTTTGAACTTTATATATGATGAGTGAGTGACGAATATTCAAAAATTCACGCTCCGAGTGGCGCCACGGAGCGCGACGAATCACATGAAACTCCAATTTAAACAAAGTCAACACGTCAAAAAGAATATAATGACATTTAGTTTTAAGCTTCACGGAAAATTACTGACATCACAATGTAGGTACCTACAAGAAACTTTTCGTCTAACATTAGAAAAATGTGAATGCAGTCACGTCTAGCCTGCCCCCCAACCGCGTAACACTCTCGCTTTCGATCGCTTTGTAGGCGAAGCCCTCGCCTCGCTTTCTAATATAATATCGAAATATAATATCGAATAATATCGAAAGCTGTAGCCTATAGCTTTCGATATTGCTTTCATATTGCTTTCGAAATGACAAGATGACGCCTCCTCCTCGCCTCGCCTTCAAAGCGATCGAAAGCGAGAGTGTTAGGCGGTCGACCCCCGGGCCTCTGCTCAAGTTTGAATATCTATCTATATCTATACTACTATATTAATCTGTAGGCTCTGTCTGTACATGCAATTTTTCTGACAAATTTTGGGATAAATATTCGTTTTACGACTCACTGACACCAATTCTACGATTTTTGAAATTTTTGTCTGTCTGTGTGTCTGTCTGTCTGTATATCTTGTTATAACTCAAGAACGGCTTGACCGATCTTGATGAAAATTTGTATGTAGTAAAGAACATGAGATTGTGCAAATGATAGGCTAGGTATATAATAATATGATGTTGGTAAAGCTTATAATTATTTTATTTAGCATTCATTGATCCATTATTTTCGCACAGCGAAGCAGGCGGGTGACGGCTAGTCTAATAATAGTTTTATTGCCGAATTATTCAAGTTGTGTATAGGTATTCCTTCTTTAGATGGTAATTTCCAGTTCAGCGCCTGACAATGTTGACGAAAACTTATGGTAAGACTTTGATGCCGCGTATGAACTTTACAGTGTTACCGGGATATGAGCGGCTAAAATTTAGTTTGAAACTGTTCGCATCACGCGAGCGTGTCCCCGTGCTTACCCAAACCTACCCAGATTTTTAGGCGATTCATATGAGCTACTATACCAACTAAGCTAATCATCAACGCAGTCATGTTACAATAAAGGTAGCACGCGGATTTTATCAATAAATGCAGTGTCTTATCTACAATCAGTGTTTTTTACAATTTATTTATTTACTATATCACACGAGGGCCCTACTACGCCTCCAATGTAAACAATTCGAAAATATCCAAACAGAAATCGTTTGTGTGGCTACAAGGTCACCCGGTCGACACTCAGTCAAGGACGTTCACTAGACACATTGCCTGCCTACTATGATTAAAATTACCTTTACCTCACCTGCTATCGACTGAGGAATCTACAGTCTAAGGAATAGTTACACGTATGACTCAACCTTGTCACGCGTGGTGTCTTCAGAGAAACTGTAGGCTGGACCTCCTAGGCCTCGTGACATTTGTAACAGAGTCGAGGAGAAGACGAAGGTCAACTCGGAACCGGTTTAAAAGTAAAAGTGAGCAAGACTGCGCGGCGGTCGCGTGTCCACCCACTAAATCCTCATTACGAGCACCGACGGCATAATTGTCGGCAGGCGCGCAGCCTTGGCCGTGACCGGTAGATAGAGCGCTTATTTTAGTTGAGGTGACGCGCCGTGATGTAACGACGCCTTATGTAATGCTGAGCGTGCGCCACGCAGCGCCGGCGCAGCGTGACGGTTCGCCCGAGGAAAAGCGAAAGCCGCATGAAAACTGCAGCGAGCCACGAGACCAAACGCAAAACGCCCATCACCCGACACCGATGACATAAAATGACATGGCTGGGTGCAATCAAGCGTGGCGAAGACATATAATACTGAAATCGATTATAAAACATAACATGCCATAAGTATACGTGAGGCAAAAATGTCAAACTACGCAAGAGGAATATTAACATGTGATGTAACAAGCAAGACAGCTTTTGCAGTCCTCGAGTAACCTTTCTGTAATTGACAAATGATTGATTCTTATCAAGGGAAGGTGTAATGAGGGATGCTTTACGTGTTGCGCGATGCTAACCACATGCTATTAACTGTTAACAAACTTTGTTCAGTGGACTTGCAAATTTGCCGGAAACCGATTCGCGCAAATTATGCTGATATGCTAATCATCAGTAAAATCGCGTAAACATGTCCACACAAGATTACATAATTATAGTCACATGAAACGACAAGCAAACATTAAAGAATGGTTAAAGTCAACTTTATGCCTTCAAACATTAAGAGGGCATTCTTTAAAAACTTCATTAAAATTCAGGGCTTCATTCATGAACGTATGTCAGTTGAACAATAAGGAAATACTCGGAAACCATTCAATGAGTATTTGCGAATTCGCTTTATTGCCAGTCAAAGCACGCCTGTAGCAGTTTTCTTTAAAGCACAAGTGAATAAGTATGCTTCCCAAATCGAGGGTCAAAGGATTATCAGCCTTCGCAAGTAGGTAGCAGAGGGTGTTACGTCGCCGGCTGAGTGCAGGCAGCGGTTGGCAGGCTTACGCACGCATTCGATTGGTACTTGGGTCACGCGCATGCTTTCTTCGTGGATTTTGCGCGCGAATCTGTGCAAGCGCCTCTAACGGTAAATGGTAGTTCCGCGATGGAATGTGAAGGAACTGCGTTCCTAGCCAGCTAGTTATTCCTTTTATTTTACAGCTTTAGTCAATCCAAGACGTCATTGTCAAGAGCAGTTCGGGATCTAATCTGTATTAGATTATTATCTTAATTTTGCTACTAAGTAACATAAAATTAATGACAGTATTTTAACGAATATCGTAGGAGAATTATTATGTCAGAAGTGAACCAAATTCAAATCTGAAGTTTTTGAGAAAAAACACTAAAATCAAATTATCTGGAGACACTGGAGGCTACAAAAAATTACAAGATAACCTTAGCTTTGAAGAACATTAATGTGATTATAAGATCCCAAAAGCTTTGGCAATCGTTTAAAATCTCATTAAACATGTGACTTGTGTTATTATAATGTACAGAAAAGTGGATCAGAAGATAATATATATTTTTATTCTAATTATAAAAGCAATTATTATTCAATTTATGAAATTGTTTACCCCAAATACCCAATAATGACATTAATTCCTCATTTTCTCTTAATTCTACGAATATTAGCCATCAGTTCGGTAGCTAAATTTTTTTCATGCCTTGTTATGGAAAATGTCAGATTGTATAAGAATGCAGGAATTAGTAGAGGTTAGACGGTTATTTTGATACACTTCTATAGACAGGGGTCTATGAGCACATGTATGCATTAAATTCATTATCTAAACTCTTGGATACTTTAATATTTGCCCAACTTCAGTATGTCGCCAAATAAAAATTCTGACTACTTTCGTCGAATACCAATTTGTCAATTTTCTCTTATGATCCTGCTTACACTTCATCTTTTTACTTGCATATGCCATTTCATTTACTCTATACTGAATCTTGTTTAAATAAGGAACTTATTTATATTCTTTTGTATTTGTATACTATTTTCTTTTAGACAATAATGCACGCTAAGTATTCTACTAACATAAGGATGACTTACCAAGCCACCACGCTCCCACCCATTTGGGATCGCTCGACTCGTAGCCCGGGTCTGAAAGGGGGTCTACGTAGACCCGGGTGCAGAGCGCGCCGAGCAGGAACCCAAGTGCTGGACCGATCACCCTGATGCCGATTGTAATAGCTGTGGACAAGGAACAAATAAACTTCATTATAAAGAGACATTACATAGCGTTCATATCGGAATAAACAATCAATAAAATCTTTTTATTAACTTGAATGTCGAAGCAAAGACGTAGCATGCTTACGAAGTTATCTTGTACCGTGTAAAGCCTAAAGAACGATTAAAGTTAGGAATGCGTCTTATGTAAAGAATATTTCCGGAAATATTCTGGGCAAGTTGTATGACAAGTCTGTATTATTATCAGGTTGATGTAAATTGTACAAAATACTGCTAAAGATAATGCAGCTATACCGCTTAATTTTTCTCTTCATCGTTTAATTTACCTAGCAAAAATACAGCTCTATTATTTCTAGCATGTTTCTGCAAGATTGCAAACCGTCTTGAATTCTAATTTTGCGCTGAATAATAACACTGTTTGCTCCACTGGTCTCACGAAACATTACCGATGCATGTTACATTAATTTTGTAATACAAAAAGATTTTATGTCTAAAAAAGCTAATCGTTCGGCGTATGAAACTCGATAGGTGGACAACACATCGGATTCAGGTGATTCAGGGAAACACTATAGCCAGCGGTTAATCATGTTGCAAATATTAATGGACGCAATCGCGAAGGCAGAGACAGTCATTATGCAAATTGAGATGGACTCCATACACAACGGGCCGCTGTCGTTTATCTCAATAGGACTAGGGCTCAGAGGCTAATTGAGGGTCGTCGAACTCGAGACGACAAATTATCGCATGAAGGATTGCTGCAGTCGGCGACCGCCGTTGCACCCGTCGCAAGGGACCAACGCGAAAGACCACAGGCGAGGGCAGGATTAAAATAAATACTGACATTACGCAACAAACACCGCGTTAAGTATTCAACATTGATTAAATATAATTTCAGGTTGCAAGAGTTAGTTACTAGAACGCAGCACGCAACATCAAAGACGAAAGAGAAGGAAAAGATAAAACAAGTTACTTATTAAATTTAAAACTGAATTATGACGAGGGCGTTTCCCATTTATCAAAACTAAATTAAAGGCTTGTTATAATAACAAAGGCCGATTTAAGGTGATTGACCGAAAAACAATCAGGTACTTAGGCACCAAAAGTTATGCTTCTCAGAACCGACCGCATCTCGCTTGGCAAAAAACGCACGGGCGGCGGCTCCGCTCGCGTGCTTCGTGTTCCGTGGAAAATGAAACACACATTTCCTATAACATCACGCTTTTTTAATAAATGATAGCCCAGTGCGCGTTATATTTTGGGGTTTATCATCCTGAGGGAAATAAACACAACCAATTAAAACAACGCTTAAGATTTGGTCAGTTTGAAAGATAGCTTTTAACCTTCGGAGACCGTTGCCACCTTTGTAATCTCTGGATAAGTAAAAGTGCAGGTTTTCCTTAATAATATTTTAATTATATCTGCTGGCATAACGGTGAAACTAGTATTAAGCATACGCAAACGTTTAAGTCACTAAATTGTAAAACGACTGCAACATGCAACAACAACAAATGCTATTCCACGCTATTCTACCATAATTATAACTTGAACTTTTTACTTCAGAATAATCAAACAGTGAACTTACTTACTGATACTTATAACAATTTGATCAACGGGAGATATATTTTAGTGCAGAACCTTCTTTACGAACGCGCGACGCAGAGAACTCGCACTTAACAGATTTTCAAAACGACGAGCCGTGTTGTCTGCATTCAAGTTTTTTAATAAGAAAGGCGTCTTTACCGGTTCTGATGCATCATTAACAACGTTTTCGAATGGTGTTCCTCTGAATAAACGCTCAGCGATTGCCAAAAATGACTGATTGCCTGCCACCACATAGAATTCTCGCAAGTTGCATAAACATTTTATGATTCAGTCACTGCCACTGCTGAACATAAAGTAAATCATAACTACTCAGCAGAATCTACGAGTTGTTATCACATCATTACCGAATTAGAAAGATAAACAATAAAGTGAAACGCACGATGATAAAATTGACAAGATAGTAAATTCACTTCAGAATCTGGAAAAAAAAATAGATGAATACGTAATGTATTCAATCACATTGATATGAAAGGCAGCAGCGCTTTAAAGGACTGATAACCTTGCCACATCCGCCTAGTAAATAAGGTCATCTGGTTTTGAAATCATTATTTGTAGTTAATAAATACGAAAAACACGAGTGACATAATTATAGTATGCGCTTGTCAGTTGGTTTATAATGACGTCCTATGCTTACGTTATATTAACCACCTCTGTCCAGTAGCTCGACCACTGGTCGCATAGGTGGTGGTTTTTAACACCAGGATTAATTTTTAGTCCATAATTTAAAATAAGAGAAATCAATGTAGTAAGAAGTATATATGTGTCTAATTAATAGCGCAGGCGCCTTAACTGTCACGTAACATGATTATATTGTTATCAATTTGTTAGCAACTTCAATATATTCTGAAGTTTATGCGAACTATTCATTGAAATGGAACATTTTATACTGATCTCCATTCTTCTCGTGTTTATATACCATATTAATTTAGGCTGGTGACGTATCAAAATCTTCGCAAGCTCCGTGGTAGCAGGAAAACAGACAGGCCAATCAGTGTTTAATTGCATTAATACATACAAGATTACCTATATGCTCCAACGATCAAACCTCAAAAACATCTTTCAAAACATAATCTACTTATTGAACAGAACGTTGAACTTAATCGCATTTGACCAAATTCTTATACCCAAAACTTTCAGATATGATAAATATTCGCATTCTATCTAATCGCCCACTCGTAATCTAATCCACCAATGTTGCAAGGATGTCGTAACGGCACTGACCTATGTCAACTGACGGCATACGTCTACGGCATATGATAGCGCACGCAAAAAAGTTGCATAAGTGCAGTGTGCACTGCATTTGAGCCACTGCTGGCTTCGCTGTCCGGCCCGCTTCCACTCAAGCCTTCAACAGGCAAGGCATGATGAACTCTTTCATTAGTTTTCGACCTTATATCAAAGGCATAAAGTAAAAATTAGAGTTGGATGCCATTTATATCGACAGAAGATTAATCCGAAATGTATGGAGAGATGTGTCCTCTACATCAAATTTTGTTTTTGTGTTTCTAAAGCTTTTACCAGTCTCCACTATTATATTGCTATCGCGGTTCGTCTACGTAACCCTTTATTATAACATTTCATAACAATGAATTGTTTTTCTTTTTTCAATGTATATCGTCCTTACGTACACATTCACGTGCGTCGCGAAAACACAACACGGTCAGCGACAGTTGGACCGTTTTAACTTTCCGCGTCTACAGATTGTGCCAAATTTTACACCAAATATAAACAAAACCCGCCTGCGTAAAAAATAATAAGTAACTAAATAGAAAATCAACTGAAAAGGCCGGAACAAGATAAAAATCAATTTATGCAACATCATACATAACACAGTCGGAGGCACGCAGAAAGTGAGAATGATTTGACTTATCGTTTTTGTTTTTTTTTTTTATTTGTCTTTTTAGTTAGACCTATACCTTTTTGAAATCCTTGTGTTGAGCCCTCTAATTTGATACCCATAAATCCCATAATGTAGTATTAGAAAAAAAAAATGTTTTTCACCAATTCCAATGGCGTCGCACACCATGTTTGTTTTTTTAACGTCACCTATCTAAGAACACTTGGGCAGCTAAGACGAATCTAACGATACCTCAATTATGTAAATCCGTTCTGGAGATATGAGGTAATAAAGAATATTACATACAAGATAGGCGCGAAAAACAATACCCTTCCTTTGCAGTCGGGTAAAAAGTTTTCAGCATTAAAATTTTAGAACTGGACTATAAATATCCATACTATATATCTGTATACCGTCATTTAAGACCTCGTTAGGTACTACGAGTATAAACACTAAACCCACATTAAGGATTACAAGAAAGCCTTCATAAAATTCATAACTTAAAATGTTTTATTCAGTTCAGGCTACAATAATTGAGCTTTTATGAATCCATCACTAAGCCATCGGTTCGCAAGTCTACACTGTATGCTTATTTAAAATCTCAGCAAAAAATTACGACTAATTGTAAAAATGATCTTCGTAGAATAAAATAAATAAGGAAATAATTTCTCAGGATTGTAGCTTTTTATTATTTCCCGAGCCCGTTGACAAGCATAAGATCCACTTGTTGGAAGCTACTTGATACCATAAGTGTAAAATGTACGTTGCCAGCCCTGGTTGCCCGGGTAGTTATTGTGTCCGTCTGTAAATTTACCAGATCTCTTAGCCTCACAAACAAAACCAAGTAGGACATTGCTTAGAAGCAGTAATAGGGCGGTAATATAAGGATTTAACAATAAAGATAGCGCCGGACCAATGTTATATGGAGGAAATACTACCGATAGCTGATTAACAATACTTTCAAATAACTTTACTAGTTTAATCATAACAAACGTTTGTATAAACGCGATTGTCTCGTAACATCTGCTGCGATCTTTAACAGCAAAAGTGTATTCAATAGGAACAATTGATTCAATTAAATATTACCCAATAGGCGGCTACCACTAGTTACAATTTAAGACTCGCCCTATTAACCCATATGCTGAGACAACTTCCAGCGGTCACCCACAGATTCATAGCAAGCAAAGTTCTGACAAAATAATCTACTATATCTAATCGAATGTTATCTTAGTGAGGCCTGCCGAGGTTTCCGTTCAGTAGCACCCATCCTGAAAATTTGTGCAACAATCTGCTAAGTAAAACTTCTGATTTTCTAACTCCAACTGAATTCGGTTTTTTGTTTCATGTGGTAATAATATACCTAATATAAGATGTTACACAGGTTTTGTAGATCCAACATAAAGCTACAAGGGCATTATTTATCTATATATTAATACGTGAAGCAAAAACTTTGTCCCCCTTTTTACGAAAATTGCGCGGACTGAGGAGTATGAAATTTCGCACACTTATAGTTTATATAGAGAAGGATTGCAGAATGTTATTTTTTATTTATTAAGCCTAAAAAATACATTAAATCAATAAAACGAACATTACACACGCATATGTATTTGACACACATACAATTAAACTATTTTCAAAAATTTTAAAAATGGAAGAGGAGCAGCCGAAATCTGTCAATGCTAAGGTCAATGCCAATCCAAACTCACATTTTATTTTTTTTAATGTTTCATTGCTTAGGATACATCCGTGCAGCCTTAATAAAACTACGGTCGAATTTCGATCACTGGGCTAGTAATAATAAAAACATGATCAACAATATTAAACAAAGATTAATGTAAGCTATTTCGGATTACAAAATTTAGGATTTTCGAATTTCAAAATTTCCTTTTCCTAATGTTTCTTATTTGTCAGCAGAAGAACATCAAATTTTGATTTATAATATTACGTTAATTTCAAACAAATATAATTTGCATTTTTCCTTCCTTCAAATTGTTCTGTTCAACATGGTAATTGACCATCTAACCTTTATTTAAAAGCTAATTTAGAAAAACCCGTATAATAACATAATGAAGCAATCTGAGCTCTACGAGGAGATGCCGAGATGAGAAAACCAACCGAAGATGAGACATTACGCACAAAACGTATCAACATAATTTTACATGATTGTGTAACAAAAAGGGCAACAGAATGCTTTATAGCCGTTGCAACATTAAAATATACACTGATGTATACAAACTGCAAAACAGCTGCTCTGTTTGCCAGAATACCCCACAAATAGCAATACCAACATTGATAAAACATAATGCATGACTTAATACTCTTTTTAACCTTTTTCTACACTAATATTATAGAGAGGAAACCTTTGTATTTTTGTATGTATGTATGTATGTATGTATGTATGTATGTATGTATGTATGTATGTATGTTTGTTTGCAACGAATAAACTCAAAAACTACTGGATATTTAAAAAATCTTTCTATATGAAAAAAATGTCCACCCGTGCGAAGCAGGGACGGGCCGCTAGTCTCAAATATTCTCACTGGGTTTTCTCTTTTTCGTCTTCAATTTTTACACTTATATTAAGGTACAGAGGTACAGATTCTAAATTCTGAGTAATAAAGGCTAAATTTTATTTTATTAAAAATAATAGTAATACATAAAACCGAATACTGACCTGACTAAAATCACGATCATATAATAAGATTTTAAAATTCGCTTGATGTCCTATAAACTGGTTTCAAAATAACTTTATTTTACTCAAAACTCAAAAGCAACGCAGTTACTTGTATTGACATCAATCTGAAAATCATTTTGAAGGGATTCAGATAGCCACAGACCAAGTAAAGTAGAACTGCAGGTAGCTAAGCTTAAGGTAGTGTCTTACAAAAATCTTATAAAGAGGATGACAATATATTGATGCAAAATGCAACAGAGAATTAGGGCACGCGCCAAGGGAACAGACTTGTAGACCGGCAATATGCGACAACGAGCTGAAATTGTCACGTTGTCGGTCGTCGAGACGTCCCGTCCCACTGACACACTTGCGCACGCGCACCGCTGAAATAGCTATTGCATTCAGCGCAACTGTCAGCGATGCACTCGCCGTACGGATCACTGAAATTTATAGTTGTAAATTTTTTGCTAAAGAATTACTAGGCCAGAAGACTCGTCTTCTGACTAGAGACTAGAGAACTCGTTTTAAACCAGAACTAGCGATAGGTATTTTGAGTCCTAATTTTTTGTTCATATTCCAACCAATTTTTATTTGGTTACCCTCCTGAGGACGCGGCATTGCAGAAATCGTTTAACATGTACGATTGCAAGTTGAACTCTTAAAAATACCGAATACTACTCTGAGCCAAGACCAGAAATTCGAAACACTTATTGTGGATAAAAGTTATCTTTCTAAAGTTATTGTACACATACTTGAATGTATGAAAAATACACTGAAATATAAACTACAAACCAATAAGGTAAGTATAACAAGCCCTCGTATATAACTTACTCTCGCTTGCATCGACATCTCAGTAATACGGTTTCTTTATTCTCCAACACTGCTTGTACACAACAATGCAATTTTACAGAGCAGTCACGCCATATATAATATGTGCTTCTTTTTGTTGTGCTACAGTTTATAGAAACTAAAATAACCCACCATATTCCCGGGTCGCATTACGTATAATAAAACAAGGCTAGTACTTCCAAAGCTGGGATATAATAGTGTAGATAAGACAGTCGTAAACTGCTTTTAATATCGCTATTGCAACAAAGTTCAGTTTTATTTTGAAAATTCAATGTCTTGTTTAGGTAACTACGAATGAATGGAGCTCTAGTTGGTGAAGGGCATTATATTTAACTATTGTGGTGAAAAGTCTAAGAACATATTTTTCTTGGAGCAGTTGGATGTGAAGAGCCGAAGGTCAGGCTCAGTAGCATGCATTGGGTTAGCCCTATGTCTAGCAGTGGGTTGACAAATGATGATATCTTTTTTTTTCTTTTTCGGGTGGGTTTTTTTTTGTAGATGTCACCATTGTATGACCAAAAAGGAAACCGCCTGAACAGGTGTTCCACATCAAGCAATTGTTATGACGGGAGCATTAGATACGATACGACGCAGCCACAACAGACGTAACTCTACACTTTTTAAGACCTCTGCCCGATGCTCAAA
Source organism: Eudonia mercurella (assembly GCA_963082485.1). Taxonomy (NCBI): domain Eukaryota; kingdom Metazoa; phylum Arthropoda; class Insecta; order Lepidoptera; family Crambidae; genus Eudonia; species Eudonia mercurella. The sequence goes on along the minus strand of OY720023.1, from coordinate 25,762,557 downwards.
CAGGTATTGTACTGTTAGCTTTTGTTACTTTTGCTTTGACTTCAATTACCTCCTATAAATCAAAACTTGTTTGAAGCCTGCCCCAGTGTATATTTATTACTCGAATTCACGACTACACGCAAGATGTTTCGATTTCACCAATAAATTTGCTACCCAAAAGAGGATGTATTCACTTTCTTTAACAAGCCAGTTTTCTCTTGAATATTATTTATAAATAAAAAAGAAATTAACTTTGCTTTTTAAATGTGCATACTGCATTGTAGAGAATAATGAATTACGCAAGCCATCGGAGGGCGTCCGGCAGAATACTTGGTAGGCGGCTCGGTGGGCGTCAGCTATGATTTATATACTTTTATGCGCCGAATTTATTGCTCGTTGAACGCCAACAATCGAAACCGACCATAATAATCGAGACAACGTTTCTAACTAATATTGTAAATGCGAAAGTGTTGTATATCCTTCCTTAGCGATAAAACGGAGCGACGGATCGACGTGTCTTTTTGCTCAGAGATAGGTGGGTGGAGAACCAAAAGTTGCATTTTTATTCCGGTCTAAATATATTTTTACTAGGGGGGTGGGGGAAGTATAGTAGGTATACTTATAAACCAATAGATTTACGCGATAAATTCTTTCTTGTGACTGACCGAATTATGGGGGCGGACGGAACTTAGTTCAAGCAAAAAAATTGACAATGAGTTTATGTTTTAAAAGTTATGCTCTTTGTACATTTACGTTGAGGATTATTTAAAACAATTCTACCTTTAAAAACAAAAAAAAGCGGATAAAAACAATTAAAAGTATCACTCACCCATATAAAGAGGCGATTGTCTGCTGCCGACATTATCATCAACGTAGGGGATCCCGAGGGTCGCGATGCCGGTCTGGCCGATGCCCACCACTAAGAGGCAGATGAACAGCCAGGGGATGACGACGGCGGTGATGGAGGAGCGGTCCTTGGTGCTGTTGATTTGGTGGGGGTCGCAGTAGGAGGCATTGGTGCCGTCGGCGTGGCAAACTGGCGCAGGTCCGTCGCGGTGCGCGTCCAGGTGCACGTCCAGCAGCCGCGTGCCGTACAGCACGTGCGGCAGCACGCAGCCGATCACGCCCACCGCCAGCACCATCATCATGCACGCGATCCACCGGGGCCGGTGCCCGCGACCCGCCAAATACGTCAAAAACAGAGCGGTGCATATCTGGCCGATCTCCGTCGCCGCCAATAGCATTCCCGTCGTCTTCGACTCCATTTTAAATAGTTTCTCTATCGTCGTCGTCACGCTCACGAAGTATGTGAGGAACATTCCCTGGAGAACCCATCCTGATAGAAACACGAGCATGAACACTCGTGTCGAATGGAAAGCAGAGCGTGGGCCGTCCGCCTGCGCCGCTGGTATTTTGCAGTCGAGAGAGCCATTGTTGTTTCCGGTGGCCAACCGTTCTTGCTCCTCGGGTGTGGCTTCGACGCCTTTCATAGCGGCGTCCTCGGCCGTGGGGCTCGCAGGACCCGCCTCGCCTTCCGCAGAAACTTTTGCGACCGCACTCGCCCTGCAACAACACAAAATACGTTTAAAACTTGAAACATACTTGGGGCGGCACGATAACTATAACTATTTGTTTAACTCACGTCATAGCGTAATAACGACTAGTGTAATATGCGACCTCACAACCCCCGATCCACGCCAATCGACAGAGTGTACAGTGGACTCACGCGAAGCTCTGGTGACTCTAGCGCTTCCGGATAACGGAACTAGCACGTAATCGAACGTGATCGTGAAGTGTTTGCGAAAAAATAGGCACAGAATAAGTATGCGGAAACCGAGTCGTGCGCATAGTCTTTTTCGGAGACACATTAACCCGTGGAGGGTGAGTAAGCGGGCTCTCGAGCGAGGGTGGTCGGAGGCTGCGTGCGCACACCCGGCTCGGCGCGCGGAGACTGCACCGTGCAATTACCAGCGCAGCGCAATGCACCCGCTTCGCCCGCCCCTCGGCTTCTCCCCACACGGGGTTTTTATTGGCCGTCTATCCGTTTTTCTGAGGCACGCATAAACACGCGACGAGAGCCGTCTGCGCAACGCCCTTCTCCAAAGAATCCCTCTCGTCTCGACACTACGGAATGCGTTTGTCTCGCGGAGGAAGCTTTTTTAGGCCAAAACTGTTCATTATCCTACAGATGTTACGATGCACTGCGTGTCTACCATTTTAGTAGAACAGTTTTTTATTTTGAAAGAATGCAGTGTGTTTTTTTAATTTAAATTGTAATGAGTTGCTGGCAGATAGTTCAGTCTCAATGAGATACAAATATTTGCAAAATTGTCCAGGTCGTCGTTAGTTCCTATGATTATTCTTATTTATACCAAACAAATTTCTAAATGATGTTAATTAATGAATATAAAGTAACACGTGACTTTTGTAGCAACACTTTTTATGAGAGAGAGACATTTTATGGATTTATGGAAGTAAGGTAAGAGGTACCTTGGCCGTGTAATTCAGACGAGCTCTATGCGGGTGCTTTACCCGTATTACATTAATTAAATTAGAGTAGGCCACAATTAAATTGACATGTTAACTCAGCCAATTACACTTTAGGTATTAGATTTACGAGCTTACGTTAACCACAGAGGCTGTAAAGCTTAAACTGCAATAACATTGAGACCTATAAAGGACACAGACATAAAGTTCGCAATAACATCAACACTAGAATATTAATGTGAGCGACTCATACGGTTAACTGGACTTGCGAAACTCACCAGCTGGGGCCGATGACCAGCGCCGACACCGGCCGGCGACGCACTGTTGCGCTACCGACCAGTTCCACAAAACTATTGCACAGATATATTAATTACCACAGATAAACAAATGGGAGCTTGACGAGCATGGGGTGACTCCAGAGACAAATGTTTTTTTCACGAGCGACGACAAGTGCAGTGCTCGGCCAACTGCATTCCCAGATAAGTACAAACACGTAGGTACCTACCATGGACTATCGGCGCATCGCTATCGCTGTGCTGATAACGTACAATATGTGCCACTTAAATAGTCCGCCCGAAAATAATACTGTTACGACATTTTCACACGAGTAGGTCAAAGATTGTCTTAGCTAGTCGGGAACGTTTTTACACAAAATGTATGCATATGAAGCAATTCTTTTGTCACTATCTATGTACGTTATTCCGATTTTAAGGATTTTATTGATTTTGAAAAACAAAATGTTTATTGTTGTATTTCCAATTAAATTTTCATTCTTAATTTGTTCGCAAAAATTGCAGGTATTTTTAAAGTTCTTCAACTTAAGAGCCACGCTCTTGTCGGTGTAGCCTTTTTTATTCTTCAAGCTAATTATTTTACTTCATAACGTCATTCTCTTTAATATGTTCCATAAAAGCTTTTCTAGAAAGATCGAAAGAAAGAGACGAAGGGGAAGAGTAAAAAGAGCTTACGTGGAAAATTTTTAAATGTACTAAGCGTAAAACGTTTAAACATATAGATACTACATCCTATAAATATATTGTTTATCGGGTAGACATAAAGTAAGTTTAAGTGTCGAAAATTACTACAGCAGACGACGAGACGGTTCGTTAACAGTCCGCCCTGCACGCAATTTTAACGACCACAATGGAGGACAATAAATGACGATTTATTTAATCTCATAGCGCGATTGAGTGGCAATGAATCATATGACACAGACGTCGGACAATCTATTGGCATAAATTGAATAAACTAACTTGTCAACACGACATCCATAAAAAGAAAATAAATTTAAATTAAGCGCACGTGTACCCAGAAATCAGATAAGGCTCCCCACAGATGGCGAAGTAAAAAACACTTCGATGCAGCAAAAGCAGATTTAAGATTCAGTGACGATACAAAATCAACTACTACGAAAAACTTAACGTCATCCTTCATCAAGGTTCGTGGTAACGAAAAGGGAATTAGCATATAAAAATTTCGTTGTTTTATACAACAGGGAGTAGACTCAGTAGATGTTTATCATGTTATAACTGTCCGTTGCTTTGAAACTGACAACAAGCTTGAGTATTAGGAAGCTAAAACAACAAAAAACACCAAAAGTGAAATAGTGCCTAAACAGTACCTAGAATTAAAATGAATTAACGAAATTGACGAGTCATTCAAATTTTCACGTTATACACATGGCGTTACGAAACAGAATATGAAATCAACATTTACACCGAGCGCACAAGTTCGTGTTCAAGGGACATAAGCCATAGATCGTGATTCCATGACGGGCAAGCGCAAGAAGACGTCTATGATCACTCCATAGCTAAGTGAGAGGACAACGCGCGCGGTCAAGGTAAGTGAGCAGATACCTGTTGTCGATGACACTGCGCACTCGAGATTAATCTCCAATTTAAACACAACTTAACGTTGTAAGGTACATTTTAGTTTGTCCACAACTCTGTTTTCGAAGAGTAACCAATGCTGTCAAGTAATATAAAAAATATAGTCCGAAGTAAAGATAGAAACTATAAACATAGACGTGTGCGTTCAGTTGTACGTATTGCCTACCTCGTACAAGTCAGGTAAAGATAAATAGAACTTTTAGAAAAGCAAACAAACAAAACAAGATTTGAAACACATTAAAACTTTAACATTTGAAACTGCAAACCATTTAAAGCTCAATAAGATTGCTCGAAAATAAAATCTAAATAAGACAAGAAAATTATGTAATCTATATATGTATTAATACGCGAAGCAAAAACTTTGTACCCCTTTTTACGAAGATTGCGCGAACGGAGGATTATGAAATTTCGCACACTTATAGTTTATATAGAGAAGGATTGCAGAATGTTAATATTTTTTTTAATTATGCATTAAAAATACATTAAATCAATAAAACAAACATTACACACACACACAAACACACTACCATGTATTTGACAAACATTCATATATACTCTATTCAAAAATTTCAAAAATGGAAGAGGAGCGGCCAAAATCTGTCAATGCCCATCCAAACTCACATTTTATCTTTTTATTTTTCATTGGATACATCCGTGCAACCTTAATAAAATTACGGTCGAATTTCGACCACTGGGCGACTAGTTTTTATAAATAGACTAATTAAAAGTAGGTGTAGGTAGTAGTAGTAGTAGTAGTAGTAGTAGTAGTAGTAGTAGTAGTAGTAGTAGTAGTAGTAGTAGTAGTAGTAGTAGTAGTAGTAGTAGTAGTAGTAGTAGTAGTAAGTAGGTGTTGATATAATAGTTAGAACAGTTTGTTTTGTTTTGAGCTGTTTAGCCAAATCTAGGAAGCATTTCTTTTGTACTTTAATAGACTCTTATTAAAGTACAAAATTCTACTTATTTACTTTTTTTCAAGATCGGCAATAAATTAATAATAAAGGATGGAATAAACAAACATTAAAACCGACGAGAATTGTTATTAAGGCAATTCGTACGTACGTAATTGGATTAGCATTTAAAAGGGAATGTCTTAATTAAGACACAATTAACATTTTAAATTAATATTCGGTACCCAATGCTGACTCCTAGGATCAAGTTCCACTTAATTTCAACTTCGCATGTTAATGCTCAGTGGTGTGCCAACTAGTTTAACTAACTAACCAGTCGGATAGTCTCGACTAGGTGGGCGGCGATCATCCAGTTAGAAGTTTAGGTCATGCTCAGTATTTCTGAACATTTTTGAATGTCATCTCATTTGTCATGTCATCACTCTCCCGAGTGACTTTATAACGGCAGCATTTTTTTTAATAATTCCTTAACGGTTAAGCTCTTTTAAATTATCCTGGCTTTACCGTCATTATTACCATCAGAAGATGGTGGGAAACGCACTCCACCCAATATCCTGAAGAATGCTCCTATCAATTTGGTGTTGACCGTACCATAATATGCGTAACTAACACTATAGCCTGAAAATATTTTTAGAAGCCTTAGGGCCTTATAGGGAAGAAGAGATCTTGGGATCTCTATTCCTCCCTGTAAGGCCACAGAGGAGGACCAGGTCTGCAAATGCTGAGGTTAAGCAACTTTCGCAAAGGCCGGTCATCGGATGGGTGACCAAAAAATTATCATCTCGAGCTTCTCCGTGCTTCGGAAGGCACGTTAAGCCGTTGGTCCCGGCTGCATTAGCAGTCGTTAACAACCACCAACCCGCACAAGGCCCAAGTGGTGGTTTAAGCCCCGTTCTCCCTAGCCATCCATAGTAAAGGCTCGTGCCCCAACAGTGGTGACATAAAATGAGCTGATGATGATGATGATGATGATGACGAAGGCCACAGACCGCACAATGTGACAGAAAATTGGAGAGGTATACACATCCAGCAGTGGACAATACTATGCTGAATGGAAGGAAGGAAGGAAGATCCCTTTTCCTCCCTATATTACAAATCAATTATACACCAATCATGTTAGTTTCATGTTATCAGTCTGATTGTCTACCAACAGACTAATCAGTACGTCTCTACAGCATTCTATACAAACTCACCTGACTAGCTCTCCATTTGCAAATCAAATTCAAGTTAATACATGTATAAATTCTAGCAGCTGCTGCTAAATGTCATTGAGCCGAATGATATATTGAGCTGATAAGTGCAAAACACTCATTAAGTATTGGATTCCAATACTGAGATTTAAGTATCTTTAAGTATAAATGATACCTTAGCAAAGTGTGGTGCAAAATAAATATATCGAAATCTTTTGTTTATCGTTTATTTATTAAAGTACGCTTACACCAAAATATACAATTAAGCTAATATGATATTTTATATAAGTGCCTATGACAGTAAATTAGGACCATAAACAACATTCATAATTACAAGTATTTCACAAAGACAACATTTAAGAATTCCATAATAAGCTAAAAAAAAAGGGAAGATATTAGAAAAAAAAAATACATTAAAGACCTAAATATCGAGTACATAGGTAGCGTTTGTAAATCAACAGATATACATATTATGAGAAACTGAAAACATACAATTACGGTGACTTCACATTAATTTTATTGTTAAATCATGACACTGATAAATCATTATAGTATGGTATCATCACTAGTGTCACTATCAACTTCACTTGTACGTATATTGATATTGTTACTAGAAACTTATTCAGGAAACTTTTTTCTAAAAGTGCAATACCCAAAAGCCCATATTACATTCCAGATCAATCGCCAGATAACATAAAACACAACAAGGAATCAAATCGACACTTCATTATCAAAAAAGAAAACAGAAAACTGAAGTAAATTAAGAATAATAAATAATACAAAAGGACACGCCGCAAAACAAATGCTTCAAGAAGGTGTGCATAAATAACATCCTGACAGGAGACGCCCTGCGGCGCGGGCGCGGGCGCGGCGATGCCCCGCGCTCCAAAGATATAGGACTTGCTGCCTCCGACACATTATCCGTCTTAGCCTAATTTATTTACCTAAATGTCTGGTGTTAGGATTCTGCCCAGAATCCGCCCACCCTTTTGCCTATTTCTGCAACTAAACACCATTGTTACATTGCTATGTTCCGGTTTGGAGGCTAGCTTAGACTTATATTATAAATAAAATATGTGTGTAGTAATTAATTTAATGTCATGGTTATCAAACTCTCATCTCTGTTCAAGCGCGGATCCAGCACACAAAAATGCCTGTGGGTACGGCGACCCAAAAATCGGCCAAGTGCGAGTCGTAATCAAAATGTTGACTTCTGGATTTGGTGAGGTTTTAGCTATGAATGTGTGCGTTTGTTGTGTGCTGCTCTACGTTCTGAATCACACACGCATACGGTACATTGCTAGTTTTTTTAGGGATTGAATATAACCGCAGATAAAGATAAAGAAACATTTATTCACTTGCACAACTCATAATAATAAAACTTACAAAACGGATACATAATACATACATATACATTGAAACTCGCACTACTCTCTCTAAGCTGCGTTATCGGTAAGTCTTTCAGGCATGCCGTAAGCTCATTTACTAGTTCGGAATCACAAAAAAAACATGGCGACAGAAGACTCACGAGTTATCATCTGCAATCCAAACTGCTGTAAACGCTGTCAATGTACACAGTCACTTTCGTTAATGCACTCCATATCGTGGGGCACGCGGCGACACTGCGGTCCACGACGATAAGCACAAATTTACGTGTGGCAAGCTCCGTGATGCCCGCTCGTTATGTTCAGCGAAGCAGCAAAGAGCTTAAGCCGATGGGCGGGCTACACGATGTTACGCAACATTGACATGACATAAGCGTTCCTTGACATTGCTAATCTCGCACAATTTTAATTTATCTTCATTTGTGATCTTAAAATATAGGAATGACAAAAAAAACATTATGAATCATCATATTTATGAACTATTTGTAGATATTGTCTTATACGTAAGTTCGAGAATTTTTTGTTAGTACCAATGCAGTCATGCACAACAAAAAATTCTCGGTCTTCGAATAGCAATGATAGGAAGAAGAGGAAGAGATATCACAGTGTAAGAATTATTATCACCGGTTCAAATGTCACTTTACACCAAATCCAATATTAGCAATAAAGTAAAAAATAACACTTCTAAATATAACAAGAGAACATTATTTCATTATTATTATTCAATATATGTAACAAATAACTGATGGAATACTATAAAAGCGGAGTGCGTTGTGTGAGACAAGGTCGCAAACACTAGTACCACCAATTTGACACTGCTCACCTCTGCTTATTGAACAAAGTGGAACGTGTAAATGAAGAAACGAAACGCTACCCTGTAATCGTTTAACAAGCCCCTCAATGATCAAACAGATTTCATATTGAAGGCGATATTCATTTTAACATTAAATATTTAGTGAGGCAACAGACTATCGGTTTTTCTTGTTTTCATAATAAATAAACAGTGGAGCAATTAGCACTTAAAAATAAAAAGTAAAACAAACAGTGTTTGTAAATAAAACACAAATGTTTGGATAATTATCTGTCATCAATCGGATTTACACGTGAAGTGCCTACATATACCCTGATTTAATAAGCTTTTCTGATCGAACCCGGTCAAGTGCGTCGCAGACAACTTCAGGGTATCACAAAACATTGAAGTTCATGTAACAACTTTCTTTTTTTTTCAAATGCAAACTGTCTAATCATTTGGCAAATAATGTCGCAGGTAACACTGATCCTTGTGGAACTCCGGCATCTACTTCGACTAAGTCGGATGATTGACCATCCACCACGACTCGAATTTTGCGTTTCTTAAGGAAGTCAGTGATCCAGATGCAAAGGCCATCAGAGATTCCATATGAGGGAAGCTTACTGATTAGGCTGCCATGCCAGACCCTATCAAAGGTTTTGAAGATATCAAGCGAGACAGCAAGGGCTTCGCCGTGTCTCTCAAACTTCTGTGAATTACTTAACATTACAATAAACAAGATTTTCGGTCGCAGAGAACATTAGAACTATGGATATTCTTTATCACAGCGGTATTAAGTATCATAGAATAAGAACTAAAATCTAACGATAGAAGAATTGACACTACTAAAACTGATTTTAAAAATATATCTATTATTGATTCTTTATTGAAAAATACAATAGACACACTGGTGAATCTAAGAACTGAAGAAATATATCAAGAGCCAGTCCGCCATTTAACTACAAAACAATCCCTAAAATATTTTAAGTGGGTTTCACTTAAAACCCATATCACGAATTTGACAAAAAACAATGTAACATAATAATTTTGACCAACACTGTTTATCTGGTACGAGGCAGGCACAAAAGATATTAGTCATTGGCAGACTTTTACATCCACTGTTTACATAACTGGTTCATAGGTTTTCGTGTTACATTGTTGAAGATCAGTTCTAGATTCTTTTGATTATAATACTTACTTTACTTGGGCACACAAAACATTCGCTTACAGCTTTAAGCTTACTGACATTAAAACTTGAGATGTAAAACAACACAGTATTTGAAAAGCAGTGTTCTGCACAAACATAGCTGATGGAGCGACCGACAAACAAATAAGTCACGGCTGGTCCCGCAGACCACTTAGCGGCACCATATACACGAGACATACGAGCTTTGAAAAAACATTGAAAACACATTTTAAAAAACGTCTAACGAATATTATTTGAAAATATGAAAATATTGCAATTATTATGTATTTTCCATACATAATAATTGCAATATTTTCAGCTCCTGATTGATACAGCTTCAAAACTTTTTACCCAAAGGGTTATTATAGCATTTCCTCTATTATACGTCCTAACTAGCTCCTCACATTTAGGATCTTAATAGGACGAAGTCGTTGTCTAAAACGTAACCTAGATGTAACCGTTTTTAAAAACGATTTTGTCCTACGCATCGCCGACGCCCCGGATAATCTCCTAAGGTCGATAGATACTCCCAGGGAGTGATGCTAGCCTTTGGACAATCTACAGAGGTTAAAGCTCTAAAAACCCCGGAGCTGTCTTTACTATTTGGGTTTAAGCATCCACCAAGAGTATCGCCGTATAATTTAACCAACCAACAGTAAGTTACAAATTTAAAAAATACATTTTAAATTATGAACTTTTGGCTGTTGTTTTTTAAAATGATTTGTGGGAAACTCCCTGTATCACAGAATCACGAAGGCTCAATATGAAAGAACTATTAAACTTATTCAAAGCAATGGCCAACACAAAACCTTTTATGAAAAAACAATAATCGCAAATATTGGTGTCAACGACTTACATTAGTGGCGTTCACGTCATACTCTACGTAGTAAGTAACAAGAAGCCATCTGGTCAAATAAATGTTATACGTACCTAGCAAGCTAGGTTGTGTGGCCTACTAAAAAGAGCTTAATTTTTGAGATCATAGCCTAATATCGACTCTATGTATGATTAATCTCTAAAACTGTTTATTATTCCAATACAATGAGATCACGCGATCGTGAAAGCTGATTAAAAACTAAGACAAAACAAAAGTGTACCGCAATAAACGAGGACACATTGGTAGATACCGATGGCGATGGCCTAAATCAAAACCTTCCGGTTGCGAAGAACAATACATGCCAAACTCGCATACCGGTTACAAGTACACTTAATTTGCAAAAATAATATAAATACAGAGATGATCACTCTACATAGAAAAAAATCGAATGTGTCTGATACAAATGTAGCGAAAGTTTTAATTCACCGTGTCTTGTCATACAGTCGCAGATTTAAAAACTAGGTAATCTCATACACAAATCTTCACTTCCTTTCTTATATTTACTAAGATCTCGAATACTAGCTGATCGGCGGACTTCGTACCGCTTTGACAGTTTCCATGACAACAAAACAAACAAATCATTCGTCCGCTTAAGAACACCCGTATCCCATGATGGACCCCTATAGCAATGCCACCTACCGGATCCAATTGTAAATCTAAACCATTCTCGAATCCACTTGAACACATACAGAAAATTTCATCCAAATCGGTCCAGCCGTTTAGAAGGAGTTCAATTTCATACACACGCACAGAATATTTATATATATATACTAGCTGACCGGCGGACTTTGTACCGCTTTGATAGTTAACGTTTCCATGACAACAAAACAAACAAAACATTCGTCCGCTTAAGAAGAGCCGTTTCCCATGATTGACCCCTATAGCAGCGCCACCTACCGGATCCAATTGTAAATCTAAACCATTCTCGAATCCACTTGAACACACACAGAAAATTTCATCCAAATCGGTCCAGCCGTTTAGAAGTTCAATAATAATAACATACACACGCACAAAAGATTTTTATATCTATACTAATATTATAAAGAGGAAACCTTTATATTTTTGTATGTATGTATGTATGTATGTCTGCAACGAATAAACTCAAAAACTACTGGACCGATTTAAAAAATTCTTTCACCAGTAGAATGCTACATTAGCGCTGAGTAACATAGGCTATATTAAAAAATTATATATATAAAATACTAAAACCGACAATTTAATTTTCCAATACAAAATGATTTGTTTGTTTTGTTGTCATAGAAACCATTGATAATATTAATTTAACTCAATGATGGAAACTGTCAAACCGGTGCGAAGTCCGCCGGGTCAGCTAGTATAAAGATAAAGATGTGCTCCAAATTAATTTGAAAGAATCTACCCAAAACCGAATACCGCAGAGTTAATTGTGGGGCCAGAAGCTCAAGGCATATCGTGTGCAGACAAAATTTCCAACTTTCCCGTCTCCGCCGCCGGCGGGGGTTATCGGGGTTCAGCAGCCGTTGCCGACATTTCACAAGTTCAATGTCAGTTCTATTATTTTCAATACAGTTTAACAACAAGCGATAAGCTACGACGGAGTTCCGTTTCAATGGAGATGGCTTTATGGAGTGTTGAAATTTGTGATAACGTATACAACTAAAAGTATTAAATTTAAATTTTCATATTGTTTGGAGAGTGAGGGTTAGTATGCTATAGTATTTCTAACGATAATACACTATATACTTCTAATAATAATCCTTAGTCTGATACTCATATTATTAGGCCACCGACAGTCATACTAGTAGTTAGACGACCTCCTTGGTCGAGTGATTTGTACACCGGTTTTCATGGTGTCGCCATCTCTGAGATCCCGGGTTCGATCCCCGGTCGGGTCAATTTAGAAATTGTTTTTTAAATTGTCTCGGGTCTGGGTGTTTTCTATGTATAAGTATGTATTTAAGTATTTTAAGTATGCCCGTTGTCTAGTAGTACCTAACCATTTAACTAGTTTCATAACGAAGCTTCTCTTGGGCTAGATAATTGGTGTGAGTGTAGGAAAGTTTGAAAGTTTAAGTAAGGAATTAAGGATAGTTTAAGCAACTTCTTAATTAAATTTTATCGGACATACTTTCAAAGACTTTTAACTCAAAAATATGACGTAAGCATATCTTGCACTCAGTTTCCGAAATATAAAAAAAACTGTCGTTATCCTATACCGATTGTGTTTGTAATCAAGTGGCAGTGGCTGAGGACCTTTCGAGAAAGGCATCCTATCGTGCAATCAACATAGGTACAGAGTTTTACACAGACGTTATTGGACGCGACATCCTTCACCATGCGTGTCCTTTTCTCTTTTGAGAAGTTTGAGGTATGACTTGTATTGTTTGGAGTGTCACTGAGAAAAACTTTGTATTCTACTGTACATGTAATTTATCGCCAAACTCTATAATAAACTGGCACAAGTTGCACACACTATCACGAATATTTTACAAACCAGAGTATTTTTTTGATACGATTCCAATAAATCTTTTGTATACAAACGGCACTACACCGCAAAATTCTAATTTTTCACGTTTTTTCCAGGTTCTGCTGACTAAGAAGTCCAAATCCAATATTAAATATACAGTAACACACTACAGTAATACTGTGTATTGTAACAAAGATTTCGTACTATTATTTTAGCAGAGACAATTCGATCAGCTATAGCAGAAGCGGCAGATATAAAAACAACAGATATATCACCATCGAAACACATTTTAGAATTTGAAGCTACTGTAGCTGTAGAGCCCACACGACAGTAGATGCTACACCACGTCATAGTAACAAAAACAAGCTCGGAAAGGCACAAAGTCATGCTTGTTAAACACTCCAACGTATTTGCAGTCTCCAAAATTACTTCATGACTAACGACTAAATTTCAATGGCCATGAACTGAATGCCTTCCGGATACAAAATGGAATAAAGGAAAAAGTATCAGTTCTAACAGATATCTGTTACTCGACCCACATTTATGACCTCGTTACGGCGAAATCGCAATGTAATTTCGCGAGGTAAATTTTTTTGGAACACTTTTACTTTAGCACCAGGTGCACGGTCCAGCGGCTCAATGAATGGGCGTTTTCGGCGATGACACAAATTTCTCTTTCAATACATCCCGGCCCAGAGCATGAAACCTAACCGTAATCTTTATAGTTACATTTACATTCGACCGGGATTATGTAGTTGACCAAACCAATCTGATTATAGTTAGGTATGAGTATTCTGGACACCACAGGATAGTAGTCATTGGTGTATTTAGCAATCGGTGTCCATTCAATTGGCTATAAGAACTTCTACTTAATTTTTAGCCCAAGTTTTCGCAAAACGTGAACGTCATCGTGTAAATCCATCGGCGCACGCGCGGGCTGTATACATCACTTTCTCCCTCGAACGCAATCACATTTGTTTAAATTTAGTTAACAGTTTTCTGCACAGCGTAATATAAGCTAAATAATAGAATAACTTTAGGTTTGTTATACAACACTGGTAACATTTGATTAATATAAAAATTACGAAAATTATGCTTAGTCACGAGAAGAATGTCAAATCTTTAAATAGGCTTGACGTCACACTTAAAATGACAACTTTACTTAAATAACAACTTGTAAAGAGTAAGAGTTTAACGAAATAGGCTTGTGAATATTGTACAGGCGCAGTTGTCGAGAGCGAAACTAATACAAACTAGACACTTGGATTACTTTCATCTCTTGACTTTTACTTTCGGTACGAAAAGTTATTATAAGAGAACTGACTCAAGTCATAACCAACGTGGGAAGGAGTTTTAAATACAGATTTTAATGACTGACAAAGTACCGTAGAATGGGGTTACTTTTGAATCAAAAGTGTAACACTGATCACAGCTATATACCTACCCTTAAGTAGCTACTAAAATGGGTATCCCTAGCAGGCGTCTCTAGTAACCAATGTAAGTAGTGACAACCTCCAGGGTGCCTAGTGGGACTCCCACTTGTTTGTTTACTATCCGTATTCATTCGATTACGTTTACGAAAACGAAAATGAGTATGACATTGAAGCAGCGCCTCCTGGCAACGTTAACGTGACCGAATGGCGAATGAAACTCACACTAGGCACCCAGAATCATAGCGTAGAACTTGTGGATGAACATGTGGTAGACAACATTAGAGAACAGGAGCTGTGATCAAAGTTACACTTACAAAAACACAAATGTTGAAAAAATTTCCACGAGCAGGATTTGAACCTGCACCCTTCTGACATTCCGGGTCAGGTGCTCTTCCAATTGAGCTATCGTGGTTCTAACCAGCCCGCCGAAATTATTCAACACTTTTTACTTTGAAAGCCAAAGGCGCCCATTCAATGTCAACAACTACCGTCACTAACATCCGACCATAATATTTTTACAAATATTAAAGATCAGTTAAGAAGTAAGCAAGATATTTATAAAATGTTCAAATAATTTTAAACGCAAATTTTGTTGCGAACAAATTACAAAAACACAAATGTTGAAAAAATTTCCACGAGCTGGATTACACTTCACTCAAAAGTAGCTCCGGTTTACCAAATTTGTGTTTGTGTTTAACAACAATCTGCAATAGAACATAAACTGTACGTGTGAACTTTTTCTATTGAAAACTTGCAAAAAATATAGTCACAAAGATAAATATAAAATTACGTGTTTTGGTGAAAAGCGATTCTGTTTCTAGTCTACTAAGTTTAGTAAATTATTTATTCATTGAGAGTGGTAATAAATACAATTCGAGAGACACAAGTAGAGCCTGAGACGGAAACTCGACTAAGGCAGAATTAGTGATTGCAGTTGTTAGTAGCCATCTTGAATAAAACATGATTTTACGAAACTGAGAAAACAAAATTAAAAAGTTATGGATCAAGTAGGTATATTACACTCTAACAACAGCTACATGAGTCCATTGCTTTTACAATTGTTACATGATTTATAATAATTGTCATTTAACAAAATCACTATACATAATGTGAACAATCCTCTATGCACGTGAGAGAAACCAGATCGCCCAGGAAAACCAGCAACAAAGTTACATGCACATAATTAAAGCAAGAATGGCGAGACCAGTTCAAGACGCTGACGGAATAACTCGCCGTCCATCGCTCTAAACTAATAGATACATAAACAGAGCCGAAAAAGAGAATATTACGCATTTAAACGAACTGAATATTTAAAGTCAAAGAGTACACTTTTTAATTGATTGTATTTAACACAGGGATTTCACTTTATTTGAGAAACATTTGTTATCATCGTGATCATAATTTTCCCAAATCTTACCCACTGCAGAGCATAGGCCATTTCCATGTTACGCTATATTCCCTTCTGTTTTGAGCGAATCTAGGTTAATATGACATTTGTTATAAATAATGAAAAATTATAAATACATGCCATCTATTGAATGATAAATAATTCCTAAATCCCTTGAGTTCAGTAAAGGTGTGACTTTTCCAAGAGCTTACGCGGTCTCCTTGAGAAAATTTGAAAAGGACGGAATTTTTAACGCATATTAATCCACCTTTATTTCACACCAATATTCGGAAAAGCAAAAATTTTGCAAAGTTAAAACTAAAATGCTAACAGGGCTCTACACTTTCCCACCAAGAAATCCCAGAAAACACAATGATGTCTTGCAAAACCTCGTAAAGTTAAACAATCTATAACTACTGAATCTGAGCATCTATATAAAATACGAAGATTACGTAGAAAGGTAATATCCCTATCCCTATCTTTAGATGGCAAAATACTGAACATTTAGTATACTAAAGTACAGATATTTACACAATTGTTATTTATGTTAGGACGGTAGCAAACCTTTATGGTTACGTAATATTTCTATAACATTATATAATTGAAGTAGCTGTTATTTATAATACTATGAGTAGATACAACTATGGCAGGACAGCGCCGCGCCGGTCAATAACCGATAAGGCAGTCAAGAGTTATCTCTCGAGACTCGCTCAACCCCATCAGCGCCCAGTACAGTTGGTGACATTCAAGAATCCTTTAAAACTTGATAAAAAGTAATGACTAGCGGCTCAACTGTTATTGTTTTCCTAAAGAAAAATATTGAAAGTTAACATTTAAACCGTACTTAATTAAATTTCTTCGATAACGTTTAGATAATTTTAATTAAAAATATTTGCTTTAATTGTTTATCAAAATATCTTAATTAAGAGCTTTAATAAAATAATTAAATCCACGTCATTTTTGGAAAGTATGAACTGTAGTTTAGTTCCCACGGCCTTGTAGAGTCGCCAATATGATATCACGTTAGTGTCTCTATTGGAATGTATCCAAGGAAAGACCTAAACGTGTTTGTCTTATCTACCAAATAAAAGTATAGGTGCTAAGCTTTTAACGCTATTGATTTAATAAATATGATAAGCGACTTGCAATGCACCATCTTTATTGCCACTTTTTTAAACATAGTTTTAAAATATAAAAGACGTTGACTAGGAAAACAAATGACTGTGTAAACAGAGAAATTAGCGAAACTAGCATTATTTTGGCCACCCTTTTCAAATACAAAGGCGTCTAAGTATAGTAAAATAAGAGTAACATGAATCTCTTGCTTGAGCAACGTCATATTTATTATGCAATAATTCACTAAATATAATACAAAAGTTTGTTTAACTCTTAACGTTTAGTTTAGATCGCAAAAAAACATGGGGAGATCACATATTTTTACACGAAAGGATAAATCTCTGCAATCATGATATTAAAAATCCTTTTTCTATATTTTTAGAAAACCCCTTTTTAGTTATCAAATACGAATAAAATAGAATTACAAATCATGCGAATGCTTTGAAAAAACATATGTAATGTAATGAATGAGCTTCATTTACGTGATACTGTAATCAAATACAAAGTTGACAGTATAATGGGTGATAATATTTATAGTTTTGTCACATAACACAAAGGGAAAAAAGTATTTACTACTAAATAATTCAATCAGAAACCCTAAGGAATAAAGGTCGAATGTCTGGAGGTCGTCTGCGAGGGAAAACATTGCGGGATATCAATTATTATACAAAGGAACTGTATGCCGTAGCACACTACGAGTAGGTATACACAGTTAAAGCTTTGCAAACAAAATTTGCAATAAATTAATAACATTCATATCTACGCCGACGTCGTCGGCAGCATATGCAAAAAATATTTGAATGTAACGTGTAAACATAACATACTCTTGAAAATTTGTAATTTATTATAAAGAAATATATTATTTATATTACACAAAACACAAAGTCTTTGATGAATATAGTGAGCTATTTTACGTTTAATTGCTAATTGCTATTCTTGACATGAAACCTATTTACTCTTATCTATTTACAGAGATTGCAAATGTTCGGATCAAACGTATAGTAAACAGTTAACGCAATGTTGACAGACAGGACAGCTGCAAGTGTTCATAAGTACTGCAGAATGACGTGCTATTCATTAAATTCTAGTCTACCACAAAATTAAAATATATCAAGATAAAAAAGATACCATAATAAACAAACAGAACAGGTTTGTGTATAAATAGTTAGGTAACTAATCACGTAAATCGTTTTTGCTAGAGCACTCCAAAAAACCCATGTCTGAATAGTGTTTACGTGCACCGATCCCTGGCACCGATATGTTAATTTTAGTACACCCACCAGCTTAAAAAATACCCTAACCGGTTTCATTTAAAAAAGGAATGGTCAAAGTGTCAAACAAGTGACAAAAAGTTCCAACCTCCACATTGAAATGGCCCAATTTAAACGAAACTCTGGCATACACTAAAACTTCTTTCATAAAAAGTGAAATATACAAACCCAAACATTAGGTGTCGTTAATTTCGTAACACAGCCAGAAAACAGGTTCCTATCGATAAAAAAAAAGAAAAGTAACCAGTCACTCACGATTATATTCGGCGAGATCGGATCCTTAGCACACACCTGATGCACGACTAATTTCCGCGATTATGATCTAACGTCGAACGCGGAACGTCTGGTTGTAATGGCTCCAGTTTTTTTGCGTCTCCTGGACCGGCGAGTAGTGTGTGTGAGGCCTCAGTGGTCGTATGGCAGCACTAATGAATGGTTATTGGTATCGGCGGCACGGTGCTGCCGCGGTTCGTCGCGTCCCGCGTGCTGGCCGGCTGCGGAGTGCGCCCGCCGGCGCAGCGGCGTCGCCGTGTAAACAAAGACCTGGTGGGGGCCCCGCCGAAAAGCCTGCCCGAATAGACCGCTCACTTACGTCACTCCGCTGTCCCTCTAGCACGCGCCTTGACACTTCCGACAACTGCTTATCTAGGACCAAAGAGTCTTGGAGCCTCATTAAATTCACATGATTAAGATCAGACATTAATTACATAGGTAAATAATTTTCAGTAAGTAGATTAGGTGACAAAAGAGTTTTTAAGAATATTTTTCGTCAGTAAAGTATGTGTATGTCTTCACTTCCATTTCTTGAATAGGTAACCATTCCAAAAAATATAACAGCAAGAAAGACAGTTTTACCAAAATCATTCAATCGTGAACTGAAAAGGTACTGACTACTGACGACTGCTGTGAAAAAAACCAATACAAGTATACGCGTAATGCTCTACGTCTACGTCGTCGGGGGGTGGTTACACTTGCTACTGGAAACACATGTTATTTTGTACCGTTCATGTGTTTACGTACTTGTCAAGCTATTTTTAGTAAACCTCAAACCCAATTATCGTAAAACGTAAAAGAATCTGGGTAGGAAAATGTACTTTCTGAAAACATCGATATAATATTTAATATTGTTCGTCCGATCCCTAGTCTCTTTTCTTTTTTATTTCTAAGCTAACGCCTCCAGCTTCTAGAGCTCCTGGAAACGAAGGTGTTCTTGGTCTCATTAGAAAATGAAATCTAGTTTTTATTTCTATGAATATTATGATGCACACACCATACACCATTACTTAAACCACAACCCCCCTTGATAATTTTCCTTTTTCAATTTCACTATTGACATTTTGACCGATTATTTACTATTATTATATTGTACTTACTAGGCTATATCACGCTGTATCTAATATGGGGCGTATCTCTAACAAAATAATACTTTTTCTGGTTGCAGTAACATAGGTAAGTAATCGTCAACAAATCAAATGGTTCCTGACTCGTCAATGCAGGAACCTAAGTATTAATTTTGCGCTCCCTCTTTAAGCCTGGTATCCACCGCGGAGAAAGAACGAATCCAAATACAAATCCAAAGTGGAGATAGATGGAGAGGAAAGGAGATTCGTCGAAACAAGCAATAAGGTCCGGTATTCATCTAAGCGGAGATGAGCGGAGAGGATAGGAAATGTGTCGAAACAAGCAATAAGATCCGGTATTCATTTAAACGGAGATGGGCGGAGAAGAGAGATGTATCGTGTTCAATCAATAAGATTTCGTTATATTCATCTCCTCTCCGTTTATTGGCTGCTGACGACGACACATTCATATTTTCTCCGCGCTAATCTTCGGTTCGATTGTTTCCGCCATTTCTGCAGGTTAGAGCCATTGAATTTTAGAAAACAAATGCTACATGATTATACTAGATATCTACTACGAGTATAACATCAACAAGATCATGCAATCGAGTTATATATACACATCAAAAATATGTAGGGGTCAAGTACATTTTTAGCTTTAAAAAAATTTCAAATAATATTTACCTAATCTGGTTTTCCAGACTGGCTTTTTGGAAAAATGCAATTTTAATAAATTGGGGAAAATTAGCTTACGTTAGGTCGTCACCTAATTGGCAAAAAAAGCAAGAACCAGGTTGAACTTTTAAAATTTTAATTTAAAAAAAAAATATATAATCTGTATTTATACCATTCACACAAATCACACAAGCACAGCTATTTATGCTTAGGCACGCTTAAAATCAGTTCATCCAAATCACGTTCTTTCTAACAAGTCAAAAAGTTGTTGTGGGGTGTGCACGGCATCCATACTCGGCAGAGCTCTTCTTTGGAGCATGTCCTATGCATGCTCAATTGGGTTGAGGTCTGGTGATTGTGCAGGCCACGGCAGGACATATATATTTGAGAATCGGCAAGAGTGCGTGTTACGACTGTATTCGTGTGTGGATGTGCATTGTCATGCATTAGTCGAAACGAACCCAATCGGCCTCGCAAGGGGATGATCATATCTGAAACAATGCTCTCTGCGTAGATTTGAGCGTTGAGGTTGCCCCTGATCCAAATGAGATCGGCTCTTCCATTGATCCAAATACCGGCTCAAATCATGATTGCTCCCCTCGAGTCTTCGAGTGATGATACGAGATCTTCCTGCATGTCGCTCGGCCACGTTGCCCGTGATACGATAGCGTGTCCAGAGGCGGCCTATGACCCTCTGTGTAGTGCCAATGGCGGCAGCCACAGTATGTTGCCTGGAACCAGCTTCCAATATTCCAACGGCTCTCAACATCTCTTCCCTTGTCGAATGACGCCGTCGTCGCACCATATCGTTGCAATTTTTTTCATTTCCAGTGTACTGTACTGTACTGCTATTGTAAAATTGCCATTACGCTCTTATACAGGAATTCAGATTGACAATTAATTTTTCATATTTAAATCGTGAAATTCACTAAAAAGAATCAATAACGACCCAAAAAAGTTAAAATATTAATTCTATAACGCAACGATACTTTAAAATGTACTTTATATTCCTAGACATTTATGATGTGTGTACAAAAAAAATAGATTGATACTTTTTTTTATCTCCACATTTAATGAAGGTTTTCTAAAGTTAACTTCTCGCGTATACTCGTATTTTACGTATTACTTTATCCTGCCGTGACGTTACGGATCACGATCCTTTTGTAAATTTCATCGTTCATGTAATTTTAGTATTATTTTTTTGTAATTAAGTTGAATAGTTTCTGTTGTACTTGTTGTGTACGAAGAAGTTTCTGAATTTTACCACAATTCCTGGAAGTATTAAAAGGGTTCCGATTAAAATCACTTTGTCATTTTCTAGAAACACGAAATTCTCTGCGTTGTTCTCTGTCACTTCTATGCATAGTATGAAAAAATGAAAAAATACAGAATCAAAACGTGGAAAATCACCAACAAACAAGAGTTTGAAATAAACATCCAAACAGTGTATTATTTCGAAAACAATGAATTTTAAAAAGGGGATCGATAAATTTCAAGTTATGTACATGCAATCAGTTCTGTAAGTAAAATATCAGGTATGGTGACGCACTGTACAATGTTAATATTAATGTAGAATATAAAACAGCTGATTTATGTTTACGAGCTGTTACATAAAGCGTTATGTGCACCTAATCATTCATGTTACATGGATAGGGGTACTTAATATATACAAGCTTTCAATTTTCCCTGTCGTTATGCGAATCTGTCTTTTTGTAGATGCAGTAGGTACCTATATTGGGGTCTGTCATTTGGCGTTCCTACTTCTTCTTCCTAGTCGTTGTCACTCTTGACTGAGTGGTTGTGGTCATTGTAAATAAGTTGTTGCGTGTAGTATAGGGTGATATGAACTGCTCACTGGCTCACCGTCACACCAAGCCTGTCCTCTTAGCGCGTCTACCACTGTCTAGCTTTTCCATACGACTCCCAGTTACAGCTAGCACATCACAAATGTCAGTGTCACTCATTGACATAGTTGACACTGACAGTAGACGACTCATTACTTGTGTGTGTGAGACAGCGTATTATAATATCTAGTATCTAGATACAAACAACTACAGTCATGAACAAGGGTGGTGCCGCCACCATTTCTATCTCTCTACAGACAAGCATCTTGTCTGTATACTGGTGCAGGGAACCACAAGTTTGCGTTTCTGGGACATCCAATTTTTTTGGCTTTAGTGGTAATATATTGACAGCAGATTACTGTCCTACTGTCTATTAATGCGGGTATGGTTACGATCCTTTGGAGTGGATCTCTGCGGGCTGAGGATGATAAAATGATGATAATTGTGGGTGATGAAAATGAAAATGAAAAATGTTTTTATTGCAACAAACACCATATTTACAAATTAATTTTGCTCTGGCTTCTGTAAAAAACTATACTTGTAACAGAGGCCATGATGGTCATAGCAAATCAATAATTTTTGAACCACAAAATCAAAATCAAAATCAAAATTAAAAATCATTTATTCGCCTAAAACATGGTAATATAGCTGGTCATGATAATAGAATGTACAACAAACACACAACAAACAAGTGATAGATTTGTAGTGTTGCTCATACAAAAAATGTAATGTGATGTGATGTGTGTAAAAATATGATGCCAGCTAGATGTAGTTTGTTTTTTACTGTCAGGGGAGTATTATAAAGTTGAAGCTATGGCTGTGACCAAAAAAATGCGGATAAACTTAAACTAAGTAGCAATCAATAAGAAATATATATATATATATATATATAAATATGTTTTTAAATATCATCAAGGTTCATCAATTAATTTGTAGTTTAATTACTAAGACAGACTTAGCAGTTTATAAAAGATGGAACTTAAAATTTCGGCAAACGGACAGTGCATGGCTGTTAAATTCGGAACAGTTTTTTTATACTTTTTCAAATGTTATGCATTAAATTAAGTAAATAAAGTCGATTGCATGTCAGTACAACAAAATACGTAACAGTTATTACAATAGATAAGTCTTGTTATTTACTGAGGACCCTTTTTTTCTGAAAATAAGAAATACCCATAAAGTTAACTAATTGCTTAACTCTACTTCTCCTGATTAATGTTTCTAACCTCCTGTAAAGTTAAGTTTTGCTATAATATATAGGTATATTTATAGCGATTTTTTTAAAGGCCATAAGTGTTTTTTTTATGTAAAAATGTCATTGGTTACTATTTGAAGCACGTTTGGCACCTTCTAGATGGATATCTTCTACCTAACGCTAACGGTACAAAATGATAATGACTTAAATGTTTTATTTATTGGATGACCTGAAAAGCGACCAAAACTTGCGCATATTTAGTTATCCCGCCGCTGCTTGCAGCAACAGTAGGTAGTCGATTGTATTTTCATAAATCTTTTTAAATGTACGCAATAACAATACGTAAAGCGAACATTATACAAACCTACTTTTACATGTACCTATGTAGGTACTAGATTTTACATTCGTTTAACATTACACGTATTTGCGGGACATAGGTATATGAGGGAACTTTAGCCTATAACTTTAAAATATTGGAAGAAGTTTAGTTTGTTAAGTGGTCATAAATAAAGCCTACTTTAAATACTTACCTTAATAAATAATAAATAAAATTCTGTAGCAAGCAAGAAACAAGCTGGGAAGGGAAGGGAACTATCGGGAATATTTAAAACCAAATCGGGAATATTTAAGCCAACTGGTTCGGCACTCAATTGGATGGAGTACCTTCTTGCTTCTACTATTGCTATTTGGTGTCCCATGGTAAGAGAACAGAGTAGGAGTATACGTGTATACTGAATGAGCTAGAGAGATCACATTCACAGACCCCGAAACATTCATCATCATCAGCTTATTAGTCCACTGCTTGACATAGGCCTCTCCAAGTGCACGCCGCTGAGCACGATCCGCGGCTACTCTCATCCAGCTCTTGCCAGTCACCTTGCGAAGATCGTCGCACCACCTAGTCTGAGGGCGTCCTACACTACATTTGCCGATACGCGGTCTCCAACTCTCCACTCGAGAACCGAATCATTATAGCCCCTGAATGCATGACTATGACTATTACTTAGTATCAGATTTGCGGTAAAGCTTAGTTTTATACAATTCTATAAAAATAGACACAAACAACAGATTCGTTAGTATTCATTCTGCGAATTGTAATAATGCACCACTTAGTATCTATTACATGGAAACCAACCCAAACAATGTGATTGAGACAGATTGACATTATACAAATTGTAAATGACAAATTGATCACCTTGTCCTTTCTGTAAAACTGTCTTGGACTATCCAATCGTGTCCCGTGTATATTGATGTTGATTGGTAGAAGTGTGTCTTTTTTAGGCGTTTTTAATAAGTAGAGGCAGAGTGCAAAGGCAGCACAAACTCATCAGCGCTATACTGAAAAAGTCCAGCCAGAGGCCATCAAAAAGTTTCGATTTAAAAAATTGTATTCTAAAGATCGTCAAAATTGCCATACAGCCTACACATTAATACAATCGAATCCCGTGTCGCAACGTCTTCGTTTATTGATATCCATGCTACATCTTTATAGTTTCAAGCACATTGCTGAAAACTTGCTAATCACGCAGATACTAGAAGATTGTTATAAGGGCAAAATAGAGCCAGTCACTATACGCATTTAAATTGCTACAACGTTAGATAATACATCTTTAGTTTTGGTTATACCTACTGTTGTATGTAGGTACCTAACATAGCGTGAAAATAAGAACGCTTAACTAGTTCCGAATAATTAATAAATACAACTTATCGTCTCGTCGTGCGAAGTAGAGACAAATTCTGCTGTAAGGAGGTTGTTGAAAGCTTTCGTTTCATGTGGGTGAGGTGGGGTGGGACTTCTAGATAAGTACAAACTTTTTGCGTGTGGTGCGAAATCTTTACCTATTTTAATAGGTACGGTCGGTACGGTAGGTGAAGAAGAAAACAAAAAAATAGTGTACTTTTTTGGAGAAGGAGTGCAGTAAGATATAATTAATTATGTTTTAATTGTTCATGGCCATGAGTACAAGCCTACAAGCTCTTCTGCCAAAATTCCGACCTATTACAAATTATTATCAAATAGTGAAAAAATCTGGTATATTTTCATAGCTTAGTTAATAATATTTATACGACACCAATGAATTTCAGACTACCTACATTTAACTTTGAAAGTGTAATTTTGAAATCATATTCGATTCTCTTTGAATAAACTGATGAGTTTTATAATAAATTTGTATTAGAGGGGTCGACTTTTGGAAATAGATCTTACCAAAGAGAACTAACCATACCTTGACTTTTAAATAAAAGACCTCTACAATGCCACAATATTATAGCATTTTAGCAATCAATCTTCATACCAGGGTAAGCACAGTGCCTTTATCACACCAGGGTGCCTAGTGTGAGTTTTGTTTACAATCCGTATTCATTCGCTTACGTTTACGGAAACGAAAATTAGTATGGAATTGAAGCAGAGCCTTCTGGCGGTATACGAGAGGAGTTAATAACATTTTTTCATACAAATTCTCGTTTTCGTTAACGTGATCGAATGGCGAATGAAACGCACTTGGCACCCTGATGTTAAATGATGATACAGCCAACGGTGGAAGCACATTTCACCCGGAATCCTCATTTACTGAGGTACTTGGAATGCTTAAATGGTTCGGACATGTTGAGAGGATGAAGGAAAGCAGGCTGACTAAAAGTATATATAGGGCGAGTATGGATGGAAATGTTGGTAGGGGAAGGCCTCGACGCAAGTACCTGGATCAAATCGGGGAAGTTCTTAAAAAAAGTCAGGTCAAGAGTACCCTAAACCGACGAGCGTGTATGAAGAGACTAATGAATGTGGATGAAGCGAAAGAAGTCTGTAAGGATCGCAGCAAGTGGAAAGAGGTGGTCTCTGCCTACCCCTCCGGGAAAAAGGCGTGATGTATGTATGTATGTTGGCTATCTTATATAAATATTAGACAACAACATCACATACATTGTTCTGATCCCAAGGTAAGTAAATGTTCAAATAATTTTTAAAGCAAATTTTTTCAACATTTGTGTTTTTCCTAAGGATAGATAGATAGCACTCGTTTTATGGAAATCTGAAACAACGACGGTACCACAACCACCCAGACCCGACACGATATCGAAGTTAGTTTTCGTTTTGACCCGACCGAAAATCGAACCCGGGACCTGAGTTAGCGCCACCCGAAGTCTGGCGTGCAAGCCACTCGGCTACGGAGTACGGAGGTCGTCAAAATTCGCACTGTTGAGCTTTCAGATTTTTTAAATGTTAAGCGCAGTCCGGAGTGCCTGCTGCGAGTTTTATTTGCTATTCGATCACGTTAACGAAAACGAACAACCACCACAAAAACCACCGGTCTCAGATCGAGAGGTCCTGATTACGTTTTCCAGCGGGGATACATGTTTGTGAACTCGTTTTGACTGGTGGTAGGGCTTGTTTATCTGCCCGGCTAGTACCACCATCTTATCTAAACTAGTGGTCGCCTAGTGGTCGAAATTCGATCGTAATTTTATTAAGGCTGCACGGATTGTATCCTAAGCAATGAAAAATTAAAAAAGATAGAATCTGAGTTTGGATTGGCATGGAATTGACAGATTTCGGCAGCTCCTCTTCCATTTTTGAAATTTTTGAAAAGAGTATATATGCGTGTGTCAAATACATATTATGCGTGTGTGTCAAATACATGGTAGTGTGTGTAATGTTTGTTTTATTAATTTAATGTATTTTTTATGCACAATTTAAAAAAAATATTAACATTCTGCAATCCTTCTCTATATAAACTATAAGTGTGCGAAATTCCATACTCCTCCGTCCACGCAATTTTCGTTAAAAGGGGTACAAAGTGTCGCCATAACAACAATGTTTATAGCATTGTTGTGATCCGGCAGCTAGAGATAAGATAGCCAGTGCCTCAGTAGGTAGTTGGGGATTCCGGAGGAATTTCCTTCCTTCGGGCTTATCATCGCTTGACGTCCGTCAGGCGAGATGATGGTATAGTGTTTACCCGTTAAGAATTAAAAAATCGCACAGTTTCACACACCGCCCGCCTACTCGTCGGGTAAACTAGGTTTGTATAAAATAATACCTACTGATGTCACACACACTTCACGCTTTCTGCCTGTAGGAAAGTGAAAAAGTGGTCGCGTCGAATGAGGTAATATTAGTGCGATAAACTAGCGCCGTGAACCCGGCCGCGCTCACTTTCGTTCGACGACCGGTATCAGGGCCTCCGCGGCAGAACCACCACAAAACAAGGAGAGCCAGAAGGTAAGCTATCGAGCAACTCACACATTGACATAGACCCTTGCACGGACACGAATCTCGGAGCAGGGTGCTTACGCTTAGTGTGAGTTTTGTTTACTATCCGTATTCATTCGATTACGTTCACGAAAAGGAAAATTAGTATGGCATTGAAGCAGCGCCTCCTGGCGACATACGTGAAGAGTTAAGATGTTGCCATAGAAATTCTCGTTTTCGTTAACGTGATCGAATGGTGAATGAAACTCGCACTTGCCACCCAGAGTGTCTAGTGTTTCATTTGACATTCGATTACGTTAACGAAAACGAAAATTAGTATGGCATTGAAGCAGCGCCTCCTGGCGACATACGTGAAGAGTTAAGATGTTGCCATAGAAATTCTCGTTTTCGTTTACGTGATCGAATGGTGAATGAAACTCGTACTTGCCATCCAGATTGTCTAGTGTTTCATTTGACATTCGATTACGTTAACGAAAACGAAAATTTGTATGGCATTGAAGCGACATACGCAAACAGTTAACATTTCGATCAAATTAATACGGATAGTTAACAAAACTCACACTAGGTACTCAGAGGGCATA
The DNA here is from genome assembly GCA_963082485.1 of Eudonia mercurella. NCBI lineage: Eukaryota > Metazoa > Arthropoda > Insecta > Lepidoptera > Crambidae > Eudonia > Eudonia mercurella. The sequence goes on along the minus strand of OY720023.1, from coordinate 25,734,368 downwards.
GTGTGAGTTATTTTTGCCATTGGATCACGTTAACGAAAACGAGAATTTGTATGGCAAAATTTTATTTCTTCTAGTATGTAGGTATGTCGCCAGGAGGCGCTGCTTCAATGCCATAGTAATTTTCGTTTTTGTAAACGTAATCGAATAAATACGGATAACAAAAACACAAATGTTGAAAAAATGTCCACGAGCAGGATTTGAACCTGCACCCTTCTGACATACCGGGTCAAGTACTCTTCCAATTGAGCTATCGTGGTTCTAACCAGCCCGTCGAAATTATTCAACACTTTTACTTTGAAAGCCAAAGGCGCCCATTCAATGTCAACAAGAAGTAAGAAAGCTATTTATAAAATGTTCAAAATAATTTTTAACGCAAATTTTGTTGCGAACAAATTACAAAAACACAAAAGTTGAAAAAATTTCCACAAGCAGGCGGGCAGATGTCAGAAGGGTGCAGGTTCAAATCCTGCCACCCTTCTGACATGTACGCTATGACTGTATGTTATTATCGCTTTTAAGAGTGCCATTTGAATTTTTTAGATTTGGGATTGGAAATTGATTATTGCAATTGTGTTTCAAGAGTAACACACCAGTCCGAGCGCAGCTGTTGCGAGATTCCGTGTGTGTGTGAGATTGTCTATGTGTGCGTTGCTAGAGCGCGTTTGTATGAAGCTTACCTTCTGCAGTCTCATTATTTTGTGGAACCAGTCAAATCAATACTACTTATAGGTGCGCGTGCACGGTACAGTATACCCCGTGAGAACATTCATCAATCGGCAAAAATTTACATTTCACCTTAACTATCATACGCCGTGGACCCGTGGCACAGATCACTTCCCGTGGTAGGTACCTACATACGTAAAGAAAATATAATTTTTGACGATTCAAAAGTAGCTGTACCTACTTAGAAATTTTCTAAATTTGTTTGATTAAAGATATTTTGTCTTTGATTTTGACATTGGTGCTAATTAAGATCCATACGCTTTGGTCAAGTAATTAAGGTTTTAATTTTATATGAAACATTTAAAAAGAGTATGAATTCAAGTCGATAGGTAAGGTATTGGTTTAATCACCACGCCTACCAAATGAAGGTTGATCACAAACCTGAGCTGAGGTATGAATCAAAAATACCTGTATTAAAATATTATTCGCAATAATCACCCCTGGTAGGCTACTCTTGACGCAAACTCAATCTCAATACAATTCCAATGCGATTAATTTGTATCGATATTGGGATAAGTTTCGCAATTTTGGAACGTGCCATCTCGATAATAATTTGTTCACTAAATTTCCACGCAATTTAATTCCAATGTAGCGCTATTATTGCTTTTAAGAGTGCCATTTGAGTTTTTTAAATTTGGGATTGGATATTGATTATTGCAATTGTGTTTCAAGAGTAACCCACCTGGTCTTCCGACACAACATATTTCCGATTCGATTCCCAGCGAGCGATTGTTGTTACTGTTCTCTGTTTCGTTCATAAAGTTAATATTATATTAACTTTATGGTTTGGTTGGTCTTGTTAGTTGGTTGGGCTTGTTATAAGTCCTGCTGGTTAGCTACTACCATTTTATGGAAGTCTGTCTCCATATCAACAATGTTATTATTATCAGTTCCTCAGAAGTTGAATCCGGCTAAAGTGCGCTTTCTCCGGGCTTATCGTCACTTAACATCAGGTGACATGATGGCCAACTTTAACGTTTACCTGTTGAGGAATAAAAACAAATAGGCAACTAATGTTCTTTTTTTTAAGAGATTGTCTTTGGCCGCCAATGGCTTTTACAGCGTAACCGGCCTTTTGTAGGCGGCGAGACTCTACATGTTCCTCAAGCATTGGTGATCGAACATCCTCAGAGGGTTTCTATAAGGGATGGCATCACGTTCGGATTAGAATCGAGATCGGTGTTATACCTATTTATGAATGAACCCGCGGATTTTGCGTCGCAATTTCGAATTTAGTCCCGCAGTAAAAGTCGCTTATATTGACGAGTTTATTACAAGGGCTTTGGTAAAACCACCGATTAGTTAATAAATAAAAAAAAAACTACTATTTCATTACCACGAATATTTTATGCCAGTTAAGATTCTGGTATATACGCGAGCGCTTCCACTTACAGATCTAACTTTTTTAAATCTTTATGCAAATGCCTCCGCTCCTCCTGATGTCAATCGGTAGTGAAGTCTAGAAGCTTTTGGAGAGTTTGCGATTGCCTCATCATGCGTCATTATCAGCGTCACCGGACTTTATGGAGTCCAAATGCGAAAGTAGCTAGAAGCAGGATTGCGCCGCACTAGCCGTCCTCATCCTCACATTGCCGACCCGCAAATTGTTTCTTACACCTCATTTAAAGGAATGTTGTCGTAAGAAGGGACTAGGGAACACGTGCTAAATAATAGTTACACGTGTGCTCGAACAGCATTTAAATTGTTTATAAATATGAAACACCTGACAATAATTGCTTTAGAACATTTTCAAATTTTCACCGATAATGACTACCTAAGTCATTATCGGTGAAGTTAGGGCTGTGAGACGAAGACCTCAGTTGTGTTTAAAAGAAGACGTCTGCTTTAAGTGCGTCATTGGGAAAGAGGTTGATTGTTCAAAATCTTAAATTAGTATTAGTATATAGTATTCTACTGAGTAAAATGTTCCGTAGCATTTTCATGTTTCAAATTAGCAGTTAACATTGAGTGAGACTCAACGTTTGTACGTATCGTATTGCTAGCCGTTGTCCGCGACTAAATTAGCCAAAGCAAACTAAGATATTAGCCGTTTCCTAAGAAATAATTCAATGACGATTTTCTAAATAGTGTACTGACTTGTATGCGTTTAACTGCGATACAGGGCGGGCTATTTTTTTTTAATAGAGACAATGTTCTGTTGGAAACGAACTGCAGAGTGCAGTAACCCAACCAAGGTGTTCTATTTGAATCTACGAAAGTTTCATCGTTTTTTTTTATACATTGTATCTTTGGTTTTCTCGTTTTCTATCATACAGATACATGAAAAGGTAACAAGAAACCCTGTTTCTTAGTTGTAACAAATAAGTATACATTTTTACATGAATTGGGTATTTCCGGCAAACTCCTTTATATTTCAGAAACAAAAAGAATAGTTTGTTCCAACCAAATGCATTGTTCAAAGAGTTGAATAAATAATAATTAAGTACAACTAAATTATTAATACGTTTTGGTGGTTTGAACCACGCTATGTCATACCTATCTTGCCGCCATCTTCTGGTAAATTACCTAGCCCTACCTAGGTATTCCGATCAGCGATCACTGATATCAGTAATCACTGAAGTACCTACCAGATAAATAAATATTACTAATTACCGTCACACGTTTTATTATTGAAAAAAAATAAACTAATATTTGATTGATGAGTAAAGTACCTACCTTAAGAGATTTACGGAATTTTCTAAGATTCTTTAGATAGTGATGGTTGATGATGGTCTTAGGTTTCTCCGGAATAGTACCAACCAAATGATTGTTATTACCTACTAAAATAACAAAATATTAGTCTGCTTCAAAGACATTTAACTACCTATTAAATCTCTTTGGTCTGCTTATTAGAATAGAGGGAAGGAGCTTAACAAAATTATAATAACTGTTTTTGCAGCTCCAGTCTCATTATTGAATAACGGTAGCAGTCAACGGCATATTTGCATGTCAACTAAACACCAAATAAAATATCTTAGTAAGTACCAATTTACATATTATTTTTAATTACAATAATAAATATAGCATTATGAATGCAAAATAACTATTAAAAAATCATATTTTTAGACTATTGAATCTATTGTCATTTGGTTGATTTGTTGACTTGACTATTGTTTGATTGGTATGAAGAATCTTATGTAAAGTATCTCATAAGTTTTTGTGGTGCCAAATACTTACCATATCTTCATAATAGTCAATATTAATATCTCTATAGTGCCAGTAACAAAAGCTTCTATAACCAAGGCATTTTATCACCAAACAGTGATATAGTAGGTCTATAATGGTAATCATTGCGACTGCTTGTACCATAAAGGTTTTTAAGAGCGTTTTGATTCTATAGAATTAATGAGCATTTAAGTTCTATAATTTTGCTTTAAGAACGCTTACAGGACTATACAAAAGAATCATTAAAGTGTTGCACTGTAATAGATATGATAAAAGCAATTATGGTACTATTTAGTACTAAAGACAACATTATTGACAGTTTTGTGTATATTGCAATAATAATGCGTGAAAATAACGTTGCAACAAAAGTACCTTGCACAACCATTACATAATGTTATATCTTCTTACAAGCTTCCTCAACATCGCTATTGAGCTAGTTCGCTAAAAATTAGGATAGATAACTCTTCTATAGTACTTAACAGTACCATAGCGGTTCCTGGTGCAGCTGCTAAATAACTTCAATTCTAAATAGCTCTATAGGTGAGCTTGAGTTACTGGTACGATACTAAATCGTGACAAAAAAGGACTAAAATTAATAATTAATGGACTAATTGGATTTATAGCTTTTCAATATCAATAATTATATCACTAGTCACAAACCCTAATCGAAACAAAAATATGGCTGCTGTTTTCTGCCATGATAGCACATTAGCAGCATGGCTGGAGCCAATGTGTACTATAGCAGCTATAGTCGGGAGAAGTACTTATTTCATTAATTTAAATTTAATTAAAACACTAAAATTACGAGGGCGCATTGTCAAATTTGAAATTGGCATTAATGATTTTATCAATACAAGTAATTTCGCAAGTGCAAGTTACGGCAGATCTACGTAGTGTCATTTTCCTTTTTATTACATCGGCGAATGAAATAAAGCATAATAATTAATGTAACAATATTTGTTGTTGTTATTTGTCGATATTTGTTGGAGAACACACACACAAAATTATTGAATAAGTGTGATAAAAGATCACTGGAATTGTTTATGGTGCAGAAAAGCACTACAAACATGTTTTGGTTACTTTTATAGTGCAAATTTGTGACATAAATGCTGTAGATAGCACTATTTTAGTACCAAAAAGTGTTTCTCGGCACTTTTAGGTTTTAACTACAAAGCTGATTTATCGACGTGAGAGCCTTTATCTAATGTTGATACAATAAATCAGTGATAAAACTAAGGCCTATTTGGGGTTCTTTAAACGTTTACAACATCATTATAGAGCTAATCATGAACACTATTAGCACATTCTAAAACATTCTTAGGACTTTCATAGTACCAAATTTTGTTGCTTAGGGAGTCCTCATGATACAGCTATAATACTGTAAGTGATGGATATAAGACTGTTACTGATACGTCCTATGCATTTTATGGCGGCTGGTTTAAATAAGATGGTTGTGGCAGGGAAACAGCTGGGCTAAGAACCAACCGTAACACCAACTGAACCAAGTATAATATGAAATATAAACACTGGGTCTGAGAGCTGCAGACTAACCAGTCAACAACAAAGGCAGTTATTTATCTAATTGCGTTTGGTTTCAATGACGGTATCTGCAAGTTGATGTATAAATAATAATTAACAATGTAAAAAACCAAAATTAATGTTTGAAAAAATTTACAAGTTTTCACAGACTGATTATTATTAATATATTGTTCTACATTTAAAATAGTTTTTCGGAAAAATTCTGTAATTATCTAGATAAATACCTTGTACTAAAGGAGCTCTTCCACAAATATTCAGAACTTTTACTTTCGTTCCAAGTGTCTTCAATGTCGAAGTTGCACACAATTCAGATACTTATACGTTTTAAAATTATTACTGTAAAAAGTACAATAACCACTCCACTAATTAACCAAGATTTAGCAATAACATTGATGAAATATGCAAGTAACTCGAAATTTTTTGCCAAAACTTCACTCACGACCGAATTATAAACTGATTCATCACCACAACAAGAAGTCATTATTAATTTATGGTATATACAAAGCACCCAAGTAAAACTAAAATAAAATTATTCGTATTTCTTAGAATTTAAAAATAATTCACTAAATTTGACCTAAATCGGCATGTAAACACCTAACGATGACATTACTTTTTTTAAGTTAATTTCTTTGGATTAGAGAAAGCATCAAGGCATCGTGCACATAAGGCCAATTGATTATAACTATTCATAATTATCTTGAGCCTTCTTCGACCAGTTTGGTGAAGGCCTCCTTCAACGCCCTCCACTTCGTTCTATGTAGTACTAATAGTTATTCTGTGGTTCTATTTTGGGCTGTCAGTATCCTTGCAATATCCAATTTTTGCCCGCTATCTTTCTGATGTCATCTTTCCATCTCATCTGGGGTCTGCCAACTGGTCTTTTATAGTCCCACGGACGGTCTCCATTCCAACAGATTCTTCAACCACGAGTCTGATTTACGGGCTACGTGACCTGCCCATTGCCACTTCTTAGCTATTCGCTTTATTATGTCTGACACTTTGCTTTGCTTTTTCAACAACTTATTTGTTTTCCGATCTCGTAAAGATACTCTTACCAGCTTACGTTCTATCGCACTTTGAGTAAATAATAACCTCTGAAGGATGGCTTTAGTTGTCACCCAAGTTTCGGCTCCGTGGGTAAGAACGGGTAAGACGCAGTGGTTGTATATACGTGCTTTCTGACTGCTGGTGAGATTCATTCTGAAAGCGAAGTGCAGTTTCGCAAAGCCCAGACGCACCCTCCTGCTTATTTCTGTTTCCCTTGCCCAGTCCGATTTCTTGACCAAGGTAGACATATTTGCTGACTTTTTCGAGTGGCGCATCTCTAACCGTAATCATCGCTGTGCTTTCGGTGTCAGTGGTCATGACAGGTTCATCTCAAGCCCTATATTCAAAGATGCGTCGTGTAGTTCATGAACCATTGTCTGAAGCTTTTCTGGGTCACTAGCGAATAGCACTATATCATCCGCGAATCGCAGATTGGATAGTCGTGTACCCGCTATCGAAAGGCCTTTGTCGTCCCAGTCCGTTTCTTGAAAACGTCTTCTAGCACCAAGGTAAACAGTTTAGGTGAGATAGTGTCCCCCCTGCCTGACCCCTCTTGGGATCTTAACAGGCTTAGTGTGATGCGGAATAGCTACCATCAACGTTGCGTTTTTGTATATGCTATCTATCTATGATGTTGGCATAGCGGTGATCTACTCTGGCATGTCGTAGTGCTTTCGAGACAGCCTACGTTGCCCACTATTAAAGGCTTTTTTGTAGTCCACGAAAGTCAACCATACCGGGATTTGGTATTCCGTACTTTTCTCAATAACTATCCTCAGGATATGGTATAAACTCCAGTTTTCTTGTGGGGCGATTGGTTATACCTTAGAGAAGTGTGTAAGTTTGTGAGAGCAAGCTGATAGGTCTGTAGTTGTTCAGATCAGCCTTACACCCCTTTATGTATAGCAGGATAACCATGGCATTTTCCCAGTTCTTCGAGATTTCTCCTCGTTCCATACCATACACCTATTAAATAAAACGGCCAGTCACAGTGAGCCAGTTTTTCAATTAGCGGCTCTCCGCCCTCTGGTATTATTCCATTCTCTCCTCCAGCTTTACCATTTTTAACTTTAGACCAGAGCATTCCAAATCTCATCACTATCACATCTGGTATTTCGTCTGACCCAATCACAGAACAATATTTTTATTGTTCTGTGGACCCAATATTCATTATTCTAGGCCGGCTTAAGTTACTGGGCCTTTCTGTCATAGGGGAATATAAAATGCGATAGTAGTTCTAGATTAGCCCTGAGAATGTTTGCCTTATACGTAGCCAAAACATCCGTTTGTAAGAATAGGTAGATACGCTTTTTATTATTTTTTATACAAGTGACCTTAAAGTGAATATATCTTATGAATATACCAAATCGTACACTGCTCGATTATAAAAATATTTTAAATTTATTTAAAATGACAAATAATCTAATGTGCTTTACAAATAAAGAAAAAATGAGCTTGGAATCTTAGACCATATAACCAAGGTCTAAGCTTGGAATAGTTATTCCGTGTTTTGTCTCTTTTACTCTAATTTGAAATGACGTTTACATAACCTTAAATCTTATTCTTTGTTTATTTGTAAGACCCGTGTTTGAGTAAGCAATGCACAATGTCTCTCACAGATTAAATGTGATTTCGTGATCACAAACTCACAAACGAATAAATCCGAAACACATGACTATATCGATAAATCCGAAACACAATTTCCCCAACCTAGGAAATTGAACCCAGATCGTCCAAATCCTCTACCACTCAGCTAGGGTCTGACGCAGAATGTGCACTTCGCAAAATGTGGACTCGACAAAAAATGCGCATTTCGCATTTGGTGCACTTCTCAAAATGAGCACTTCGCAGAATGAGCACTTTTTATATAAGTTGTTAATTAATAAAAAAGATATGGGTACTGGGTATTTAAAATAAAATAAACACTTTTACAAAGTAATCATTTGTTTAAAAAGTAATCCACTAGGTTTTGATTGTCAATTAAATATTTCTATGTATAATATAACAGATACGAAAAACTAAATGATTATCTTTCTGTACATACAAAAAATGATTATAATGTTTTACTACCAATTATTTTACTTTTTTGCATTGGCAACATTATTATGCTAAAACAGTTCGATAATATGAGTGTAGTTAAAAAAATCACTGACAAAATTAAATTACTGGGACGGTAGTTTTAAAAAAAGCGTTAGTGGCGTAGAATTGTTGATTTGCTGCACTAGTTGCAAACAATTTTATTCCAAGTACTTTACTACTACCACTACTATTTTTGGTGTAAAATAGTTCATTTTTTGTATGTACATAAAGATAATTAGTTAGTTTTTCGTATCTGTTATATTATACATAGAAATATTTAATTGACAATCAAAACCTAGTGGATTACTTTTTAAATAAGTGATGATTACTTTGTAAAAGTGTTTTTTTTATTTTAAATACCCGGTACCCATATCTTTTTTATTAAATAACAACTTCCACAAAAAGTGCTCATTCTGCGAAGTGCTCATTCTGCGAAGTGCTCATTTTGCGAAATGCTCATTCTGCGAAGTGCTCATTCTCCGAAGTGCTCATTTTAAGAAGTGCACCAAATGCGAAATGCGCATTTTTTGTCGAGTGTACATTTTGCGAAGTGCACATTCTGCGTCAGACCCCTCAGCTATAGAGCCGATTTTATAAGTAGTGGTCGCCATTTGTTCGGAATTCGACCTTAATTCATTATGTATTTTACTTGTGAAGATACTGTATGTATTGTAAATAATTTAATAATTATATATTTCTGCACTCCTCCATATGAACTTTTACTATGCCAATTTAGTACACTCCTCCGTGCGCGCAATGTGCTTAAAATCGCTTTATAGATTTTTCGTCACGTATTAATTATTAATTAGCAAATAAAACAATATATAATACAAAACGTTCACTTACTTTATTATTTTACATATTTAAATTATATTAATAGCTCTTTCAGTACCTAACTGAACACAGACCATTTAATTTTTAATTTGTAATAAAAATACACAAAATAATTAGGTAGTAACAGGTAGTTACCTACATAAATGCAATCTTGTCACTTGATATTTTAATACTATATTGTGTGATGTTATTTCTAACTTTGGAATTAGTCCCAATTCTGAAACAGTATACAACACTAACACAATAATAACAACAAGGGTACTTGTTATTAGCCATAAGTCCATGATTCCAGATAATTAACTTAAATTATTTGTTATAAACGATGATGAGTGTGAGATCTCAGTACTACTGTAGAAAAAATACATTATACTTGGTTTACTAAATGTCCCACCTTAGGTAGGATGGTGAGATGGACCTTGTGAAAAATGAAAACAACATTTATAATGTCCAGCAGTAAAAAAATGACTTATCAAATTAGAAACAATAAAAAGGTTTTAAAAATAAAAATTATAATATTATTGTTTTTTACTTTAAAATAGGTATCTATTTTGTTTTCTCTCTTCTTTATCATCAAAATGTATTTCAGTCTTAACAATAAGGTGAAAATATGTAAGGTGACAGTTGCATTGTAGTTTACAATCCTTTATTACTAAAATATGAAGGTATTTGTTTTGACCACCTATTCTGTGAACTGCCTACATTTATTTATATTAAAATATTTTAGAATTCATATTTGAAAACTCCACGTCTGAATTAATTAATGTCACAAAATGTTAGTTATGTTATCAGATGATTTTAATTAGTGTTACAAGTCACTTATTGGATCTTAAAATTAGCACTTTAATGTACTAGTATGAAGATTAAGAATGATTAAAAATAAACATTTATTTTTTATGTACAAAAAACGATGTAATTAATCATATTAAATAAATAAGACGAAAATTGTAAACAAAATGTCAATAGGTCGGTTGTAGTAGCCTGTGGTTGCAGCACTCAGTTTGAAAATAAATTCCTACTAGCATCCGATTTATATATCCAAAGTGTAAAATAACACATACTTCAGAAATAAATGTTTCAGTCATAAAAATAATCTTGGAATTTGTAATTATTTAGCCCAATTCTCTTATTAACCCATCATTTTGAACATTCAGCCTTTTGTATACTATGTAAAAAAAATACTTTGCAAATAGTAACTTTCGATAAATAAATCAATTTGTTAATAATTGGTCAATGAAAGTAGAAGTCAACAATCACATTTTATATAGTGATTAAGTAAAGGTTATAATCTATATTGTGGGACTATTTTGAGTGGGGAACTAATAATAGGTTTCTTTGGACTTAGTTTGTTTGGTGATCTCATCACCACATTAACAGCACGTCTCAATACTTGCAACTCACTTCGTTTGTATTCTTCTGTTATTTTTGAATGATCAAGATCGGCATCCAACACCAACACCTAAAATAAAAGACATTTAAAGTTATAAACATGAAACTAAACTTAACTATTTAAAGTAAAGATGTGCCAAATACTCGTTTACTATATGGTATTCGGCATATCTGGAACATTCTGAGGTAATAGTATTCGGCCAAATATACAGTTTATTTGACGCATATATTTGGTTCAATTTATTTCCATAATTATGTAAAAACCTTTATTAACATCATTTTAGGCTAGATAATTGGTGTAAGTGTACGAAAGTTTATTATTATTATTATTATTATTATCAACAATTGACAGTGCACTGCGTGCATTGTGAGCTGCAAACTGCAACATTTCGTTTTCTTTCAGTGTCAGTTCTAAACCAGGGACACAGATTAACCCATTTAAACCGACCAGGCGTTTGTGTGTGGTTCTAAATGAAACTTTAAAAGTATCACATTAGGCCCACATCTATATATTTTTACAGATGGTATAACACTCGGTCGGACTATGTGGGTTAAAATCAGGGTGCCTAGTGCGACATTCAATCATTATTCAAACATGTTGATGAAAAGGAGAATTTGGATAGTACAATATTAACTTGCGCAACTTCAATACCATACAAATTTTCGTTTTTATTAACCAGATTGCAGAAAAGAATAGTTTAGCCGAATACACGGTTCAGTCATTTATACCGGACAGTGTTTGGTATTAATTATTTGGCAAAAAGCACTATTTGACACATCATTAATGGAAACAATACATAACAAATACTTTTACTTTTAATTAAGTGGAATGCGGATTACAATATACCTAACTAAAACACCCAATACTTACTAAATGGAACTCTGTGGTTGTAAATTGTAATATTAAAAATAAACTGTCTAAGGTGTCTAACTTATATTGTTATAATTACTTACTGGTGCGGGACATTCTCCTAAAGTTCTGTGTACCAGCCAGTCTTCATGTAATTCATGCAATTCTTCTAAATATGACAGTGGCACACACTGCTCCTCAGATCTGGCCCTTTTTTTAATTCTCTCATAGGCAACTGCTGGTGAGGCCTTTAAATACACTGTAAATAAATATATTGAAACAAATTATTATTTAATTATAGTCAAATATAAAAATCAAGAAACATATACATCCGAAACATTAATTTAATGATTTTATTAATTAATGATGAACCACATTATTTTTGTGATAAAACTATGACAAACATAATATCTTATTACTTAAAAGTCCCACTATTGGGCTAAAGCCTTCTCACATGATAATTGCAACTGCAGAGATCATGCAATAACTCACCATACAGGCCCAATGTAAGTGTACCATCTGGTAAATCTGCTGCCTGATAATAAATTTTTAAATATATTAAGGGTAAGCGCAGTGCCTTTATCTCACCTGATGTTAAGTGCTGATAAGGCAAATGGTGGAAGCACCAGAACCTAACAATGCTACAAACATTGATGTTATAACAACATATTTAGATAAGATGGTAGCTAGCCAGGAGGACAAACAAGCTCTACCGCCAACGAAACAACACTAACATGTACCCCTCCTGGGAATCACACCTGGAACCTCTGGGTCTGAGACCAGTGATCTTAACCACTAGACCACAGAGGTGGTCAGGCGGTTAGTTAGGTTGGTTACTTAAGTAGGTAGTAGTCAAATAAATAATAAAAACAAACCTATCAGATCTGCTTCAATAGGAATATTATGATGGATAAATCTGAACCATTCATCTAGAACAGCAAACTGAGCTGGATGCAAAAGACCCTTTTTCTTCATTTGCTCAACAAAACAATATCTGGCACTGTACACTGATCTCTCCATCAACTTGACTGGCGTTTGAGTAACTTTGCGGTGCATATCCAACATAGTCAGAGTAACATAAGATTGGAATGCCATTGACCATTTCTCTGGGTCCTTGTACATCAATTCCTAGAAAATCAGAATTAAATTATTACCATACATTTATTAAATTAGAATTAACTCAAAAATATGTTATCATTACCAATAAATTCCATCCCTTGAGATTACGCCACTCTTCAACAGGTTCCGTCAGCAAAGTAATATCTTCGTACTGACAATAATGCTCCAGAAAGGTTGTTTTTCCACTTCCTATATTACCCTCAACCAAAACTGTGAAAGGTTGCTGCCTTGAAGCACTCATATTAAATAATGAATATACTGAAATAATAAGAAATTGGTTTCAAAAAGGAACAGACAGACACAGTCACGCATTAGCAAGCAACATCAAGCCAATGATTTCCCGCCGAAAATGTCCCAATTCTAAAAATGAAAACAATACAACGCGGGAGAATCAGCTGTCAAATGGGTAGTAAAATGATACCTTTATACGTAACTGAAAATAATCGACGCGTCAGCATAGTATAAAAATACTTTTTAAATCTTTAAAAACATTAACAATTTCAGATTTATGTTGTTTTATAAGGCAATATATAAATAATTTGAGATTATTCCATTCGTTGCCGATCCGATTCAACGCCATTATCATTTTTTTTACTGTCAACATAGTGTCACGTCCGGCCCAATGTCAAATGACTTTTTGCATATTTAGAAAAGGCATTTGAATCTCGCCCTGACAACCTAGTATTTAGATTTTTATTACCTATTTGCTGCTGATGGTTTATAGTATGAAGATCATCATCATCATCATCATCAGCCTACACACGTAGAAAGAAGATGGTGCATTATAATTCATGAATTATAATGGTGATAATGATTGAAAATGACAACATAAACTTGACATAAATGTATACTCTAAGCATAATAGAAATTTAAAGTAGCATAGCAAACGTACTGAGTGAGAGAGAGCCGTGGTTGTTGGTCAATGGGTAATCAACTGGGTTAATACCCAGTACTGGGTTAAAACCGATAACTGGGTTTTTCCATTTCATTCGATCCACTGGGTGGTATTGAGTTATTTTTGAGTTTTAGAGCCGACGACGGTTTCTTTGGGAAAATATCAATGATGAAAGCGCACTAACATGGTGGACATGGCTACTCCACTGAGCAATTTGCTGACCGAATTTTCACAGCACCGTGCACTTCTGCTGCTGTAGAGCGGTTCTTTAGTGCCCACTGCCCACAGTAATAAACACACACTAATAAGAAATAAGCTCACAACGGAAATGCATTTACAAGGTACAATAAATTGGAACTCATTAAACAACGTTGTTGATGTTCCTGATGACTTCGAGGACTGCGTGCCTGATTCGCTATCAATCCAAATGGAATCCCTAAAGCCTTGATCCTTAAATTGTGTATCACCTAATTGGTTAGTTTTTATTTTATACTAGCTTGTACTATTAAAAGTAAACACATATTTACTCAGAGAGTTGCTATTATTAAGAAATTACCCACCCAGAAAAAAGGGTGAAAATGGGTAATAATCGCAATCCGGTTTTAACCCAAATGTAATAAATGGGCTTGTACCCATTACCCATCTCCTGATCGCTCACTATATGGGTCTCATAAGAAGGCTCAAGGAATGGCACATCGCTTGTAGGCCTCGGCCGCTGGGGCGGAAAGTTTTTGAGTGGCGAGCGTACACCGGAAGATGCAGGCGCAGAAGACGCAACCGGTCGTTGTAGCCCTCTTTAAGGGAGGCCCTTGCTTGTCCAGCAGTGGACGTCTTTTGGCTGAGAGATAATGATGATGAAAAAAGTTCCATTTACTTACTCTCTATTAAAGGGCGTAGGGGGCGTCACAGCGATCATAAATCAGACTGGTTTCTATCATTAGTATTTCATTTTTATTTTTTTATTTAATTATTTGTCAGCCTTTTGTTTCTTTTGATCATGTAACAAACAACCCGTTTTTTTTTTATAGTAAATATTTCGTCGAATATTTTAGTTTTAATTTTCAGCGGGAAATTTTAAATTATCCAATGACATGGATCCACGATACCATTGACAAAATCGCGTTTGTCGAAAACATTGACGTGTTTATTTCGCTGTGTCTATTGTTCAAATAAATTCTAGACCTCAGTAAAAAGCCGGTTCCTACTTTAGTCTAAATAGTTTAATGCAATAAAAGTAGAAAGCCTCATTACAAAATGTTGTATAAACTTTATCTAGGTAAATGTTTAAATAACATTCAATTAAAGCGTAAAGTGTAAATTGTATGCCCAATTGGCCATAATCATTAACTAAATTTTCTGGTACTAATTGTGTTTTTAATTTCAGGTATACTCTTTTGTGCTGTTGGGTCGTACGGCTTGTATGATTCTTCATCTGACGTGGTAGACCTGACGCCAGGAAATTTCGATAAATTAGTAACAAACTCTGATCAAGTTTGGTTAGTCGAGTTTTATGCTCCTTGGTGCGGTCACTGCAAAAATCTTGTTCCTGAATATAAAAAAGCAGCCAGAGCTCTTAAGGTAAAATGTTATCAAATATTTATAACACTAATAAATGTCTTGCAATAG
The DNA here is from genome assembly GCA_963082485.1 of Eudonia mercurella. NCBI lineage: Eukaryota > Metazoa > Arthropoda > Insecta > Lepidoptera > Crambidae > Eudonia > Eudonia mercurella. The sequence continues at coordinate 25,719,105 of OY720023.1, read as the reverse complement.
TTTGAGCACCTCATTAGGTTGATAGCAAAATTTGCCATCTATTATTTATTTAACTGATTATTATTTTTACTTAGCCATTTAAATGTTAAGAATTCCCATCAATTGATGTAGTGATCACTTTATTTTTGTGGAGACCTTTACCAAGCACTGTTATGATGAATAGGCTCACCACCGACTTTTAGTGTTATTTCATTGTATACCATTGGTATGGTAAAATGTGCTCTTTATACTTAAGTTTTGTTTTTAAATATATTTGTCACCTTTAGATAATATTCATCATCATTATCAGTATGTCCCCACTGATGGGACATGAGCCATTCCTATGGATGGATAGGGAGAATGGGCTGTAAACCACCACCAGTACGGTTTGGTTGTTAACAACTGCTTATGCAGCCGGGACCAATGGCTTTTTCAATTCAATATATTTTTATTTAAGTATCAATGATACTTAAATATCATTTGGGTTAGTTACAATAATTACCTCCTATGTTAATAAAATTAACAAATTCAATTGCTTTATGTGCATTCCGAAGCATGGGAGAGCTAGAGATGATAAAGTTTTAGTGACCCATCCAATAACCTTCCTTTGCGAAAGTTGCTTAACCTCAGCACTCACAGACCCGGCGCTTTAGCCACTGCTCCATTAAACTCATTATTATTTAATATTAGGTAATATTAAATTTGATAAATATTAATTTGTCCAAAAATTATTTTACTCTATTGTTATTAAAATCTTTATTATTATATCCACTTATCTTTATCATTGCAATGTGTGCCATAAGATTAAATAAATATTTTGTTAACATTTATAATATAGGAACTTAGATATTATCGTTTAATCTGTTGTCTGCAATGAATACAGACAAGAGAATTTTAATTGTTTGTTGGTTGGTTTTAATATCAAAGTCTAAATAAATAACTTAATTTGTACTATAATCCATTTGTGTTCATTAATATGATAATAATTAAAACATAATTGTTTCCCCTAAACATATTGTAATTGGTCTTAGCTCTCTCATAGACCATCCTTAAAATGCATGGTAAGGGTTGAAGATTTTAAATATTTTTGTCTTTTCCAGGGTGTTGCAAAAGTAGGAGCTGTAAATGCAGATGAGCATAAGAGTTTTTCACAGAAATATAGTGTAACTGGATTCCCCACTATCAAAATATTCACTGGTAGTAAAAATACACCATATCAGGGTCAGAGAAATGCAGAAGCCTTTGTGGATGCAGCTCTTAAGGCTGCCACAGAGAAAGCCTATGCCAGCCTCGGGAAGAAGTCTGGGAGCTCTTCATCAGACAAGGTAAAACTATTACAACAGGTTAATGATCTTCTTAAAAAATATCACAAGAACAAGGGAAAGAAAGCCTAGTTTCTCATATTCCATATTTTCTCATTCATTATCTACAACTATGATTGTGTATAATCAATTAATTAAATAATATTTTAAGTAATAAAAAATAGTTGTGTTAAGAATTAAATGGAATTTATTATTAAAAATAACATGAAAAGAAACCAATTATAGAGCTCCAGTATAGTTATTTTTTCTTAATATTTTTTAAGAATATATAACAGTATATTTCTTAACAATACACGATAGTGACTATAAATTATTTAATAAATAGATGATTTATCAGAAAAAGGTATATGGTCACAATATTCCATGGAAAAAAGTGCAAACAACAAAAATGATGAGCCAATTATATCAACCACATCTTACTTCACCAATTGACAAATCTAAACTCGACAAGCTTCAAAGAAAACTGTTTCGTAGAAGAATTTATATTGAAGATGAACCTAAGCTAATTAAAAGTCGGCACTTTACATATAAGCAACAATCTTACAAAAAAAAATATTATAAATCTTACAAAGAATGAATATTGTTTTGTTTATTTTATTGCACTTACATACGTAATGGTTTATATTTTGTAACAATATACCTACCTACTGTCTTTTTTGGCTAATAAATGTTATAAACACCAATTGTTACTTTACTAGCTTTCTAAATAAAAAAAGTATGTAGTTAAGATATTATAATTTAATAGAGTTGCTATTTAATGTTTTGTGTACTGATTTTAAAATAAGTGAAACAGTGTGTGGCAGTTCATTGACACTTTGTTATCTTAGTTCACAAACATGATGGAATAATTAACAAAGATTGATCTGTTTGATATGCATGAAATAATTTATAAAAATGGTGTCTTCTGACTTTACACAGAGCAGGTTGCCAACATTGATTATTATCAGGGTGACACTTCATAGAAGTGGAGCAAAGTCTACCAATAGAGTTCCTTCATTTTCGGCTTAACTCGGCTCGGCTCCACACAGCTCATCATCTCAGCCTAAAGAAGTCCACTGCTGGACAAAGGCCTTCCCCAAGGATCTCCATAATGATTGGTTTCATGCTGCGAGCAGCTGAGCTGGATGCGAGCATCCAGCTCTGCTACATAGCATAGGTACTGTTGGCCTAGCGGCGTTCCATTATGAGTTGTTATTTGTTTTTGCGAACTTCTTTGGTTAATTTTTAATATTGAGATAGCCAATTTTATATTAGAGAGGGTGGGGGGGGGGGCTAAACTAGCGCTAATTCTGCACACTGCATATTTTACATATCAAATACAATATATATACCATAACAAATAGACATGTTTTTTTCTAGAAAAAATGAGGACCCACATTCGATTCTATTTGTGTAGGTGTGGTTATTTTAGAAAACTATTTTTACTTTGCGCTTTGTGTGTCACGGTATAGTGGGCGGCGCCCACGCATACTTTCGCAAGCATCAAACGTTCACAAGGAAAAGCTAGACTTATTGAACGAAAATTATCTCTTTATTTTTAAAACACTTAGGCCTGTTTCACAATGTCTGATTAGGAGATACTTGGCAGTTAAAGTGAGTTTTGTATGGACTATCTGTCAAGTAAACGCTAATGGGAACTTACTTGTAGATGGTGAAAGAGGCCCTAAATCTCATAATAGTGTGTTTCAGTTTGCCTAGGGACTAGATGGATAGGACTTGGTTAATGTGTAGAAATATCTAGATACCTAGATAATTACCCAGAAATAAAATTATCAGTTCATAGGCTTATAACTATGTTCTTTTTTTAATTTAAATTAACTGTCTAATCATTTTAGGTAGTTCAAATTAAAGAAAACGAAAAGCTTTTTTATATAATTTTATTTATTTCACCATTAGGCACATTATTATATCTGATGCAATAGTAATGCAATCTCATTACAAAAAATAAATATCAATCTAAATAAGTATTTCATTTTCTTAACTCAGATAGTAAAGGGCTTTCATAAAATAGGCAAAGGGAAAAATACAAATTTGATAATAAAAATAAATTAAATATGAAAACACAAATGAAAGTTGAAAAAATTTCAACATTTGTGTTGAAATTTTTTCAACATTTGTGTTTGTAAATTGTTTCGTTAAAATTCGCGTTAAAATTATATAAACAAAACAAAAACATTTTATAATTAGCTTGCCTACTTCTTAACTGACCTTTAGTATTTGTAAAAATATTATGATCGGATGTTAACGACAGTAGTTGTTGACATTGAATGGGCGCCTTTGGCTTTCAAAGTAAAAAGTAAATAGTGTATAATAATTTCGGCGGGCTGGTTAGAACCACGATAGCTCAATTGGGAGAGCACCTGACCCGGTAAGTCAGAAGGGTGCAGGTTCAAATCTTGCTCGTGGAAATTTTTTCAACATTTGTGTTTTTGTAATTTGTTTCGCAACAAAATTTACGTTAAAATTATATATACAAAACAAAAACAATTAAATATAAAATGTATACTCTTTGACTTAATTCCTACAAAGGAAATTAATGCTGTATTCGTAAGAAGTCGTACCAAATCTTTTGAGAGGGTTTGGGTAATCAAAAAATCACAGTTTCTTTTACATATCTCTTTTTATAGTATATGTTTAATGTTTCAATATAAAAAACAGACTTTACCGATATTCCGACAAATTCAACCATGTATAACAATTAGCTGAAATCCCGCCCGATGTTTCAGTCGGACGTGGTCACCCTTACGGACAGCAACTTCAAGGAACTGGTGCTGGACAGCGAAGACCTGTGGCTGGTGGAGTTCTACGCGCCGTGGTGTGGTCACTGCAAGAACCTAGAGCCGCACTGGGCCAAAGCCGCCACGGAGCTCAAGGGCAAGGTAAGGCACGGTTTTAAATAGTTTTTTGTGACAATTTCAGTTTATATTGGTCCACTACTGAACATAGGCCTCTCCAGTGCCACTGAGCACAATCCGCGGCTACTTTACATCTGTATAACTGTATAATATAGACCTTAGTGTCCCTTGCCTCTAGACACATATTAGCTCTACATGTTCTTTGAGGTATTTCTGACCAATATGAGAAGTATTATAACAATCGGTCTAGTAGGTATTTACAGAAAAGTTGTTAGAATTATTTTTATTTTTGTTTTTTTCTAATTAAAAAAAATAACAGAACAACAATTCTGAGAAATAGCGTTACACAGGTTTTCATTATTTGTCCAGAGTGTAAGGTCATGTAGTTGTATATTAAAAGTATTAATAGTTTATCCATTTCGGACGTACAATGTAAAGATAAAAGGAAATTAAAATATCATAGGCAAATTGGGTTTTTCATACACACAATATGGAAACGGTTGTTCTTAATCACACTTGATGGTAAGCTTAATGGAAGCGCACTTCATCCTCAACCACTAACAAACTTGCTCTCTTATTTCTATCAGTTACCACTAACCAAACTGAGTAAATACAATAATGTGCAGCGAATCTAATGAGTTATATGATTATAAACAAGCTGACAATGTTGTTGACAAAACTATTATATTATAAATATTTTTAGTTAAACTGACAATCAACTGTTATAGATGTCAATAATTTTAAGCATGACCTGCTAGTTCTCTGTAATTAAAATTTTTGATTATTATATCACACATAACTTTTCCAGAAACTTGTTTTTCAACAAACAATATTTGGAATTATTACTAATGTTACAAATTTATTATATAATTGGTGCTTTAGAGTAAATTTTTATTACTAACACATTTAAAGAAATAATTAAACATCATAATTGCCTTGTGTAATGGCTTATCAATGAAATTAGTAATATCGGCACACCCACGAAGATACCGATACATACCGCTATAGACCAAGGGCTGTAGATTATTAAGCCTTCATATTGAGCGAGGACAATATGGAAACAAAACTGCGTTAGCAAAATCGTAGCCTCAGCTCATTTTTATACCCCCATTTCTACCAACCAGCCTTATTATTTATACAACAAAATGGATTTTTATAAACTCCCCAAGACAATGCGTACGGTCGTATTTTAAATAACTTTAATAATTCACTGGTGAAACTGGGTAGACGCGTGCGTTTTTGCTGGTGATAATCGCGCTTAATTCCCATCAGGAAAGTGACATTCGTTGATGCGCTGCTAATATACACCACTCTGTGAACATAAAAAAATTAAGAAAGTATATTATTAAAATGAAACTATGTGGATTCGCTCTTGTTAATTCTACATATTATTTTATTCTCACATTCAACTCAACTCCTTTACAAAGTTAGTGAGCAGTGAGCACAGATAAAAAATATGTAAAAAAAATAAAAGTTAAAATATAAAGAGTTTCATTCCAAAGTTTGCGGAAAAGTTATTCGCTACAGTTACAGTTGCAGCCATTCACGCCATTCCGAGCTGGATGAGAGTAGCCGTGGATCGTGCTCAGTGGCGTGCACTTGGAGAGGCCTATGTCCAGCAGTGGACTAGTATAGGCTGATGATGATGATTCCCGCCTCTACTCACGATTTTTCATCACATCATTTAGAGTGTTTGCCAGCCTCTTTCAAAGGCGTCCAGTTGTCTCGCCACCGCCTTTGTGATCTTCCGCAATTTTTACGCTAATAACAGGATGAACGCTGACAGGCTCAAAAACAAAACAAAAAACTGTTTGTTGGTCAAATAGATGCTTAAGATGTTACATTTTTTTCTTTTTCTCCTCCAATCAGGTGAAAGTGGGCGCGGTCGACGCCACCGTGGACACGGTGATGGCGTCCCGCTACCAAGTGCAGGGCTACCCGACCATCAAGCTGTTCCCGTCCGGCAAGAAGGCGGCCGACTCCGCCGAGGACTACAACGGCGGCCGCACCGCCAGCGACATCGTCGCGTGGGCCATGGACAAGCTCGCCGAGAACGTGCCCGCGCCGGAGATCGTGCAGGTACGGTGGATTTCTTTTATAAAAAGTTACCCAAATGACTTTTAAGTTGAGGGCACCCAAGCGCGCAGTAGACGGACCACATAAAGGAAACTGTAGAAACCCCTTATACGTGTGTACAAAGATGGCATCGATCAGGGGGGAATGGCGACGGCTGGTCAGGCGGATCACTGCGACCGAAGTATAACGACTACTTTGCCAAAAGTGTAACGATTAAGAAGAAGAAGCAAATGACTCTGTTCTGCCTGATGTTGTAAACAGAAGCAGTGTCCAGTTGCGAGGACTTTTTTTGAGAGAGTTTGTTAATTGACACTGGCCATTTTCAGCGTCCCCGGAATTTTTTGGGGGCCGCGATAAATTTAAAGGGTTACAAAACTTAAGTCGTGTGTAACGAAGCACCGTCAGAGGTTTTCTAGAGGGAAAAGGTACCCTACTAGATTGTCATCCATTGATCACTGTTTCCTGTCGAACCTATGATTCTTTGAATCTACACTGCGAGCGCCTTTTTGTTCGCACATAAACCGCCAGCTGGCGAGTCGCTGCCGATGTACTCACTTGATACAGTATCAGATACATTGCGTGCTACACCTGGGGTACCATGCTGTAGGAATAGCCTTGCGCGTTCGATCGATCTTATTTCTTTTTCTTCTTCATGCCCTGGCCCCATGTTACTTGGGGTCGGCGCAATATGTGTTTCTTCCACTCTTCTCTATCAGCCGTCACCTCGACAGTCGAGTGACTCGAAAAGGAGTCCTTTTCCTCATCCTATATAAACTAATTGAACTAAATACACTCCAAAATGAATCTACTTGTTAAGAAAAATTTTAATAAATTGTAACTGCTACTTCAACCTTTACGCTCGGAGACTGTGAAGAAGACTAAAAAAAATCTCACAACTTAAACTGCAGTTTGTAAATATTATTTTAAATAACGCGTTCGCTTGTTTATAATTTAATTTCTCACCGAAACTCATAACATTGACTGTTTAATAAATTGTAACTGCTACTTCAACCTTTACGCTCGAAGACTGTGAAGAAGACTAAAAAAAATCTCACAACTTAAACTGCAGTTTGTAAATATTATTTTAAATAACGCGTTCGCTTGTTTATAATTTAATTTCTCACCGAAACTCATAACATTGACTGTATACAACACAGCGGAGGATTGTTACAATATGCAGTTTGTTTTCACACATTATAATCACATGTATCGGTTTTCAATTGAAGCACGAAATTGAAAAATGGGTTTCAAATCATAACTGGACTCCTTTCAGTCGTAAACTTTTATCAGTGACTTATTCAAGTTTATGTTGTGCATACACGTTTTATGCCCCCATTTGGAAAATGCACTTTTAATGTGTGTCCAATTGAATGAAAATATTCTCTTTTACTGGGCATTTAAATGCAAGGCACTTACATTAAATTACCTGCCTAATGCGGAAAATACAATGTTTTATCTATGTATCTGATAAGCTAATACTTGTTAGCAATAATACTAACTAATATAGTAGGTATGTAACGGATGACCAGCTGTCTCTAAAAATACACCCAATAATTGTATTTGCAATGATTTTATATTCAAAACAAAAAAAAATCAAATTTCATTTCGAAATCGAAAATCTTTGACTATAAGAATTTTGAAGATTGAAAAGAATATGGTTGCTTTTTGTTGCCTTTTGACTGCATGGTCTTCGAGGCGCTAGTAATGTCCACGGCGAAATGCCAATACCTACCTCTTATCTAAAAATTTTCGAGAAATTGACTTTCTAACATCATTAACTTACCAAATACCTACTAAACTATTGTAAAAATTTCAGTTTTCCATATTTGTATATTCTCAATAAAAATGGATGTATTGATCTTAATTTTTTTTAAGGAAAGTACCTTAATTTTTTTTCGTTTTGTGTAACATTTTGTCTATGTTAGTAAGAAGGTATTGGCACTTCGCCATCGGTATCTAACTTGTTTAATTAAAAAGGATGTTTGGTAATAGGTTCCCGAAATATAGCCATGCAACCAAGTATAAAGAACACTGATAACATGCAAAATCATATTTACGTAGATTTATATTTCCAAAAAAAAAACTCAAATTTATTTTATTAAATATTTGTTAAGTTACTTTTTTTTTCTTTTTTTTTTTCGCCGAAGTTCGGGCTCAGTGGCATGCATTGGGAGAGGCCTATGTCCAGCAGTGGACTGATGTGGGCTGATTATGATGATGATGATGATAGTTTTGTTCACTCCTGCAATGTTTCGACTTCTGTTTACGTTTGACCATAAGGTTGACGACCAAGAACAACGTATCAGCTTGACCTAGGGTTGTCACTTTACAGTTTTATTTGGTAACTCAACAAAGAACCTCAATGACTCGGCCGTGTGGTGCTTTTCAGTTATGTTCATAATTTTCCAGGGTTCTATGAACGGTAACGCTAATCTGCCATATTCGGGATTATACATGTATTACCAAACACCTTGTATAATATCCAGAGATCGGAATAGGTAGAGCTATTTTTGGTACTTTTATACGAAATATAATACGATGTAATAATATGGACATGCCCTACGTCCCGCAGTTTAAAAATGATTCCCGGGATTTCATTTGAGTTAGAAGTTACGTAACTAAAAGCTTGACAATTCTTACGAAGCCACACATCGCGCGATGTTTACAATGAGGTATAAGGGTGAAAACACAGTGAAGTACGCAACATTTCCGAAACAATCACCAGTGGAATTCGTTACATGATCTATTACATTTTTCTGTTACCTTAATTCATTTATTTTTTATTTTTAAAATCCCGGGATTGTAGTCGAAATCCCGAGCTATATCCATATTAACATATACGTTTGCGGTCAATGAACCAAAATAGCTCTACCTATTCCGATCACTGATAATATCATTATATATATTATACAGGTCGACTTTTTTATCACCATCCAAACCTTCTGAGATGACTCCCGTGATATCTTTCTATTGGACTAACTCCCTAACTCGAAAAAAAAAATCAGCTGTTCCATACATTTTGGTCGAATGAATATTTATGTTTCGTATGGAACAGCTGATATTTTTTTTCGAGTTAGGAAGTTGGTCCAATAGTAAAAGTTGTTCGTTTGTATCACGGGAGTCATGTCAGAAGGTTTGGATGGTGATAAAAAAGTCGTCTTGTATAATGCTTGTATAAGCAATATGTTATACAAGTATTGGTGAGTCCCTAATCGTCGTCGTGGCAGGTGGTTGACGCCAGCGGGCTGCAGGCGTGCGCGGAGAAGCCGCTTTGCGTGGTGTCCGTGCTGCCGCACATCCTGGACTGCGACGCCGCCTGCCGGAACCAGTACCTGGCGGTGCTCGCGCGGCTCGGCGACAAGTACAAGGCCAAGATGTGGGGGTGAGTGATGATATTAGTTCACAATACAACAGATGTACATACATCTGCACATCACATTACCACAAAATTTCAAAGGATATCAGGCACATTTGACCCAAAAATGTATAAACTTATTTCTATTATCTCTAAGCACTATGTGTCATTGTACAGTAATACTGATTATATGATGATGAGATGATATTACTGAGATGAGCTACGTAACTCTACACTGCGCGTGGCCCGACACGCACTTGGCCGGTTTTTTTTCTTAATCAACTCGGTAGGTAGGACTCACCTTGTTCTTTATGCCTGTGACCTTCAAATGTATGTAACGCGTATTGGCGTTCGCAGCTGGGTGTGGACGGAGGCGGGCGCGCAGCCGGCGCTGGAGCAGGCGCTGGAGCTGGGCGGGTTCGGGTACCCCGCGCTGGCCGTCGTCAACGCCAAGAAGCTCAAGTTCTCCACGCTGCGGGGCTCCTTCTCGGAGGCCGGCATCAACGAGTTCCTCAGGTCATTATTTTTTTTAAATTACAAAATAGCACTCTTCTCTTCTTCGATATATAAGATTTTAAAAGAAACTCCTTTTTAATCAAAATCAAATATGCTATGTTACCCGCAAGTACTAGAGATAGAAATAGAAATATAATTTATTGTTCATTTCAGTTTGGTTAGTTCATGTGAAATTTGTTACAGGGACCTTTCGTTCGGCCGCGGGCAGACTGCACCAGTGAAGGGCGCCGAGATGCCTAAAGTGTTGACCACGGAGCCTTGGGACGGCAAGGACGGCGAACTGCCACAGGAAGAGGACATTGACCTGTCGGACGTTGACCTCGAGAAGGACGAGCTATAAGAGTTCACATATACCAAGTCTGATTTAAATAAGTGTGGAGAATCGACAACCATTACAGACCGATGCATTACTAAAGATCTCGATCTAACTAGAATTTGGGATACTTGAATAGAGTTATTTTTCGAACAATAGAAAAATTCCAAATCTGCCACATGGGAAAATGCTGATTCAGCTCCCCTAAATATATCTTTCTTACAAATCAATAATAACTGCTCTTTTATTTGATCTAGTCTAATTTATAAGCCTAACATATATAAAAATATCAAATGTCTTGTTGTGATGCCAAGAGTCGTCTTAAATTGTGTTTAGTGTTTGGATTGAACTCATATTGTGTTCCGATGGACGCTACTTAAATATTTTACCAACTAATTACAATAAATTTAGTGTAAGTAAATTTGTAAAAATAAATTGACTACTGAAGCAGATAATTTTTTCCATAATCTGAAATGATAAAGTTGATTCTTGTATCTTTTTATAAGATTAACATAAGTTTTATTTTTTATATATGTAATTTATTTATTTATGATATCCAGTAAAGATCACAAATGCTATTTTTTGCATGTTTTATATTTACTAATTCTAAAGTAAATAATGAAATGTTGAGTGAATGTAATTTGTACTTATGTAAATTTTTTTGATACTAATCACTTAAATACTATAACTCCAAGGAAATAAATGTATTTATTGTATGTGTTAACTTTTAAAATGTATTTAAATTAAAGTGATTTTGTAATGTTGCATTGTAACAATTCTTCCAGTTATGTACCTAATGCATTTATTATAAGAGACATATTATTTGAATTCTGTAAAAATAATGACATTTAACAGTAAATAAAAAATTACAGTAACAATCAGATGTCCTATTTATTTCCACCATTCAATATCGATATTTTCACCTTACCTTCAAGTGTGTAAGTAAAACCCGCATGTAGGGAAATTTACTGCAGTTTCGGTTGCACATTATTGCTGCAAAAGTGATTTACTATATAAAAAAAATAAAAAAAAAATATTTCTTTATTAATCCTTCACAAACATTACAAATTACCCCCACACCCCATCAAAGGGGAAGGCTGGGTATAGTATATCCACTATAATAAAATTCATGTTTACTTCCCGACCGTGCCGCCATCGCCAGCCCGAGTGAGTTTTGCGGTATAACCAACGCCCCTTGTAGAGTGTAATATATTATATTATTCAGTAGATTCCAACGTCAAATCCCAAAATATATCGGCAATAAACACATCCTACAAGATCTGAAGCTAATAACCGTGAAACAGGAAATTTCCCTAAGAAGTCATGACAATGAGTCATGACTACCAACAAAAACTAAAGAAACACGTTAATACTTTAGCAGCTAAGTTATCGGGATCTGGAAGTACCCATTACACAAGACAGTAATGAGTGATGTCAAGGCATTCCTTCACAGCTACATTGAAAAACCCAAACAGAGGTCAGACAAGTAAACAGCTAAATGTTAAAACAGATTGCTGTGTAGAGCAGCATACAAAATAAACGATTTCAATGCTATTGCAACTACGTAAAGTTCAAATTATAGCGACATTTCCAGTTGAGAAAACAGATGAGATGAATTTTGGTCAAGGTAAAGAGAATGCATTATTATTACTTAAAATAATCTACAAACGATTCAATCAGAGAAGGTTGGTTGATGGTTAAAATTATTAAAGAATGATTTGTGGAATATTTTGTAAATTATTTATTTGAGCATCAAAATACATGCTAAAATAATTCTCAGTGTACAACAAAAGTTGTGATAATTACAGTCTTACAATTTGATGATAGCTTAATAACTATTACAAGGTATTCTTCAATATCCTGCCTGTTAAATACTGTTTAAACAAAAATGTAGGACAGGTTAATATTTGACAAGTCTTAATATGACCTACATTCAAATTTTTGGTCAAAGAAAGATGGTTTTAAAGGAATAGATTCAATGGCTACCATAAATTTTAACTACTTCGTACTGGAACTACATCTGATTAATAACCCTAACATGTTGAGATTGGAACAGTCAATACTAAGAATTCAAATGAGGTCTCCTTTTAACCTTTTTCAAAATAATCTTATTTGTGCAACTTTTTATTAGACAAGATTGCCAGATGTGCTATTTTACAAACGATAAGGTGTCTTGTTCAAGCTTAGATTCATATTCAAGGTTAATAATAAAAAGCCACATTGTAACTCACTCACATACTGACAGAATTAAACTAAAAGAATAAAAGTAAACTACTGTGCTTGTATTTGTTGTGCATACAAACACAAATCATTTTGAACTCTAAGTCCAAAGTTATTGCATTGTTTAACTTCCATGAACATTGACTTTGACAGATATATTGTATGTATTGAGCACAAGTAGATTACAACCCATTGTGTAAATTGGTGTTACTCATATTACAATTACTACATTATTTTTTTTCGGGACTTTTAAACTATTACTACATAATATAGTAAATTTGTAGGACATGTAGGTACTACTTCCATGACACTAATATGTGCTCATAAGTCCAATCCTCATTTTAGAAGATTATTTCATTCAATGCTTATATTTAATGAAAGTTACACAATAGATATCCTGTTCTCTCATTTCATTCAATACAAATCTTTATTAGTTATTCGAGACATTATTTTCTAATAGGTACTTACATTACAATATTTTTTACATAACATACTTATTTGTTTTTTTTGAAAAAGAAAGTTACTACATTTAAACAATCATCATTACTGATTGATAACATTATTTCATGTACCAGGAATGCAACAGCACTATGGCACTTTGGTGAGGTCATCTAAGAGCTTATCTATAACTAAACTACTATCAGTCAATTGTGTGGATTCACGGTATTTAATACTACTTAAATTCTATAGAACACATTGTTCATAGTGAAATATTCTAAAATATACTGCTTTATTCACATTGGTCCAAATACAGTCTTATTTATAAAAACAGCTAAAGTATCACATCCATGTTTTTATCAAGGCATCACTAACAGAAAAGGCACTTGCTCTAAAAATGGTTGTACCTACATACTTTCTGTTTTATCTTAATTTTATCTCTTGAGTAGGTTACTTACATAGTTTTGATGTTACATATTTATATAGACAAAATCATCTTACTTTTTATAAATGTATGAAACCTAAAAAACTTATTACTTTACAGGAAAAATGAGAGCTCATATTCTACAATGAGAGGTTAAAAAAGAAAAATATTAATTAATTAAGCATACAATGATATGTTGGATATATTCCAATAAAATAAAATGTGTAAGGGCATATTTTTAAGCTGCACTGGGTAATCCTATCATATCATACTTCCTCTGTTTCTTGCACAAAATAGGGTAACACAATGAGAAGTAATAAAAGCCCATTCCTGCCATTATCAAGGAGATAATCACGGCTACAATGCCCCAAGCAGATATACCAAGGCCTCGTCTAGTAGCATTCTGTGCTGGTATTCCAGAAGAGGTACCTGCAAATGTCTTCGGGGCGCTATCTTTGCCTGCTTTATTGTAATTATATTTTCCACTACCGTAACCTCGGGAGCTCCGTAAAGCTGTACTAAACAGCAAAAATTGATTTACCACTGAAAAAGAGCATAATGTTATTGTTTGTTTTAATAGAGAGACTAGCAAATAACAGTCAGTGATATTTTTCAAAAACACCTTCAATCTCAAAATAGTTTACTACACTTACCTAGAAGAACCAGGATTACACGAATTGTGGTATGAATCATGTTTACATAAAAACACTGTAGTTTCGTAGATTCAAAGTTCTTAGCTATTCGGCATGAGTAAATAGCACTTGCAAACTTATCTATCAACTTTTTAAGATGTAGGTTTCATTGAAGACATGGATTTAGGAAAAACCGGAAAAACAATCTGTGAAGATCAAAAGTCAGAAACCAATTTTTTTTGTAGTTCGTTCCCTGAGGAACCGGCTAAGGTCATAGACCATGCTGCCATGTCATTAGTTTCTTAATTTCATTAGTATTACAATAATCGTAAAGATGATGATGAATGATAAAATGAGAAATCATATACTCCCCAACCCCTCGTGACGTTGCACTGTTTTGTTTCATTTGCCAACACTCATGTACATTCACGAACACTTAACGATTAATAATCCACCATTAACTTGTGTCATATGTCGAATATTAATGTGAAATATTATCACATTAATATTCGACATATTATATCACAAATTTTAGAAAATAAAATAAAACCGCAGACATGACTTTTCACTGGACAAATAGAAATTATAAAATAGTTTCTATATAAAAGTCATCTATAGATTAGAGAAAATGTTTACTCGGAACGCAGCATATAAAGTATTTTTTTTTTGTGGGTAACACAAATGTCTAGTTTCCGGCCTTACTGATGGCGTGGACTTCCGCCATCGAAAGTAGAGTCGGCGACGTTGTCAATTGTCAAATGTCAGAAAAGTTTAACAATGCCGGTGATGGCTAAAATACAGTTTTTCATTCTTATCATACTCTACATTGCAAGTAAATGTGAAACTATCAGTGTAGAAAACATATCTAATGATATTAAGTTGAAAAATGTAGATCGAACGATCGACCTCTCGTCACAACTGGTAAAAATCACATCGAAAATAACCGTGGAGAATGTTGGTAAAACGCCGGTTAAAAATTTCCTCTTGGCAGTTGAGGCTTCAGCGAAGAATAACCTAGCATTTGTAGGTGCTAAAGATACTAGCAACAAAGAACTTCGTGTTGTGGAAGCCACAGTAAAAGGCCACGACAACGCTAAATTCTGGCGTGTTGATCTAAAAGATGGTTTAACTGCTGGTTCTACGATCGTGATCAGTGTTGAAACAGTCTTTGCTAAAGCTCTGCAGCCTTATCCAACATCGATTACACAGCAAGAAGACCAGCTAGTTAAGTACACTGGCAATTTATACTTTTACTCGCCTTACCAAGTCACGTCACAAAAGTCGAATGTTATAGTGAACACAAAGAGTATTGAATCATTTACGAAAATTAAACCATTCTCTCAGCAAGACGGTGCCATTCAGTATGGACCATATCCTAATATTGCTCTATTCAGTGAGAAAGAACTGAGTGTACATTATAAAAACAATTCTCCATTCCTAACTGTCACTCGTGTTGAAAGGCTGATCGAAGTGTCACATTGGGGTAACATTGCCATTGAAGAGTTGATTGAAGTAGAACACAC
The DNA here is from genome assembly GCA_963082485.1 of Eudonia mercurella. Lineage (NCBI taxonomy): Eukaryota > Metazoa > Arthropoda > Insecta > Lepidoptera > Crambidae > Eudonia > Eudonia mercurella. Next base: position 25,703,452 of record OY720023.1, on the reverse strand, counting down.
CGGAGCAAAGCTAAAGGGCCCATTCTCCCGTTATGACTACCAACAGGACCATCACAGTGGTCCTGCCAGTGTTAGATCTTACAAAACCTTGTTACCGGCTTCAGCATTGGATGTTTACTACCGTGACACAAATGGTAACATCTCAACTTCCAATATGAAATTAAAGAAAGATTCTGTTGAATTAGATCTTAGACCAAGATACCCACTCTTTGGTGGATGGAGAACCCACTACACTTTGGGCTACAACATACCCAGCTATGAATACCTGTACCATTCTGGCAATGAGTACCTGCTGAAAATGAGAGTGATTGATCACATATTTGATGACATGCAAGTTGATGAGTTAACTACTAAAATTATTTTGCCTGAAGGATCCACAGGAATCAAGCTCAACATCCCATATTCAGTTACCAGACTGCCTGACACTCTACATTTCACTTACTTGGATACAAAAGGTCGTCCAGTCATTACGTTTAAGAAGAGCAATCTCGTTGAAAATCACATCCAAGACTTCCAACTGCGTTATTCATTCCCTCGTCTGCTCATGTTGCAGGAACCACTGTTGGTTGTTGGATTCCTCTATGCACTATTTTTGGGTGTTATTATATATGTAAGATTAGATTTTTCTATTCACAAGTCTGAGCACCAACATAAGGATTAACTTATAATAATTAGTTGAATATGTCTTTTAATATATTACTGTATGTTTGCAACAATCTAGTTCTCTTTTGCATTTTTATGTTGTCGCAAATGATTGAGTGCAGAAATAAAGTGATTTTAATATAGGCAACCTTTTATTTCTAACAACTTCTTTCTTCGATTTATGAACCCTAATGTGCTTTTGCATAATTCAATCTTTATGTAAGAATGTGTAATAGAAATATTTTTTTTTTTTAATATTTCTTCTATTATGTATTCCTACGTCTTAGGACATCTAAGATACAATAGAAAAACAATGCTTACTGGACTAAGTCATTGGCACAGAATAATTAATAGGACCAGGGTACAGAAGAATCACTCTGCAAGAAGATTGAAATAAATGCTAGTCTTGCTACGACGCGATACATTGGAATTCAGCTCGCACAGCACTACGTACTTGCAATTTTATATACCTACAAGTTTTGTCTCTTTCCATTGTGTGCCTCTTATCTCTTCTTACGCTGTAAGGGTTGCTGTCTAGTGAAGAATAATTATTTTACTTATTTGTAATTAAGTATGTACATAGGAAGGTATTCTACCTTTGTAAAAAAAATAACATTTCAAATAAAAAAGTACTTATTTTAATACAATGTCTTCATACCTATTTTATCATAAGACGATTAAGCTTACTATTACACATTAGTGTTTATACTAAACTGAACATATTCAAGCATTAGGTGTTTAGTTACAACGTATCAAATCTGGTATGACGTACGTATGTACCTTCAACGGCTAACAAAAAACGGCTTCAACCTAGTTCGAAAGCCGCCACCCAAAACTCATGTTGGTAAATTATTTGGATTTGCGCAAGCTAACTCTAAAGCTACTTGCTGCACTTTAGCAACAATTTATATTTCCCTGAATATTGTTGTATAGGTACCTAGTTATAATAAAAGAGCTAGCCGTGATATGGTTTCCGGCTGTTACGCTTTCGCGGCTAACGTCTCCCGCATAATACCGATATTTTCTATCGATTATCGTATCGGTATCGGATCACCTATTCAGTAGGTCATATATGCAATTAGTCCGATCCATCAAAAATGTAAGTTAGAACTGTAAACAAATAATAGCACTAAACCAGTCTCATCGATTTCATTGTAATTTAATTTAATTAGCGAGCGCGATCATAGAATAAGTAGGCACTGTGCTATTACAAGTGAGCGTCCCGAAGTGCGCGCGCGTGACACTCGACTGATTCGAGTACGGTGGACCGGGCACTTCGCTGTAGGTAAATAACGGACGTACCGCGCGTAGAGTACCAGGCCTGTCATTGGGACGTAAGTGGTTATAGCAAGTTTTGTGTCTACTGCTGTACACAATTTGCCCAAAATCAAGAAGGTGTCTTGATTCAATTAACATTATTTTTCAATATTCACTGGTGACCTAATAACATAAAAATGTTAAATTATAAAATTATTGTTAAACTTAAAAAGGGTGAACATTCATTTAAAAGCAACATGCTAAAATATATTTTTATTTGTTATTAACTACAAAATTACTAGCATGAGTTATAAACAACACAAGTAGGTAAGTACTATGTACAACAAACAATATCACTAAGTATTGTGCATACTGAACTAAGGCTTGGGTTAAACATCAAAGAACAGCGGAGACTTAAGGTATCAATTCTTCACATAAGAAAGCTCTATGTTATATGTTTTTTAAATCTAAGTAAATGTTTAATTCATTATCATAAGTAATGATACAACTATTAGAATCTCCAAATTGTTGTATATAAACTAACAGAAATCATTTAAATTTTATTTACATGATGCAAAAGTAACCCTGGTTCAAACGAGATAGGTAGCACTTTTGATAATTAGCGACAGTATTTACGCCGAATAAGTTCTAACATCACGTCATTCAATTCATAATTACTCTGAACAAATAATAAACGATAGAATCTACTCGAAAATAGTTATATAATGCTGTTATTTAATTTCACGTCACTTGATTCAAAGTCACCTCGATCCAAATGAGATATCACCATTGGTAATATGCTACAGTATTAATTATAAAATTTGTTTTATATGCGTTATAAACCGTATTTAGAGGTAAAATCTGAGGAACACTGCGGCGAGTTATTCTAAAATATGCCTTATACACCATATTCAGAGAGTTTAAATCTAAGCACCACCGGTGCGCTGGTGCAGGGCAGGATGGCGAGCTCCGTGACAACGGCCGTGACGAGGCTGGGCGGCGTGACGTCATACGTCAGGTTCAGAGGCGTCAGGTTGGGGTTCGAGCGCCAGTCCTTGAGCGGGGAGTTACTGTCCGACTTGTCGATGAGCTCGTCTGGGTCACCTGACGTAGCAATTTTTTATTAATTATAAATAAGGTAAAACTAGAAAGGAACGGAAGAAATATTATATTAAGGAAGAATATTGCGTTATACGCAATGATAAATGGTGCGAAAAAAGCATTTAAAAAAAAGGCACGAGCGGGATTCGAACCCTTTGATATCCCTTTTCTTATCGTTCTGAATCTGAATGAAACTTGACCACAAGAGAATACATTTTCAAAGGAACAATAATCATTCAAACTAGTGCACGGTGCTTCGGTGTTTTGCGCGAACATATATTATAAAATAAACAATATTACAACTTAATATATACGCATGAATAAATGCCCGTTTTCACCAACACACACTTAAATTTAAGGCACCCCAAAGTTGTCTTTAGGAGGCTCCTAGCAAGAAATCCGTTTTGACCAACGTTTAGGTGTCACCTAAAGTCTTAGGTGGCCTCTTAACTTTAGGAGGTCGATATTTCGCCCCTGAGACATTCTATTTTGAATTTGTATTTACGGCTACGGCTGGCCAAAGGCCTCCCCTTAACGTCTCCAGTTCTCGTCCCTATTCTGAGCCGCATAAAACCATCACAGAAATTGTTATATCAATTCAATTCATCTCTTGTGTATAACCATTTTATACACAAGAGATGAATTGAATTATTTAAATTTATCTAAAATATTGAAAGTCATAACAAGAATCCTGTAAGGCGCTGCGCAAATGTAGACACTTTTGTGTCTTGTGTGGGATACAAGCTACCAGTGAATATGAAATAGCCCTCCCTGCGCAGACGTAGACACTTTTGTGTCCAGTTACTTCCACTTGACATTAATCAAAAAGTGTTCGGTGTAGATAACTGGACACACAAAGTCGTCAGTTGAAGATACAAGCAACATTAACTAGCAACATAAGCAACCTTAAAATTTTTTTTTTTTACATGTTGTGGTTGTCGTCTATATTTTTTGTGTTTATTGTAATGGAAAGTATCCTGCTATGATCGGGCATTTTCCAATATTTTTGACGCTGTAAGGGAGAAAAGAGCTGGACACTTGCTGAGTTTCTTGCCGGTTCTTCTCAGTACAAGATCTCCCGCCCAGAGTAGACTTACGAACCGATGGCATAGTGACATTCATAAGAGCTACTTGTAGCCTAAACTGAATAAATGTTTTTGAATTCTGAATTTTTAACAAATTTCCTTACAATTGTACTGAGCTGCGCAAACGGACGATGCAATCGATGTCCGTATCCTGTGTGCGGCGCAAGCCACGCACACGTCCATCGTGAAACAGATCCATGAGATGAAAATAAGCAACGAGTTACCGCAACCGGCAACTGTGTCCAATCCGCCACCGGACACAGCAACTCGGTTTCCTGTGATGGTATGCCGTGTCGGTAACAAAGTGTCCTGTCACCGCTACCGGATACAGCAACTCGGTTACCTTGTATGGTGTGCCGTGTCGGTAACAAAAAGTGTCTACGTTTGCGCAGCGCCTAAGAGTACAGCAAAAGCGGATAAACAAGTTTCACATATAAAATTAAAATTAAAATAAACTTTCATATATCATCAATCATCATCAGCCTAGTTCACTGCTGGACACAGGCCTTCCGAGTGCGCGTCGCCGAGCACGATCTGCGGCTACTCTTATCTTTAATATAATATTTATGTAGAAAGAATAATCCATCGTCCACCGACCGATCTCGTTGAAGACGAACGCGTCGGTCTGCACGCGCTCGGAGAACTTGTGCGTCTCGCACGCCACCAGCACGGGCGTGTTGTGCGCGCGCGCCACCAGCGCCGCCTGCGCCGTGCCCGCCGCCGCCAGCACCGACCCGTTCACGAGCAGCGCGCTGGCGCCGATCAGCACCTTACTCACCTGCGCGGGCGGTACCAACGAATAACGCTCCATTTATAAAATTACAAATTTACATACGCATGCGCTAGCACGCAAGTACGGACCTACGCGGACACGATGCAACTCTATCGCAATTTGCAAACATTATTATACTGGCATCATACAGGTTGTTTGGTGATATGTGTATAATCCCGGAACATAGTCATGCGACCGATTACAAAGAACACCGTGGTAACGCAAAATCATATTTACGAAGTTTTACTTTTCCATAAAATTTCAAATTTATTATAAGTAAAACAATTTTTTTTAAACCCTGACATGTTTTAAATTCTGTTTCGTTTGTACCATGAAGTTAACGACCAAGAACAATGTATCAGCTGGCCCTAGGGTTGTAACTTTGCAATTTTACTCATCATCATCATCATCAATATCTCAGCCAAAAGACGTCCACTGCTAGACAAAGGCCTCCCCCACGGATCTCCATGAGGGGTATTTGCCGTAATCGCCACGCTTGGCAGGCGGGTTGGCGATCGCAGTTGATAAGAAGTAACCTCAGAGAGATGCTGCTGCCCATCCTCTGGAATGATCCCTTAGTCGGCTTTTACGACACCCTCGGGAAGATATGGGGTGGTGCAATTCTTTATCCCCGGCACCACACAGGGGGCAATTTTACTCAGTAACAAAAAACTTCGATATCTCGGCCATATGGTGCTTTTCAGGCTCGCGGCCCCTGCCCCTGCTTACGTGCTAGTATAGCAGAGTATCTAGACAGGCCATGGTGCTCACGGAGACCTTAACGAAAGAGAGCACGGCCACGTCGGCTTACTGGGTGGGCACTCCAGCTGCGTCAGCCGCTGCCCACGTGTTAGTATAGCAGACTTTCTAGACAGGCCATGGTGCTCACGGTACTCATAAAAGGAGAGCACGGTTGCGTCAGCGTACTGGCAGCCGCTGCAGCATCTCGCGGCCACCCACGTATTTGTATAGCTCCTACGGCTCAAGCCATCATCAGGGTACCTAGTGTGAGTTTTGTTTACTATCCGTATTCATTCGATTACGTTTACGAAAACGAAAATTAGTATGGCATTGAAGCAGCGCCTCCTGGCGGCATACGAGAAGAGTTAAAATTCTGCCATATACAAATTCTCGTTTTCGTTAACGTGATCAAATGGCGAATGAAACTCGCACTAGGCAGGCACCCAGGCTACTTAACACCTCGAGTGCACAAGAGCCAGATCTAGACATTTTAAATATAAAATTGTATGTGTTTGTGCGGGTGCGCCGTCCGTAAGTGGCAAGTGTCATATATGTTATTTGAAATGTCTTCGTCCATATTTATTTGATGCCGCGCGGCCATACTAATTTTATATGGATATTTAACGTGTTAATTTGAAAAATAATAATTTAAATAACCGCTTGATGAATAGAAAATGTGAGACGAACGATTTGTAGTTTAGTTGTTGGTGACTATTTAGACAAAAACAGAGGTACAATAATTTAGATTATATGAATAATAAGATAAGAATGTTTAAATAATTTTTTAACGCAAATTTTGTTGCAAACGAATTACAATTCAACATTTGTGTTTTTGTAATTTGTTCGCAACAAAATTTGCGTTAAAAAATTATTTAAACTTTTATAAATAGTTTGCTTACTTCTTAACTGATCTTTAATATTTGTAAAAATATTATGGTCGGATGTTAGTGACGGTAGTTGTTGACATTGAATGGGCGCCTTTGGCTTTCAAAGTAAAAAGTGTTGAATAATTTCGGCGGACTGGTTAGAACCGCGATAGCTCAATTGGAAGAGTCTGACCCGGAACCTGACCCGGAATGTCAGAAGGGTGCAGGTTTAAATCCTGCTCGTGGAAATTTTTTCAACATTTGTGTTTTAACTATAAGAAATCAACTAAACGCCGCCACTCATTTTCATGATTTTTGCCCGTCATCACTTTGACTTGATTTCAATAATGGAGGATGGATTGCCCAGTTATAGGCTATTTACTTGTAAGTTAAGTATGTTAGTGTTATATAATTATATATATATTTTTTTTTCATTTATTTATTACGCAATATTTACAATGTTGGTTTGATAAGCATCGCAAAAACTGTTTGTCGGTTTGTATGGATGTTTAGTGCATCACAAAAAACATAAGAAGTAATAAAAACAATAATAATAAGTGAACAATCATTAAAACGGTCGTATTAGATTAAGAACCAACATGTGTACTTAAATATTTAAAAGATTTGTTGTTGCAAACACAATGCTTAGAATTATAACAAAAATTCACGGACAGCATACGTAGACAGGCTTTGGGTACTCACGGAGGCCATGACGAAGGAGAGCGCAGCCACGTCGGCGTACTGGGTGGGCACGCCAGCCGCAGTCAGCCGCCGCAGCATCTCGCGGCCGCCGCCGTTGACGCGGCTTCCCACCACCACCACTCGGAACTGCACGCCCGCCGCCCACGCTTCCCGCAGGATACGCTCGATCAGCGACGAGCTGACGGACAAGTACATTTATATATATAAAATTCTCGTGTCACAAGTTAGTTGGCATACTCCTCCGAAACGTCTCGATCGATTTTTATGAAACTTTATATGTATATTCGGTAGGTGGGACAATCGGTTGTAATCTATTTTTCATACCCCTAAGTGATAAGGGTGGTCCACCCCAAACATTCGGTCAGCAGTCGGATCAGCTTAGTATTATTTATTATTCCGATTATCTAGTGCTGCTTTGATAGTCCAAAGCACAAAATAAATAGAATAGAAGAGCGACTTCGGCCGATAGCGGTTCTAATTACCTACGCTCGGTTTAAGCTTTTTTGTTTTTTTGAGTTTACTAATGGCCTCAAACGGTCTTTTCACTGTCACCGGACTTTTTTTGGGTTGTCGAGAAATTTGAAGCCTCTCAGAGAGAGGGAATGCCATCATGGAAGGAGGGTAAACTGTGGTTGTGCCTGCATCGCTCATTTGTATAGAGACGCTTCTGTACCAATTTTTTTTGTGACCAGACTTTATGAATGACGTCACCCGACCGCCGCGCCGGCGCCGTCTAACCGAGTCGAGTCTTATGAGCCTAGTCTTCTCGAGTTTTCCGCTCTGTGCGGGAAGGTTTTTTCATAAAAAAGTTTTATATAATTATGTTGTTAAATTTATCCTCAAAATATTTGCAGTTGATAAAATGTGACCCTATATAGTATAGATGATGTATAAAAAAAGGATTTGGCTCACCAAAAAAAAGAATGCATGTAACGCCGTGTGGTTTACCATGTATGCACCCACTCATGCAATGATAATAATAGCAGCTGGAATCACAAAATAAGTCGTAATAGTCTCAAGTGCCTGTTATTGCTCAATGGCCAATTGACACTGATACAAGCGATGCATTGTGGGGTCCTTCACAGACAAAATAGATGCAGAATGCGGATCCTACACTGTTATTTGTAATTGGTTTGATTTGATGATATGACTCGCGTTAATTTACATTATTATTTTATAATTATAGCCAAGTACATACAATTTTCGCAAATTTTATTGCGAACAAATTACAACATCGTATTTTGAAATTTGTTTAAAAGAATTGTAACGTGAAATCCATTTATATGTTTTAATGTTCTGGAATTAATTTAATGTTGTTGTCAACATATATTGCAAAAATATATTATATTTAATAATAATATAAATAAAAGCATTTATTCATTGTCACACAAAGAAAACAATAAGTTGATGCATAACATAGAAAAACTTAAAACTAGTGGCCCTGAAATGGCTGCCACTCAGCATAATATCGAGGTATCGGATTGGCACCACGACGCTGGTCTTCCGTGGGTACCAGAAGAGCTTAAATTAGTATTTAAGCTCTTCTGGTACCCACGGAAGACCAGCGTCGTGGTGCCAATCCGATATTCACATTCACATTAAAACATTCTTCTTAAAATTAACATTATAATAAAATAATCTTAGTAAATAAATAGGTTAAATAGATAAATAATCAAATACTATAATTTCGTGGAACAGACAGTTTTGTAGAATGTACTAAATATAGGTTATACGTACCTAGTACCTAGTATACCACATAATATGCTCGATTATACACTATTATTAATTGAGAAATTATAAAATTAATCCACAAAGAAATAGTAGGCTAGCACCTAAAATGCTAAGTTAGCATCTAAATAGTAGTTTGGGTGCTAACTTAGTATTTTTGTGGGTTAACTTAGGTTAGTTTGGTGATCGATTAAATACAACCCTTATTAATTTAGCTTTTACTTAAAGTATACATTGCTGGTGTTGAAGGTATTTTTTGTATTTATTTCATAGTGTGTTTTGTGTTACTTTTAATTACGAGATCCAGCGAACCGGTGAGATTCAAATATCGTCCAAATGGCCGTGCACTCACCAGCCGTAGGTGAGTATGAGGTCGCCGCTGCTGATCTTGGCGCGCACGGCCAGGCTGATGGCCTCGCCCGCCATGTCGATCTGCTCGCGGATGTAGCGGTCTATCTCCTCTTGGAGAGTCTTCTTTGCCTGTGTGACGAAGTTGTCAAATTTAAAAATTGCTCTTATTCAAATTAACTAAGTAAACAAGGACTTTTGAAAAAGTTAAGATTTTGGTTTTGTTTATATAATTTTTGCGAACAAATTACAAAAACACAAATGTTGAAAAAATTTCCACGAGCAGGATCAAGAAAGGAAGGAGGAGGAAAGTTAAGATCGTTTGCCTTGGCCGAAATAAAAAAAATCCAAATGTATGAAATGTTCTATACCCAAGGGAACTACAGAGATCTAAGAGTAGAATCTGTTTTAGTACATATTTTTATTATGCATCAGATACTGAACAGATATCAATAGAAAATGGCGACAATTATTATCAATAAATAATCCTTACAACTAGTTGCGACTACTTAAGTGAGCTTAAAATTAACTGTAAACAAAGAACCATTACATAACCTTTGATAACAGTTGAATGCATTGTTTATTACACCTTCCATAATTGAGCTATGTCACTGATAAGCTATATGCAACTTGTATGTTGCTTACATATAATTTTTTTATTTTATATTATTTGTATTGTTCAAGGAGCTCTGGTTGTGATCTTGGAGTAGAGCGACTTATAAATAAATATATAAATTAAAATATCTCCAGCCTCGATGTGCTTCGGTAGACACGTTAAGCCAGGGTTTCTTAAACTTTTTGCAGTCACGGACATATTACTACTTAACTACGCGGAATATTTTAGGAAAAGAAAACAAACCTTATTTAGAATAAATATTATTAATGGGATTATTACCATGTTTTTGGTTGTGTTTGAGTATCCGATATTTCGGTGACTAACATGATGATAAACATGGTAATAATATTTAAACCTTATTTATATTAAAAAATCACTTTTCTTGGTAGTTACATTACACTTACTTACTTACTACTAAGTTAATGAGAGCTATTGCGGACCCCTGATACCATTGCTATGGACCCCCAAATGGGACCGTGGACCCCACTTTAAGAGACCCTGCGTTAAGCCGTTGGTCACAGTTGTCGTAAGATAGCAGTCGTTAAAACGGGTTAGACGCATTTGGTCATGCGATCATGTGTGACCATCTGCGAATGTGACCACATGCGAATAGGACATTTTTTGAGCGCATGACCGAATTGAATCGAATTGTAGAGAATTATAACCCGATCGACATGGGAGAGCGTAAAGCGGTCTAACTCCACGTTCACACTGGGGCTCACCTTCGCCGGCCGGCTATACGTGTGAAAGCGCCTTTAGTCTTTACCGTAATAAAATTATATTTTAAGGAAGAGCTACTCATTTGGTACATACAAGTAGTTATTCACTGTCTCTTGGAAAACTGTTTTGATATAGTTATAATAAAATACCCTTTTTGTTTGGGACAAAATAAAATAAATAAATAAAAAAGGGTATTTGCCATAAAAAATATGCGAAAAATACCTTATTCAGGCAAACTTGTAATTTTTATAACAAGTCTTTGAGTGAAGTGGATATTTTTCAAATTCATTGAATGTTTTTAAAAATAAAATAGGTGATTTGGTGTTTCATTAATTTAATAGATGTTGTTGTACTTATTGCTATTTATTTATGTTATTTGTGTACAGTAAAAGCTCCCTATTCGCGCTTCCGTCATTCGCGTTTTCACTATTCGCGGATTAAAAAAATGCAACCCAATTTCTTTATTCGCGGCAAAAAATTTCTTTATTCGCGGATCTAAAATTTCATACAAAATTCCAATAGGTGTTTAACGCAATATCTTTTGCAAGTGCCGTCAAATGGTACCGCCGAGCACTTTGACCTAAGGCGCCTTTGTCGCATTTGCCGCAAACACCGCGGTCGGCGTTTTTGAAAATGTAAACAAACAGAAGAAAGCAACCTTATTTCTGAAGGAATAAAGTATATTTTTAAATGTTGCTGTCCCGTTCTTTGGTAAAAGCCGCTTTGCCTATTTTATTGTTTTATCCTTAAGGGAGGCCTTTGTCCAACAGTGGACGTCTTTTTGGCTGAGATGATGATGATGATGATGATCTTTCACATTCGTTACAAAAATTGTGATCGAGTAACATGTCTCTACTGCTCTCTTCGTTCTTCGTAATTAATAATGTCAACTAAAAAAATTGAGAAACGCGTTTCGACACGAAAAAAAGCTATTAAAAACTGCCAAGCAAGAGAAAATAACAAAATTCTTCAAACCATTGCCTAAGCCTGAGGATAATGATTAATCAAAATGTTCAATAACATCAATAAAATTGATTTTCTTATATATTTGTGTTTTTTATTTTGGCACTTAGGAACGTATCCCCTATAAACCCATATAAATTACCATTCTGTATTCACGGTTTCTGTATTCGCGGCATATTTGTGGAACATATACCCCGCGAATAAAGAGATTTTACTGTATTTATTCATAATTTTTCTTTTTCTTTTAGTATTTTTGTTTAAATAATTTAATTTAGTTAGGTAGGTAGTTTAATTGCTAGTTTTTTGTATCCGTCATTTATAATAATGCTTAAGTTTTTTCTATTATTGTTTCAATTTATGGTAGGTACTATAGGTCTTTTTGTATTAATTGCCTTATGTAATTGTTATTATGAGACGGTTACCTGTTAGTGTTACCTAAATAAATGTTTTTTTTATTCTCACATCAAACTCGTCGACGTTGTTGGGCAGCTGCGCGAGGTGGTGCCGGAAGAACTTGACCGCGTTCTCCTGCGAGGCGGCAGGCTGCCGCAGCCGCCACAGGTACCGCAGCCCGGCAGCCAGCGTCGCCTCCAGCCCGCGCGCGAACTCCGTCTTGGCGGGCAGCGAGTAGTCGCGCACCATCTGGCACGTGGTCACGTCATCATCAAGTATGTCAATAAGACAGTTTTTTTTTAGTTTCTTGATTTATAGCTAAATCACAAAGACCGGTCATCGGATGGGTGACCAAACAATTGTCATCACGAGTTCCTCCGTGCTTCGGAAGGAACGTAAAGCCGTTGGTCCCGGCCACATTAGCAGTCGTTAACAACCACCAATCCGCGCTTGGCATTCTTCCTATCCATCCATAGGGAAGGCTCGTGCCCCAGAAGTGGGGACATAAGAAGAGCTGGTGATAAACAATGTAAAAACTATATTTAGTATTTTGTGTTTCTAAGTTTGTTTGTTTGTTTTTTCACTTTGACAACCGATGCCGTAAATACAGGGATCTCTAAATCTTTCTCTAGAAGTTGCGAGCAAGAGCTAGTCTTACATATGTATAATAATTGGACTTACCTGCTTCAAAGCATCTAACAGTGCAATACATCTGGCATTGGAACCAGATACGACTCGCGTAGCTAGCTGAACTCCTAACTTAATTATGGCTGGATGTATACTGAAAATATTTAATTCATTACAAACATTAAATATAAATATAAATATAATATTAGACAACATCATCACATACATTGTTCTGTTCCCAGGGTAAGTAGCTAAAGCACTTGTTTTATTAGACCCGACACAATATCGAAAAGTTCGTTTTCGACATTGACCCGACTGGGAATCGAACCCGGGACCTCAGTGTTAGCGCCACCCAATGTCATTATCTATTAAAATAAAGTTTTAATATTTTATATCACGCAATGAAATTAGGCATAAATACAAAAAACTACATTCAATTTTACTATGCTAAGAAATATCAAAAATAACAATAAGTTATTACCAGTGATCGGAATAGGAAGTGCTAATTCACCTAAAGTTCGGAGAACACGACAATATTTTTTTTCGGAACAACTGTCCGGGTTTCCGGACATCACTTGAAAACATTAAAAATTAATATTATCAATACAGTAATTGATTTTATTATTTATTTTGTATCCCGGAATTACCGAAATTAAGTAGACACGTTTATTATTGTTTTCCAAAATGAAAGATAATCTCGTCGTTATATATTGGATAAAACTTATTTTTTTTCATGTGTCTAAATCTATTCTTGTCTCGCTCATGTCTCGCAAGACTTGGGCAGCCTCGAATTTCTCGGAAGTGGAACAATGCCGTTCGTTTACCAGTAATCTATAATAGCGAGTATGTCTTTCATTTTTGAAAACAATAAAAAACGCGTCTACTGATTTTCGGCCATTCCAAGATAGAAAATAAGTAACAAAATCAATTACTGTATTAATAATATCATTTTTTAATATTCTTATGCAATGTCCGGAACCCGGACAGTTGTTCCGAAAAAAAATATTGTCATAAGAAAGTCTCCATTATTTTTGTCTGTTCTTCAAACTTTAGGTGAATTAGCCCTACCTATTCCGATCACTGGTTATTACAAAAAGTAGAAGATTTCTTCCAATAACAAAATGACTGTGTTTTTAGACATGTAGACTAAAGCAGGGTGCCCACTTAGAGGTGTAGGACGAAATGTATCCGATACTGTATCAACATCTAAGTACACACACTGACAGATTAATACAGTAGGTCTAGTTTACAAGATACTGCATATCCAAGTATAACCCTTCGAATCCACATTGCAAGTGCCTTTGTTTGCACAAAAACCGCTAGCTGGTGGGTTGCACATGTACGCTGCGTATCGACGTACTCGCTTGATACAGCATCCAATTATTTATTACATGCTACACCCCAAGTGAGTTGCCTACCTAACAAATCGTGATATAAGTAACAATAATATTAATCCATAATGAAAAGCTTACTTAGAATTGATAGGAATATTCAACAAAGACTCTTTGTCGTGCAGCATGTCTAAATGTTGGAACCAGTTGACTCTGTTCTCACTCTGGCTTTTTGGCTTAGTTTTCTCCACCGATTTCGCTTTTGGTACCTTTACCTGCAATAATTACATAACAGTTCAAATCAAATCAAATCAAATCAAATAATTTATTTTGCATACTGTTACACAGAGAAGGGTTACAAAAAAAAAAGCATAAAGATATTAGTGAGCAGTGAAACAGTGGCAAAAAAGTCTTCGGCTCAGCATGTGTCACAGCATTAGCAAAGCCATCACCGTGACGCTGATTTTCAGACAGAGGCTGAGTTGCATTTGTAGGTACTAAAGTTGTTTGTTTCATGCATCAATGAACTATTGTAATTCGTGTTAAACTATGATTGTATTGTATAAATTAGTAATAATTATGTGTGTGAAAAAAAATTATAAATAATTAAATTGGGCGAATGATATAAAAATGCAAATTGTCAAGTTTGTCATTTTAAAATTAAACATTATTATCATTTATTTAATTAAATATGTATGTAAATGTTCTAGTGGACATACCTCCTTAATTGGTTCAGAGATTAGGGGTTTAGTCTTAGGTTCCTCTTTAGGGGACGGAGCTACCTTCTGCGTAGTAGCCTGTTTAGCTGCTCTTTCTGCCTCTTGCTTGGCTCGTCTTTCTGCCTTTAATTCAGCTTTGCTTTTAGCACTTTCATCCGCCTGTTTCTGTAAAATAATATATAAGTTTTATAAATCACTTCTTTTCTCTCAGTTTGAAATAAAATCAGATGTTTGTCTCAAAATGAAAGAAGACTCACATTTTGATCACAAAGATTTGTTATTAATTACAAGTTAAATATATTTTTCCCTACAAAAGCTATGTAGCCATTATGAAGTTAATGCTGAATGACTGTAACAAATATTAGATTTAAATGTTAAGCTTTAACAACACTGTCATTACATTATTCATTTAATTTGTAAAAAGTTTGACCTTTTGAGGATCCAAGCTGATAGCCTGAACCTTGGCTGTAACATCTTGCATTTCTTTAGCAACACTCACAATGTCTTTCAGTGTTTCCACCACATCCTGAACAGTCATCTCTGCAGCCGCTAGCACGTCTCCACCTCCTTCCTTTTTCTTCTTAGACTGCTTGGCTGCGTTTTTTGCAGCCCTTTCAACATTAATTTGATCTCTTGATTTGTCACCTTCTAATTTTACTTCATTATCTTTAATTGAGGCTCTATCCACCTCATCTTTGCTCTTAGGTGTTTCTTTAGAAGTAATAACTACAGGAGGGTCTACATTGATAGTATTTTTTGTTGCAACAGTAACATTATCAGCAGAGCTATTTTTCTTATCTTCACTACTTGCTTGAGCATTGGAAGTGGATTCCTTTGTAATTTTAATATGTGCTCCTTCTTTGTTTTTTGCCTTAAGTTTAGCTAATTTCTTAGCTTCTCTAGCGGCTTTTACATCTTCCCTAGACTTTTTCTCATCATTTGAAGACATTTCTAGTTTAAAATCTAGGTTATTCGTTTTGTCTAGTTGATTGGCACTAATGGGTACTTTTGCAAGACTTACTTCCAATTTTTTTTAAATTTCTTTATTTGGGTCCCAATTGTAATTATCTGGAAGATCAGAGTGCTTTGTATTGTTTTCCTGGTTAGTTAAAGTACTTGTAGCAGAGCGAAATGCTTCTAACTTCTTTCTCCTAATTCTTCGTTTTCTAGAAGTAGTGCTTGTACTTGGCTGGATCTAACATGAAATCAGTACATGACATTGAATTTAAATCTTTAACTATACAACTAAAGATACAGAAAGGAAATATAGGTAGATACATGACATAAACACAACAATATAAAAAATTAAAAATATGAAAACTTTGCTATATTTATTAAGTTATACTAAATTCAAATAAATCATGCAATTCAAGACTAAAGCACACATGAAACACCTACATTATCAACTATCAATAACAACAATTTGTAAAACAGGTAATTTTAAAAATATCAAGGACCTTTAAGAGGTTTGATCAAGCATTAACATTTATCTATTTTTAATAATAACGAAAATATGTATGCTATCTGCTCTTTTATTTTTTTTTAGATACCAAAAGAAATATACTTTTTTTAAACAAGACAGCATCCATATTAGCACTAGCAAGTTTTAATTCCTTTTTTCAAAGGATTACAGATGTGATAAACCTAGTTTTTTAAGGAGTCATTATTCATATGCATGTAACATATCTACTTAATTTGATTTTACTATAGATTTGTTTATCTAAAATAAATTAATTTATCAAAGAAGAAGTAAATTATTTGTCCGGGGAAAAATAGGTACTATTTCTTTTCTTTCAAAGCTAACCTCAACAGGATGCAAATTATCACAGGGCACTATATCAACTGAATGTCATAACGCCTACCTCAGCAGGGCCCATAGCTGCTATTCCTTGGCAAAACTATAAAGAATAATATAATAAAAACGTGTAATTGTGTATTTAATATACGAATGATATTTTCTTACCTAGATAGCTAAGGACAGCTAGTTCTAATAAACAACTAAATATGAAATTAAAAAAATTTATAACTTGAAAATCAGAGTACTTTTCCTTATATAAATAATATCTGAGAAATACAGTTGTTTTACAATTAATTGTTGCAAGAAAAACTATAAAGTTTCATTAACCAACTTACTTGACATTTGCTTGCGATTTGTTGACATTGATTGTCAGTCAGTCAGTGCAGTGGCTGTGACATGACAAATCGACTGACAGTCAGTTGACATATTTTTTGCGTTTTGTTCATAGCTCAAGTTCATACAAATCACTGAGATACAAAATACGGATTGAATTATTGAAACGCTTAATTTAAAGGTTTTACAAAAGCACAATGTATAGTTCTTTATTTATTTATTTATTTAATGATAAAGATATACCAGTAATAAAAACAATTAAGTAACAGTTATAGTTATAGTTGAATGGTTCTTATTTCTAGACAGTTTATAATTAAACGCGCAGAAACGAGTCACATTAAACAAAGAATTTAATAAATTATATCTTTATTTTTTAGAACCAGGTTCTCCCTCTCGAATTTTGCAAGCGTTTGTTAGCTATAAACAAAGCCAGCATTCGAACTGAGTCAGCAGTATTTTTTCAAGTGCTATTTTCATTTCCGTTTTTTACGTGCTTTGTTGTAAGTAAGGTAGTGGCACCCAGTGTTCTACAGGACCCAGTGATTGATATTTTTTAACTTTAATCATTAAAATTAGCTATTAGCAACAATTGAATTACAGATTTACGGACCACCTGCTTCCTAACTGTCATCCACAGCTGTCATCCCATAAAGTTTCAATGAAATTGATGTCATTTTTTGGTGACATCTCTGTAAAACTTAGGTACCTGCTTAGGGTACCTGCTTAGGGTACCTGCTAAAAATTATCGCAGTTAAGATGCCTTCTGGGGCGGGTCGAAGACAAGATAATAAATGATATCACGTCTAATCTAATAAAGACCGATAAGTTAGGGACTTTTTAAATAGTTGGTTCTCAGATAGTAGGTTAATAATATTATGATTCTTATAGGTAGGTCTAGGTAGGTGGTAGGTATAATACAACATTGTCGACGATAAAGGATGATGTTACCAGCTCACCTTATAAATTAATAATGAAACTTTTTTATGTATCAAAACTATTTTATTTATTTGTTGGTAAAAATAATTACATTAGCTTACCTAAATGCAATATATTGGTCCATATAGTTTTTTTATTATATCAACTAAAAAAATGCAAATCAATAATACTTAGTGCAATGACATCACACCGAACGACGCGACGATCTACTTACAACAAGTACCCACGCCTGCACATCAGGGTCATTCAGAGCATAGTAGAATGAAACAAGTAGGCCGACTCGGCCCCCGAGCAAGCGATAATCACCTAAACTTGTAGGGCTGTCGCTTTTAATTAGAATGAGGTAGGTATCTACATATAAAATAAGAACATACTTAGAAATATGAATTCATGGATTCCAGAGAACCCCCGACCTACCTAAACAACTTACAATAGGTAAGTAGGTACGGTCAACAGCACATCACGGTAAACACTTGCAGTTCGATATTAGTACTTATGCCCACAACATAAGAGCGGTACAAAGTCCAAAGTGTTTAGTCTGACTGTACCTAATTAGTCCCTTGTTTTCACGGTAGGGTGTACCGTGTAATCTAATAAATTAAACTTACAAATCCTTAGGTACATGTATTTACCTCTCTAATCCACGAAATCTGAAGCAGAACTTAACTCTTTCGGTACCTAGTAAATAACTAACACAAAATAATGTAATTAGGTTAGGCAGGAGGTACTCACCGTTCTTGTTCGGTAGGTAAGGTAAAGAAGGACAATTCTGGATTTGACAAGCTGCTATTTAGACATCTGTAAACACTGCAATATCTCCTGATTTTTTTTGTAGCCATCGTTGACTTACGTTTCACAAATTATATATAACCTACGAGCGGCAGCGGCGAGGCGGGCGCAGCGACGAAACAAGCAGGCGCGCGCGGCATTACGTGGCTCAGTCGCGACTGGCGCAGCATTATTAGCAATAAACTTTGTCAGTGTGTGCGTGCGACGATGCGTACGGACGGGTTGGCTCGGCTGCGCTCACATACAAGCCGCGCTCGGTGCGTATGTATGAAGATGGCCTACTTGTTTCATTCTACTATGTTCAGAGTTTGTTTACTATCGAAAAAAACGAAAATTAGAAACAGAGCGCCTCCTGGTCCTGGGTCCAACATATGAGAGGAGTTAACATTGGCCATACAAATTCTCGTTTCCCATAACGTGATCGAATGGCGAATTAAACTCGCACTTGGCACCCTGACTACCAATAACAAGTCAAATCCTCAGAACAATAACTAGAGCTAAGTTATTGTTCTGGGGTCAAACCTCAATAGACTTTGAATGTATTTATATTTGTATGTATTTACTAATTTGAAACCAAATGTTATGTTGCAATGTAATTTTCCCTGGCAGTCCAAATATATAAATAAATAAATAAATTCTAAGTATAAAATATATATACGATCCAATTGAGAAACCTCCTCCTTTTTTGAAGTCGGTTAAAAATGGCTGACATTTATTGAAGTTTGACAGTTTTGGATAGGTTGATGTGCAGGAGTGTGTACATACTTACTTACCTTATGCTAGGTAAGGGTAACTTACTCGTGAATGGCTAAAATTTTTAAACTAGACACACAAATAAAGTATTGAAAGTATTATACTTAATGTATGATTGAAACATACGAGCAAAATTAATATAGATTAGGTACTTGACGGTAAAAATAATAAAAATTACTTATATGTATATTATGGCACCATGATTTGGAGCAGTTGCAAACACATAATTTTGAGCAATTTTCTTATCGATGTTACAAAACTGCACATAAAACTTATCGATCAATGTTTCAATGTAAGTATCAACCATATCTTTCGGACATAATGCAACAATACAGCCCCCCCAACCCGCGCCCGTCAAACGAGAATGGACTTTCATTTGTTTTGATATGTCCACCAGACGGTCGAGATTACCATGCGAACATTCATACAGATTCTTCAGACTTTCGTGACTCGCCGACATAAGGTTTCCAAGGATGTTTAGATTATCAAATGTATTTGCATCACCATTTCCATTCGCAGCTGACCCATTTTGTCCATTTTGAAAATTTTGGGGTTCCTTCGTAAAATGTCCACATACCCTGCGAAAAGTTTCAACTCGCTTTGCCTCTTCATATACGTGGAGAGCTCTTTGCCTTAGTTTAAATTCAGTCAAATGCTTCGTATTCGGTGTTAAATATATATTATCCATTTCCTGTTCAGTTACATTTAAAATGTCACATATTTCACTTTTCGTATAAATATTTTTAGCCAAAACTTGGTCAACAAGCTGTGCCATTTCTTCTAAACTTTTATTCAAGTTATTTTGTACTTCGCTAAGTGTTACGATCTTCTTATCAACGGCAACACCATTGGATGCCCCAAGTAGTTTAGCTGCAAGTCTACATTCTATTACCCGTCTGTTAAAATCATTAGTTGCCGCTTTGTTAGCTTCAGCCAAGCTATGAGCCACAACAAAAACAGCATTTTCTGGGAGTGCCACAGGTTGAGCTTTAAGAGGGTTAAATGTGATGTACTGTGCACTATATTTTTCAGCAAGGAATGCTATCGCTTGGTCCATTCCACCACCTTGAGTGCCGATGTATCTCTCACTTTTTGCACACAGAGATGCTATGGTAGTCTTATTCAGTGGCGCATTCTGTGCGTAGAGAAAAGAGAGGCATGCCGCGCTTACTAAAGCCGATGAGCTGGATAATCCTGATGCTGGCGGTATGTTTCCGTCAACGAGGAGCTGCAACCCACAAAATTCTCTACTACCCAAACACTCCAGAGCACCCTTAACGCCACAAAGTACATAATTGTACCAGTAAGGTTTTCCTTCCGAGTCTGGTTCGATTTTAATTTCTTGAAACGCACTTATAGCTGTGTAATATTTATTGTATTTTTTATTGCAGTTCCTTATGTACAGCTCTTGTTGGTTTATGTTTTTCCCAGCGATTAATATGTCTTGTTCTAAGGCCAAGGGTAGTACGGGATATCCACAATAATCGATATGTTCACCAATAATATTTACCCGGCCCGGCACTTTGACAATAAAAAGCGGTTTACTGCCATACTCCTCATTAAACATTTTACCAAGATTACTAATTCGTTTGTCATCATTAGGAATCACTGATAACGGAACGTCTTCACTTTTAACGTTGTCACCCATTTTTCTTAAATATTCCCAGCAAATTGATAAATTCCACCTTAGCACTGCCGATGCGAACGCGACACTGAATACGTACCTACGTATTGTTTAATGTTCTTATCAAGAGCGACAGTGTATGTATAAGTGCTTCACCGGACACATATACATAATATAGTGCATTTCGTTTCACATAACCAATCGAGCAACCAATGCCACACACTCTTCTCAATGCTTCGCACGGCGCACACAAATCGGACGTGTACACTCGTGCCCCTGATTAGGGAAATTTATCATTATGGTCTATTTATCTGTAATTTAAGGTACCGAAGTGAACATATTTGTGTTATTTATATTCTACAGTGTGTATAACAGTTTCAATACATAGGACAGATATTGTTAATTCCATTACTGAATGAATTAAACCGTACATTCTATATATAAAAAACATGTGTTCCACAACGCATCTACTGGCGTGAAGAAACATGAAAATTGTTAGTGTTATCGACTCCGGCGAGGCTTCCGCAGTATTTACAGTTATACTCGTACGCACACATAACCATGTGTAGCAAGTGTTTGAATCAGGTTTCGAAAAACAAGATTCATTTTGTTTAGCGGTAAAATGGCTACCTACTTCTCACTAATGAAATATCACTGTTTTTGTTATAAATATGTAAAATATTCATTTTATTTCTTTACTCAAGTCAACTGACTTGTTTTTTATTGCTTTGATACCTTTTCATTTCTATAAAAATATTTTAATTATAATAAATCCGGTAAAGTAAAAAATAACTCTATTTACAATATCTACTACTCGTTACGAGTTACGATACCTGGAATACCTACCTGTTTGTATATGTCTGTATTTAATTAAGTTAAGCTAATGGACTAAGAAATAAAAAAATACTATTCGTATGTTGGTTACTTATGACGCGACATACCTATGACAACATGACTCACAAGGGGTGAGAGGAACTCAATTATCGTATTTCGTTTTTTTAGATGTTGAAGCACCTGTACATACATGTAGATATATATATTATAGTACACTAGACAATCATTAACTTAAATCAACACATAATCTTACATAAATAACTCAATATATTTAATTAACATAAAATTCGCCAGGCTCAAGTCAATAGAGCAAAATATACTAAATTTTCATTAGCTAAAAACCATTTCTAAATATTTTAATATCATTTGACAAGAGAATTAGAGTACCTAGTATTGTATTGTAATATGAAAGGTTGTGAGTTCGAATCCCAACAGCCATTTTCAAGAACTAAGCTACCTAATTTTAATAGTGTTTTGTATAGTAGTTATGAAACTATGAATTTACTTACCAATCCAATTTAACCTTGTGTAAGTATATCTGAAATTCGCATACAGGCATAGGCGGCGCCGGCGCCGGACCTGCGAGCATTTTCGATTACCACTGGTAATAAGTACTCATACCAGGCAAAAGTAATTAGCGGCCCTGCGAATAATAATAAATATAAACATACGAGTAGGTTTTAACAATTTTTGGGCAATATGGAGGGGGGGCAATTATTAACTAATCTGTGGGGAGGCCTTCCAATAAGATAATTGTTGGAATGGGTATGGGTGGATGGGGGCCACCTTCCGAGGGCTACCCTTAACAAAATTATAAATAAAGATATGAGTTTGTATACGGATACAAACTCATATCGTTATTCGAAATACTTAACCGCCACACACAGGTGTGGTGGTTAAGTATTTCGAATGAATAAAATATAATAAATAGATAATAGTTTACAATGTTGACTTAGATATTATCATTACATTGATAGTTTACGTTTTACTTTTAGGGTCTTACCATTATCATTATTTTGGTCCCATTGTTGATAAAATATGAAGTGTCTTGAGATAAGCGGTTGATACACAGAAATAGATCTATTTCTGTGGGTTGGGTTGATATACCAAGCTTATCTACTTAAACCAACTATTATGAAACTGTATAGGTCGGGTTTTTGCGGTATTATACTAAAATTATTGATGATGGTTATTATTTATTAAAATGGTAGTCTATGATATTATGTAATGTTGGGAAAGTAACTATTTAACTACAGACGAATACATCATCATCAGCAAATTTTTATGTCCCCACTGCTGGGGCACGAACCTTCCTTATGGATGGATAGGGAGAACGGGCCATCATAAACCACCACGCGCGCCCAGTGCGGATTGGTGGTTATTAACGACTGCTAATGCAGCCGGAACCAACGGCTTAACGTGCCTTCCGAAGCATGTATTGTAGGAGCTCGAGATGGTAAATTTTTGTTCACCCATCCGATGACCGGCCTTTGTGAAAGTGGCTTAACCTCGGCTCTCGCAGACCACTGCGCCATGCCATCGAGCTCCTCAAACGAATACATACTAATGTTAAAATAACGTGGCAGCAGAGAAAATAGCACAGAAAAATATTTTGTAATTAAGTATTTAACAAGAGTTTAAAAAAATTAGGGAAATGATGCTCAGATGGTTTGGTCGTGTAGAAAGAATGTGTGAGGAGATATTAACCAAAAAGGTATACGAAAAGGACGTGAATGGGGATAAGAGATGGCATGGCATGGGGACAACCTAGGCGGATGCTTCTATATATATATACCAAATTGTGGACATTTTAACGAAAGACCAGGTCTAGAGTACCTTACACCGGCTAGCATGTATGAAGAAATTAATTAGGTTAGACGAGACGATTATCAAGCGGCAGTTTCAGGAATAAGCATTTCTAGAAACACATTAATATGCAGAACTATTAAAAAAAACAAATGTGAGAATATACCGGGGGTATATATCGGGTCGCCTAATTTTTTGTACTTCTAATTGGCAATGGCACACAAACGGTTAGCCTAAATTTGTTTCGCATAATTTTACTCTTCATAATCGTGTTTGGTCTAATTTCAATTCGCCTAAGTTTTTATCACCATGTTGTTATTCACCAAATGCGCCATTTCGCGGAATGCGGCATGCAGGTAGGCATGCAGCATGCAAGCAGGTATGCCATGCAAACAGACATGCAGCATGCAAGCAAACTTAGAGCATGCAAGCAGCCACGCAGCACGCAAGCAGGCATGCAGCTACAAGCAAGCATGCAGATGGTTTTTGTCACGGCTCCGGCGCTGCGGGGCTTCCACGCGTGCTTATCGTCGCAGATGGTTTTCGCTCACCACCGCAGCATCGGGCCGCCTCGCCCCTTCGCGGGCTTAAATTACACTCTAGGTGTGCTCTAGGGTAGGGTAGACAAGACTACGTGGAGTCGGATTTGCAGATATTCGCTTCTCTCAATTTATTTTTTCAATAAAATTGTTTTTGTCCTATAGAAGAATTGAAATTCCAGGCTTTCATTCGTTTCTTAGGCTGATAAATTTTTAGCAATGATTGTACATTTTAAGTTTAGGCCAATACGATTTGGCCATGTAATATTAGGACTAAAATTTTTAGGCGAAGGGCACCCTATACCGGTTAGTTTAGGAAATATATAATATTTTTATTTTTATAAATAATATATGGGCTAAATGTCTGTCTATCTTTGTTAAAACTAAAATAAAAAACATCTAGAACCATTCAGAACTTTTAATAAAAAGAGTGCAAGTAAAAAAATATATCTCTCTCGTTCGCACGGGTTGGAATCTGCGACTTGTTATTACTTGCTTGCTTAGCTTGCTTGTGAGCGCCGCAGATCTATTTTTACTGTTTATTCGCCTATTTTAAAATAATAAATCCTTACTTTTTTAATTATTACTATGAGATATTAGGTCAGGAAATACATCACGGTTTATTTATATTTCTAACCATGACTCGAGTTGGCTGCCGTATAAGAAGTTGCTTATTATGATTCTAAATTTGATATTCTATATATATTTGAGACTGCCGCTCACTTTTTTATTTTTGATTATTTTTAGACCAAAATGCCCATTCTCCTTTGTGCTATATCGAATATTAATGTAAAATAAAGGTGGATTATTAAATATGTGTTCTGTGATTATTAACCGTTAAGTGTTCGTGAGTGTGCATGAGTGTTGGCAAATGAAACAAAACAGTGCAACGTCACTTTTCAAATTCTCTCAAGAAGTCCGCCCGCGGACTTAGTAAAGCCCCACATCTTTACTGAGATACTCGAAGGGTTGGGAGATTTATCATTTCTCACTTCTCATTTCTATTATTATCATTCATCATTATCATACAGGAAAGAAATATTGTTTATTTATATATTACTAAGAAAAATTACTCACGAATAGGCTTGATTGATTTCATCCGGAGACGTAAAACAATACACAAAAAAAATACATTGTATTGTCAATATTGTCATTCATGGACTTCTTGGCGGGAAAGTGAAGAGTCATGTCTGCGGTTTTGTTTTATTTTCTAAAATTTGTGTTATGTCGAATATTAATGTGAAATAATGGTGGATTATTATCCGTTAAGTGTTTGTGTGTGTCCATGAGTGTTGGCAAATGAAACAAAACAGTACAACGTTACTTTTCAAATTCTCTCAAGAAGTCCACCCGAGGACTTAGTAAAGCCCCACATCTTTACTGAGATACTCGAGGGGTTGGGGGGTATGTCATTTCTCATTTCTATTATCATTCATCATCATCTTTAGAATTATAATAACTTAAGAAACTAATGACGTGGCAGTATGGTCTATGACCTTAGCCGGACCCTCAGGGATCGAACTTTAAAAAAAAAAAAAATTAAACTTGAAAAGCCCGTGTGAAAAGGAAACAATTAGATTTTCTTCCATTTTCGTCTGTATTAATAAAAATGTAATAAAGAATAATCTGTGACTTTAATACTACGAACAAACAACTTAATTAAAACAACAATATAAATCTCTTATTCGATTTGAATCGGTTTAAGCAGCGATTATGGAAGAAGAGCCAGTTGATTTTAGCAAAATATGTCGAGCTTGTTTATCAGATTCTGGCCCTTTCAAAGACTTGTTTTTAGTGTGTACTCCCGAGATGTACAAATATTGCACGTCCGTAGAAGTAAGACCTTACACCTTTGCGTTATCATAAACTGTAAAATAGAATGCCTTTTACTTAGTTCTAATAACATTTGCGTAACTGTGTTCTTACAGGTATCAAAAACAGATGACCTACCAAAACAAATTTGCCAGAAATGTATTGAGATGTTAAATAAACTCTTTTTTTTCAAAGAAGTGGCTATCAAATCAAATTCAATTTTGAAACAACAAGCCACTAAGGAACTGCTAGTAAGTAATTTTCATAATTTAATTTAACTATCTATGGAATTAAGTTCAGGATATTTGGCAAAGTTATTATAACTTATTTCAATAGTATAGTGATTGTGATCTGTGCTTGAGATTTAAGTAATGATTGTGAAATATTACTTAATTTTCACAATTCCATAACCACCTATACCAAACTAAACAGTTCCCTTAAAAGTTAGATATGTAATAAAGACTATTTAAAATTAAATTAACTTAACTATTTTATTTGCTTTAGGTAAAAGAAGAAAGCCAGTTAAATGAAAAAGAAGTACCTACAATTGCAGAGATAGAGGATCAGAGATCTAGTGATGATGAAAATTTAGCTGAACTATCAACACTTGGGGCTTTGGAAACCAGGTATACCCAACTACAGTCTTATTTAAATCATTACTAGGGATCATACAATACTGCCATTACGATTAAGATACTGTTATACCATTCATCATAATGATTATTACGATAGTAGTAGTAGTACGATAACAAATTATTTACAATTGTTTCAATATTAAAGAAATATAAGTTTAGAATGTTAAAATTAAACAACAAAGTACATAGGAATTCAACTATAATTTAAACTTAGTTATTAAAATTAAAAGTGGTTTTATTTTTATTTAAAATATAAAAAAATTTCAGTGTCTAGTAATTCCCAATTAATTAAAATTAACTTAGGTTAATTTTTTATTTTAAATAACAAAGATGTTTCAGTATTGATAGATTGGTAATCATTACTGAAATATTTATATATATTTCTTGTTTTTTCTACACAGAAAAATAGCAAAGTATATTAGTCAGCATCAAATCAATCAATGCAACATCAATGGTCAAAAATATCTTTTGATTGATGTCAAAGTATAAATGGGCTGGCAGAGTGAGGTTAACTGATGCTACGTTTGTTTTCATGTTGCACCAGTTATCTTCGCGTCTGGACTGCATTTCCACTTAACATCAGGTGGAATGGAGTCATTTGCTGAGCTATCTATAAAAAAAAAATGAAGCTAAAAATGTTAGCTGGCTCTTTGCTTTCCTTAGGAAATTCAGTATATTCAGTATATGTTAAAGGGTTAGTTCTGTTATTATGAATGTAAACCCTGCACATCACAAAAATACATAGGTATACTTGATAGTACTTAACCGCAGTAAAATTTACAGAAAACCCAGCAAACTTCGGATAACACGGTCCACAAGAAAAAGTACAAGGATGACATGTCCAAAATGCGAAAAGACATTTCAGAAGTACGAGAATTTTGAAGCCCATATGAGAAGTCATTTTGGTAAAAAGGTATCTGTCTCTGTGCTATTTAACATTTAGTTACCTTACCACTACCTTAATCCTAAAGATGACCACAGAAGATGATTGTTTAATAAGATCAAGGGAAGTTATAAGGTTTTTATTAAAGTTATTTTTTTTAAACATTTAATTTTCCATTAGTTGCAGTATGCTTTTTTTTACATTTACATTCACATTCAAATTTGAATTCAAATTGTTTATTTGTAATAAATGTGGTACATTACATAGGTGGAACAGGTTAGGTTGGGCATCACACATTTAGCTAGAGTATTAGCATACAAATATTTAGTTAATATAATAAAAGTTAAAAATATAAAAAAGCAAAATATATCATTACTCATTTCACATTACAATCATTGTTCGACATTAATATTCGACAAAACACAAATTGTAGAAAACAATAGAAAATCTCAAGCATAACTCAAATTCAAATTCAATTATCTTTTATATTATTATTTATTAAAAACAATAAAATTTTAATTGCATAATTATTAATGTCGATTTTAATTTGGTCTTAATTAAAATTTTATTTTTTACTTTATGAGTGCTAGCTATTCCCCGAGTCGCCCGAATGCGCTAGTACTTCGTATTCGCTTAGCGCTGACTTTTTGTAAGGGTCATAGCATGATGTTAACTAGCTTATGCAAAAAAAAATATTCAAATCCTACTGGTAGTTCTAGAGATTAGTGCGTTCACACAAAAAATAAACTCTTTAGCTTTATTATATTATGAGTAATATTATTATTATTAATATTTCTAAAGTAATTAGAAATATTTTAGTGTAATTTAAATTTTTTTTGCATAACAAGTAATGAATGCTGTGTAAGCTATTAATAGACCTGCATATTATGTAATTTTAAAAGGCAATGATTAGTTATTAATTATTAAATAAATAAATAAATAACTTCTTTTATGTGATTGGCTGTAAACCTACTTAATTAAATGAATAAATAAATAATTAGTATAGATTTATTTTTACTGTACTCTTAATTGAATTTTAACATACAATTGCTTATCCGCAATACTTAATAATTGATCTAATTTTAATATGTTAGCCGGACATAAAATGCGAGCACTGTGACAAGTCGTTCACGTCGCTCAAGAACCTGAGCAGCCACCGGCGCACACACGGCGGCGCGCGCCGGTACGTGTGCCGCGCGTGCGGCAAGCGGTTCGCGTACCTCAACGTGCTGAAGAACCACGAGCGGATACACACCGGCCTCAAGGACCACGCCTGCCACTTGTGCGACGCTAACTTCGTGCAGCTGTACAACTTGAAGGTATGTTATTAAACTAGGCTTCCATCATTGGAACAAGACATCATCATCATCATCAGCTCATTTTATGTCCCCACTGCTGGAGCACGAGCCTTCCCTATGAATGGATAGGGAGAACGGGCCATAAACCACCACGCGGGCCCAGTGCTTGGTGGTTGTTAACGACTGCTAATGCAGCCAGGACCAACGGCTTTACATGCCTTCCGAAGCACGGAGGAGCTCGGGATGATAAATTTTTGATCACCCATCCGATGACCGGCCTTTGCGAAAGTTGTTTAACCTCACCACTCGCAAACCGGACTGTGCCATCGAGCTCCTCGACAAGACAAGACATCGCATCGCTACAATGTATGGCTTAGTACCACGTTTACCAAATGTGGGGTGGTGATCCCTGATCCTCCAATCAAAACCCCTCATAGAATCTAGTAGACAATGGGGGGAGGACACGCTTGCGTGATGTGCTATTCCCTCTGACCGTGTTTCGATCACACGTTTCCTGCCGAAACTGCCGGACTTAGACCCAGAGGGCCCGAGTTCGATTCCCAGTGGTAGGACTTGTTTGTCCATCTGGCTAGTTACTACTATCTTATCTAAATATGTCGCCATAACATCAATGTTAGTTGCGTTATTGTATTCCGACAGCCATCATCAGTAGTTGGGGATTCCGGGTAAAGGTTGCTCCCATCTTCAGCATTTTAACTTTTATTTTAACTTTTTATTTGGTCCGAGCATTTACCATCAGCAGAGGTGAAGCCAAACGGTTGTCCATTTTTAAGTAAAAAAACAGCAGATTACTAAATAATTCTGAAAGATTGCAAACAACTAATTAAGAATTTAGATCAGAAGACATAATGTAAAATCAGTTTATGCCTATAATAGGTTTTTATAAAAAGGTTTTCTGAAAACAGTGAGCATCAAAATGATCGAAACCTTGACACAAATAAATTACAAGAACAAGACAACACAATCAACTAATCCTTTAAATGCAATGAGAATTTCAGGAAAATTTATGAAATTTGTGTTATTATAAGTTATGAAAACATCAATTGCAGAGGCATTTGGAGACTCACAGCAAAGAGAAAAACTATGGGTGCGTGCAGTGTGGTAAGAAGTTCGCGCAGCCCGGCTACCTCAAGATACACCTGATCCGGCACACCGGCGTCAAGAACGTCG
The DNA here is from genome assembly GCA_963082485.1 of Eudonia mercurella. Lineage (NCBI taxonomy): Eukaryota > Metazoa > Arthropoda > Insecta > Lepidoptera > Crambidae > Eudonia > Eudonia mercurella. The sequence continues at coordinate 25,673,610 of OY720023.1, read as the reverse complement.
CCTGCGACCTTTGTGACATGAGGTTCTACGTCAAGGTCAGTTTCAATCAAATAGGCATATCAAATCGAAAACACTTTTATGACGTAATGTTACGTAAGGTACCTACTAAAATTATGCGAGCAGCATAAAACTGGTCGTTGTGGAGATCCTTGGGGGAGTCCTTTGTGCAGCAGTGGCTTCTTTTGGCTAAGATTCAAATTCAATTCAAATTCAAAATCATTTTATTCAGTTTAGGCTACAAGTAGCTCTTATGAATGTCACTATGCCATCGGTTCGTAAGTCTACTCTGGGCGGGAGATCTTGTACTGAGAAGAACCGGCAAAAAACTCAGCAAGTGTCCAGATCTTTTCTCCCTTACAGCGTCAAAAATATTGGAAAATGCCCGATCATAGCAGGACACTTTCCATTACAAATAAACACAAAACATACTTATATAAGACAACCACAACATCATGTAAAAAAAAAATTGTAGGTTAACAAATTTACATCAGGCAAAAGTTTCAATTTCCACAATGTCATACAGTACCACTACAGCATTCTAGTAAAAGTCAAAAATTGTTTTAGAAGAACAAAGTCAAACTATAGTGAATAATACTAAAAATAAGATAAGTATGCAAGAGCAGACCAGCCTCCACAGGCGGCACCCGTTCACGAGTATGACATATGAATCAGCCATCGCTTCGCTCAACCATATTTTAGGGAACGTAACGACCCGACGCACACGCCACCACCGCAGAGACAATAAAGAGAGCATGACACACTCAAGATACTCTAAATAAAAACTAAATGATATATTTAACTCCACGCTGTTTGTTATCTGTAGGACACTGCTTATAAAGACTATATATCAGTATAAACATTATATGAATAAATTTTATTATTGTGAAATAACATGTGCAGGCGAGCAGACTAAGATGACCACACATTCTTATCATTAAGATAATCATTAATTTTATAGTAACCTTTTTTCATTAGCCCTTGTTTTATTTCTGTCTTAAACTTGTGTAGCGGCAGTTCCGTTATAGTGACAGGCACTTTATTGTATATTTTTATACATTTCCCAACAAATGAATTACCGACCTTATTGAGTCTAAGTTTTGGAACGGCAAGTTTGTTTTTATTTCTTGTGTTAAAATTATGGGTATTACTTTTTTTTACGAATTTATCTAAGTTTTTATAAACATAAACGATATTTTCATAAATATACTGTGAAGCTACAGTTAAAATATTAGATGATGATGATTATGTACTAACATTAAAAAAAATAGAACTATAGGTAATTAGTTGTCGCCCAGTGGTCGAAATTCGACAACAAAATTACTTAATTAAATTAAATTTACACCGTATTTTTTACAATTCTCTTCATTACAAATACGAGCATTACATTGGCGAATGAGGAGAACCGAGCATTACAGTGCGCAACTTGATGAAACAATGTGTAATATTTTGTCAGGGCGGCAGTATTTTAATGTAATACTCAAAATCGAATCCGAAATGTTACGTTACAGGCGAATGCTCCTGGTGGAGGGAGCACCTTTAGCTAGATTATTATTGGTTTATTACATTATTTTCAGAGTGATCTGTACAAGCACATGAAGTCGCACTCGTCGGAGCGCCCGTACTCCTGCCCTTATTGCGACAAAACGTTCAAATGCAAGAGCTTCCAAATTGTTCACTCGAGAAGTCACACAGGTATGATTATTGTTGATTTCAATTTGCCTTGACTGTAAACGAATCTTCAATGTCGGCTATTACGTTAACTTCAGCGCGATTGCCACACCGCTTATTCTCTTAAACCCTGTTACATAGAGAAAGACCTAGACCATAACGGAAATAAAATAACTCAATACGACGGAAACAATATTTTTTATAACAAAAGATGTCGATTTTCTTCAAAAAATATTATTAGTATTATTTATAAGGGGTTCCCAAGTCGGGCAGTGTTTTTTAGATTTTTCGATGCATAGCCCGATTTTGTGATTTCCAACCCGTATTTGGCAAGCGTGGTGATTAAGCCATTACCCAACAATACTTCATTTCAATGATGGAGGCCTTTGTCCAGCATAGGGACAGTTATACATATTTACTACTACTCAGATTTTTTTTAGAAACGTTATCAATTCGTATTAGTACCTAAATAGTTCGCTGCGTTCGCGTATGGTTAGTTAAAGGATTCGTTCCCGGATCGTGTGCAGCCGATTCGGCCGGTCGCGGTTTGCGATTGCCGAAGTTGAGCAAGGAATGAACGATCGTCGTCGTCAACTTCCTAACCGTGTGTAATGTCGCAGGCGAGCGTCCGTACGCGTGCGCGGTGTGCCCGAAGCGGTTCCGCGCGTGGAAGGACATGCGCAACCACCGCATGACGCACACCGGCGAGCGCCCGCACCGCTGCGCGCTCTGCGCACGCGCCTTCATACAGAAGTGCGCGCTCAACCGGCACATGAAGGCGCACGCGCACCCGCCCGCGCCCCCGCCCCCGCCCCCGCCCCCGCCCGCTCACACGCTATGGGGGGACGCTTGAGATACATCTTAATTCGAATTAAGATGTTCCTATCTCCTTTAGCCTCTCTTACATAGGGAGAATACTGAAGTGCACGCTCGACCTGCGCCCGGGGGCGAGCCCGCCGGCTACTATGAATCGAGACTATATGAATGCACTCTATGTCGATGGCGGACGTGAGCTCCTTCAGCTCTTTATACAGAAGTGCGGACCCACGCAAAGCCAGCCCATGCCAGCGCCCGAGCCCGTCTACAAGCAGCGAGAGGACACTCGACATACATTTTGAGTGCATGTTCAACGGCCACTCATTCACGCGCATCAGCCCGCGCCCGCGCCAGCGGCGGCTGGTTACACGCAGTCGGCGGACGCTTAAGAATGATATGAACGCACCTTATATCAATGGAAAATGTAATCACCTTTAGTCCTTCATACAGAAGTGCGCGCTTAACAGACGCAAAAAGCTAACGCCAGAGTGGCAGCCACTTAAGCCGTGAGATAACACTTGAGAAAAATCTTGTCACACCCAATGTCGATGGCTTTAATCTCCTTAAGCCCTTTATACAGAAATGCCCGACCAGGAAGCGCCTATACGCAGCGGGATGACTTGTCGATGGCAAACCTTAATACGTGGTGTGTTACAACCTGGCCCGGCCACGGCGCCAAAAATAGCCGTGATAATGTCTGTAAGCTGTGCGGATGCGTAATTTTCTGTACTCGAGAGGGAAAAAATGTACCGCAGTATTTCACCAGTTAAAGAACATTTTTTGTGGCCGGGCTACAGCGTATGCGGCCCAGCACGGCCACGCTTCTATCTAAAAGAAATGGTAACTTTATGATATTATTTAGGTATGGAGCGCTTGTACGCATCGTATACCATCTAAAAGAAGCAGTTTTTCTTCGAAAACGGTAGTAGTTAATGCATTTATTTAAGAATCAAACTGTATTTTTCCACAAAATCTCATTATATTCGTCCATTTATGCTTAGGCAAATTCAGCGTTTTTGTATTTTAACGGTTGATTAATTCTTATAACTTTTTGAAGAATAATAAATAACCGGTTTAGTTTGTTCCCATGTAGATGAATCTATATTGATTATTATTGTACTTTCATCATTATGTAAACTACTTGTTGATGAAATATGACTACTGGGTCTGGTTTACTACTTTCTGATTGATAATAGTATATTATGCAACTAGTGAATAAAAGACGGATTTAATGCGAGGGCCATAGATGAATCACAAGCAAGTAAAGGATTCTAACGAGTGAATCACGACCGTAGGGAGTGGTCCATGATGATTGAATCACGAGCGTAGCGAGTGATTCAAGTCTTAGAATCCTGAGCGAAGCGAGTGATTCATGGCCTTCGATATAAATCCGTCCTTTATTCAAGAGTTACATACTATACTTTATACCATGACTACGAGAAAAAGAAAGATTTAAGCGAAAATAGACATTTAATGAAGAAAAAAGAAGAATTAAATTAATTAAAATGCACTAATAAATAATAATTGTTCTAATTTTATAGAACAATTATTAAAATTAAGAGTAATTTTCTTATTATTGTTATTGGGATGGTCAACTTGTGAAGTGATATTTATTTCCTGTCGATCGCGATAGTCAGAAATTTCTGCTGGAGGAAACTCTGGGGCGTCTTTGGACGTTGAAGGGCGTGGAGTCCATGGGTCTTCAGGTTTCTTCAGGTTTATGCTGCTTGCTATTTGAAGGCTGCGTTTCGATTTATTTTCCATCGAATCTTCGATATAACCTTCAGCCACGGTAGTAGACTTCCATCCGCCATGTCGCTTTAATTCCGTCATATTTGCACCAGTATTCGCTAATAACGTTGCAGAGGTCCTTCGGAAACAATGTCCTGTATACATCTCGGGATTTGGTAGCTCCAAAAATAATGCAATATCTTTTGGTATGGAACCAATTTTATTTATTCCAATCGGGTTTTTTGTACATTTATTTTTAGAATAGAACAAAAAGAATCTATTGTTGTTTGCATTCGGAGGACGCAAACTTTGATACTTTTCTACGATTTTCTCGGATCTCGGATTACGAATGTTCGGTCGATTTTCGTTTTCGTTTCCTTTAAAGCAGTGGCGTAACTCTACCATCTGAGGCCCGTGGCAAATCCATTAGATGAGCCCCTCAGTAAAAAAAAATTATAAGATATTCCATATTTTGATACTATGCCCAAAAAATTATAAATTTGTTGAACTGTTTTAAAAATTTCCAAATCAGTAACCTCTCTAACTGCATCAATAAGTTAGTACTTATTGATGCAGTTAGAGAGGAAAACCTGAAAACCGCCTGAAAACACGTGTAAATTCAATCGCCTGAAAACACATGTAAATTCAATTATTTAGTGCGATGGCCAAGTCTCAATATATTTATATAAAACATTAAAGAATGTTATGGACCACGATCGTGGTCTTAGAGACTGGACGTATTAAGACAGAAAGTCGCTTAAGTAGAGACTGAATTAATTAATAACCGACTTGGTATTACATGGATCTCACAACTTTTTACCGCAGAACAACTGAGTTGGGAGACTTGGTTTTTTTGACAAGTATTGTTTTTGATGGGATTACCATTTTCAAAGGCTTCAGCCCTGGTCTAATAGGGATAACTCTGAAACACTTCATAATTTCGTTAAAAATTACAGTTTTCCGTACAATTTTCTTCCCATATTACATCTATCTAGGGAATGTTTTTCGAAAAATGCTAAAACACGTTATTATTTATTTTTATTGAGAAATCTAATTATCGATTAAAATAATTCATTTTATAGATCTAACTTTAAAAATAACGTTTTCTCCAAAAAAACTTTTTCCCTTTTTTACTCATTTAAAAAAAATAAACGAAATTCCTGAGACATGTTATTCTTTATTTCTTTTCAAAAGCCAAATACCAATTTTCATGTATTTTACTTTAAAACGGACGGATTTTCATACAAACTTTCTCCCCCTATTTGACCCCTTTAAGGGATGATTTCCGTAAAATCCTTTCTTAGTGGCTGATTACGTCACTAAATTAATCTACAGTCCAAATTTCATCTTATTCGCTTTAGCGGTTTCGGCTCGGCGATGATGAATCAGTCAGTCAGGACAAGTCATTATATAAATAAAGATGACTAACTTTAGATGATTTTAAGTTCTTGTATAAAATTTATAATATTAACTACATTTTGTTAAAAATGTTAGGTTACTTCTGAGCTCGCGGCCTCTCGGGCTGGGGGCCCGCTATGGCCCGGGGCCCGTGGCATTTTGCCAGCCCTGCCACCCTATAGTTACGCCACTGCTTTAAAGTAACCAGTAAAGCGGTGTCAGAGATCGTTTGTACATCATCCACTGTCAGTTTAACAAGCTCATTTGAACGACAGGCTCCACTAATGCCCAAAATCAACGCAACCTGTAAACAAAAATAGAAAATTTATTACAAAATTTTTGTTGATAGGTTTACATTTAAATACTTAGTTTTAAACTATTTTTATTAGGTAACATTTGTTGAAGATTACTTACTGTTACTGCCAGAAATTGCGAGTCTGGCGCTTCATTCAAAAAGCGTTCAACATTTTGAGCGGTAAAAACCAGGGATTTTTTCGGTTTGTAGCCTTCTGATAGTCTTTTAAGGTAGGCTTGCAAGTTCGAGTATGTTTTTATGTCAATGTTATGCCTTGTTTTTATTGTACACCGTAGTATAGAATAGATACTCCATAATGTGGATGACTTCATTCTCTTCGACAGCTCATTAAAATAAGTCAGGAAAACAGACTCTGAAAATGAGCCAGAAGCTTGATTTTCATTTTTCCATTTGCAAAACTCATCGTAGGCTTTGATGTAAACCACCCGTGACTTGTTGGGTAGCAAGTTTTCTACTATATCAGCCGCCCTCTCTTTCATAAACTCAGGTGTTAACACTTCTTCTTCATCACTTGAATGCATTTTCAATAGATTTATTAAAATAACTCTAAACTTTGTGTACGTTCGTACAACTTACAGTATTCAAAATAGCGCCAATTTATATTAATGACAGCTTTTTTTAAATAATATTTTCATGGCTCTGGATACTAATGACAGCAAAGAAAAACACAAAACTGTTCTAAACTCAAGCAAGGAGTTTGTATGTCGAACAGTTTTTGCATGTTATCGAGTATATTTTGCGCAAGGAGGTTATGCATATAGTATTGAGATGAAGGTCGAGTATATTGGTGTGTTCTAAATTCAAACACCAAAACAGTGATTAAAAGGGCTTTTTATTCACTGTTTTCAGTGAATAAAATACGCTTTTTAGAGTGGGAATGGTATAAACACATTTTCATCGTTGTGGTGAAAAAAATTCGATAAATTCTTTTCAGAGACATATAGTGCTTTGACAGACATGCGAAAAGAAAGAGCTCATAAATATCTTTAAAAACCTTACCAGAAGAAGGTGGTAAATTATTACGATCTGCGAATTTTTCTTTATATTTGTGGAACTCATCCCTTTGATCGTCGAGACACTGATAACACTTTTCCACGTTTATTTTTATTTTAATGTATCACATCGCACATTCTCGCACGACTGCACAGTGAGAATGTTACGGTAAAAATAAAAAAAACGAGGGTAGAAACATTTTTCCACTCATACTTTGAATGTTAATACAATTTAATAAAAAATCAGTTTCTCAAATAGATACAGAGTAAAATATAATTCTTAAATTATAGTATAATTGTAGAATAAAAAAATCTGAACAGGATTATTGTAAATTTTTCCTTAGTTATGCCAGGCATTTCATGTCATAAAGTTTGATTCTTAAATAAATGCATTAACTACTACCGTTTTCGAAAAAAAACTACTTTCTTTTCGATGGTATACGATGCGTACAAGCGCTCCATACCTAAATAATATCATAAAGTCACCATTTCTTTTAGATAGAAGCGTGGCCGTGCTGGGCCGCATACGCTGTAGCCCGGACACAAAAAATGTTCTACAACTTATGAAAATACTGGTGTGTTCCGTCCTGGCCCAGCTCAGCGCCAAAAAAGGTAATGGTTTTGTGTGCAGGCTGTACAGGTGTGTACTTTCATGTACCCGAGAGAAAAAACATAGTACCTCAGTAATTCACCAGATATACCACATTTTTTGTGGCCGGGACCCAACGTATGTGACCCAGCCCGGCCACGCTCATATCTAATCAACTAGGTAACTATGTATATGTTATTATTTAGGTATGTGATGGTTGTACGCATCATGTACTTCCGACAACATGCCTTTTTTTTTAAATAAAGGTTTTTAGGATTTTAATTAAGAATCAAACTTTGTGTCATAAAACGCCTGAGCTGAATGTTAGAGCAAAAACGTAGCTTGACCGGCCAGGACGGAACACACAAAATACTGCGGTACATTTTTTTTCCTCTCGAATACAGAAAAGCACGCATCCGCACAGCTTACAGACATTACCACGACCTTTTTTAGCGCCGTGGACGGGCCAGGTAGTAACACTAATACGTGTTAGTTAGAAATCGACAGCAAATCTCATGTACAATGGCGTTCATATATGGATTTTAAAACTTTTACTGAACTAACCCAACATAGCCAATATAGGTCATCCTGCTGCTTGTTGGTGCATTTAGCAAATCCAAACACTGAATTGCCAGAATCCAATAAATCCCTGCAGCAGCGTCAAGTGTCACATTAAAGTACACACTGCCTTCACGTATTATAAATCCTTATCAAATATTAATTATTTCATATTTATAAATTATGAGTAATCTATCTTCTTTTGCAAAATAAGTTTTGTTCTGTGAACAAATAAAGGATATGAACAACTAACTGTTTTTCATTACGTATCTTATCTAGTTATCCTACATTATTAGGAATTGGCCAAAGGAAGCACAAGATTTCAATAATAAAGTTGATCATTTTAAGGTTTAATAAAATTAACATAGTATCTAGTTTAAATTATTCCGAATTATATTCGAATATATTAGTTTAGAATTGTTATAGATCTATCATGTACTTTCATGTGCCTTTTCAATGTTCCTCTCTGTGTGAATCCTTGCTCACAAACAACACACTTGTGGGGCCTTTCACCAGTATGTATTTTATGGTGATCGTCCAGACGTCTCTTTGACAAAAAACTTTTTGGGCAATAGCTGCATATATATGGCCTCTCGCCAGAATGTATTCTTCTGTGTTCAATCAAGGAAGACTGTGTTGCATAAGACTTTTTGCATATTTCACACTTGTACAGTTTTTTACCGTCGTGTATTAACAAATGTTTAGCCAAATTGTATTTGTCAGTGAAAGGGTAGCTGCAGATCTGACAAATAAATCTACGATCAGTATGTCTTCTTGATATGTGGGATAGCAGTATTGTGTTTGTGTAGAACTTTTTTCCACAGTGTTGACATGTGAACAATCTTTCTCTATTTTCTTTATGAGTTTCCAGATGTGCCTGAAAAGTAACATTAGGATGTAAAAAGAATATTGTTAAAGTTTTTGTAGGTCCTTACTCATAACTCCATAAAGTTTTTTCAACACTGTCTTTTTCAATTCAAAGTTGTAATGATAATTTGATCTGAATCTCATTGTGTGACTTAATATCTTACCTTCAGAATGAATTTAGTTGTAAATCCTTTTCCACAAACATCACACACATACATTTTTCTCTCCCCATGTATTTTTTGGTGCATCTTCAAAGTCTGTTGGCTTTTGCATATTTTTCCACATATTTTGCATTTTAGTTTGTCTAGGCGCACCAATGTGTGTTCACTATCATTATGTCGCCTGAGTCCACTCCAAGTCATAAATGTCTTATTGCACGGCAAACAATGAATGATAGGCTAAAATTAAATAATACTATTATCTAGAATTTATTCCTTTCCCTCCTCTCATTGAAGTAATGTGAAGTGATATAGAATAAGTGATTTGACACTGATTTTTACTTACTTCTTTTCCTTGATGTTCTAGTTTATGAGCTTCAAATCTTTCCAAATAGTTAAACTTTTTATTACATGTCTCACATGTGAAACTGAAGTGCTTACGTGGCTTTTGTTTTTCTTTCCCTTTATGTTTTCCCAATTTCTTTGCTTTCCTTGAGGTTAAACAAACCATTTTTATACTTGTCTACATAAATGAAATGTTAAGGCATTACTATAATCTAGTATGATAGAAATACCTTAACATTAAGAATAATGTTCATCAATATACTATTATTATACTATGCAATACCAGAGGTATTTGCCTAGTACACCTACCTTTTTTTTACCTTCCTTGAATTTGTTTCAAATGAATTTCCACAGCAATCCATTGAGTCATAAAACTCTAAAATAAACAAGAATGTTTATGAAAACCCAATGAGGCATGAAAGTAATAAAATCATATAAAATTGATGTAGCATTTTTATAATTAAAATTACTGTTTTCCAATGCAACTTCTTTTGTTAGGTACCGCAATACTGTTTTGCAACAAGCATTATAAATCTTACCATTATCAATATCTTCAGATTTTACTGGGTAAATATAGTCATAACCACCAGATACTTTTTCTGTCTTTACAGTGATTGGACCAGAGACCTTTTCACATTTTTGCTGGTGATCATCTTCCACATTACTGTCCAATGTTAGAGAGGCAGTATCATGGTCTTTTGCTGAATTTAAATTATATAAAGCGTTTTGTGATTGAAGGCAAATTCTTTTAAATTCAGAATGTTTCATAAGATTTTCATAGCATATATCACACAGCGTTTTGGGCAAGTTGTCTTGAAATATCTTGAATAAGATAAATATCAAAATAAAAGTAGTGTCCTTATATACAAATTTAAGAAACTCATATAATAATATTTTACCTCAATAGATGTACAAAAGTAATACAAATCAGGTGAAACATTTTCGCTAAGCACATATGTGAAAGATTCTTTGATAATTAAGCATGCTCTACACATTTTATTCCAACTAGCCATTTCTAAACAGATTGTCACTGATGGAAATAGGTCTTAGAATAATTGGAAAGTTATTGTTTTGGATTCATTTAATATTTGACATTCATAAAAAAGTATAAGTGGTTATTTATTTTGTTACAAAGTGTGGTTTAAACTCAGACGAAATTCCTAGCTCTCATAAATGGTCAAATACATTTACAACTACTTCATTATATCTCTATGTGGTGCTCCGAGGGATAAAACTTTATAAGGATTTATCACAGTACAGAAAGTATTATTTAGGTTTATCAAGATTATTTGACCTCAGAATAATATCTAATGCATTATTTATTATAACTTCGAAATACAAAACATATTTCTACGTATTTGACTATTTATTTTCTAACAATAACAGTAAACGTAGTGTTAAATTCTCTTTGAATAACAGTGAATAACAGTCAGTCATCCAACATTTTTTTTTTAAGTGTGTAGTTCGTTCCCTTAGGAACCGGCTTAAGTCATAGACCATGCTGCCATGTCATTAGGTTCTTAATTTCATTAGTATTATAAATTATAATCCTATAAAATGACGATTAATGATAAATAGAAATGAGAAGTGAGACATGATATACCCCCCAACCCCTCGAGTATCTCAGTAAAAATGTGGGGCTTTACAAGTCCTCGGGCGGACTTTTTGAGATAATTTGAAAATAAATAAATAAACTCCCTAACTCGAAAATAATGTTACAAAATGTTCAAAATGATTTTTAAAGCAAATTTTGTTGCGAACAAATTACAAAAACACAAATGTTGAAAAAATTTTTCACGAGCAGGATTTGAACCTGCACCCTTCTGACATTCCGGGTCAGGTGCTCCTCCAATTGAGCTATCGTGGTTCTAACCAGCCCGCCGAAATTAGTCAACACTTTTTACTTTGTAAGCCAAAGGCGCCCATTCAATGTCAACAACTACCGTCATTGACATCCGATCATAATATTTTTACAAATATTAAAGATCAGTTAAGAAATAAGCAAGCTATTTTATAAAATGTTCAAAATGATTTTTAAAGCAAATTTTGTTGCGAACAAATTACAAAAACACAAATGTTGAAAAAATTTCCACGAGCAGGATTTGAACCTGCACCCTTCTGACATTCCGGGTCAGGTGCTCCTCCAATTGAGCTATCGTGGTTCTAACCAGCCCGCCGAAATTAGTCAACACTTTTTACTTTGTAACCCAAACCACGATAGCTCAATTGGAGGAGCACCTGACCCGGAATGTCAGAAGGGTGCAGGTTCAAATCCTGCTCGTGGAAATTTTTGCAACATTTGTGTTTTTGTAATTTGTTCGCAACAAAATTTGCTTTAAAAATCATTTTGAACATTTTATAAAATAGCTTGCTTATTTCTTAACTGATCTTTAATATTTGTAAAAATATTATGATCGGATGTCAATGACGGTAGTTGTTGACATTGAATGGGCGCCTTTGGCTTACAAAGTAAAAAGTGTTGACTAATTTCGGCGGGCTGGTTAGAACCACGATAGCTCAATTGGAGGAGCACCTGACCCGGAATGTCAGAAGGGTGCAGGTTCAAATCCTGCTCGTGGAAATTTTTTCAACATTTGTGTTTTTGTAATGTTACAAAACATCAATATTCATTCGACCAAAATGTATGGAACGGCTGATTTTATTTTTGAGTTAAGGAGTTGGTCCAATAGTAAAATAAAAAGTCAAATATAGGTGTTTTTACTTCTTTTTTTTTAATGGCTTGCAAACAAGCATTTTGCCAATGGGTGGATTCGCGTTTTGGATTTTTTCTGATTTATTTTGAAGCCTTTTTGTAAATTAATCTAAAATGCGTGCAAAGTTTCAAAAATCGAAAGAAGTACTATTAAGTAAGATCTGCTTACAAAGGCACTCTTTTTTAATCAAGAATTTAGATAATATTTGATCTCAAAAAATAATAAGAGAAATGGTAATGACGTTAGGCTAATGGCAATGATTTTTTGAGGATGGTAATGATTAGGAATGCTTGGTAATGACGAGCTTTTACGGAAAAAATAATAATTAAGTACCTGTTACCTATTTTAGAAGACATACCTATGTATTTTTTTTATATATAAGTAGTTGCTAACTTGTTAATAAAACACTTACTTATAAATTTGTAAAGTTTAATAACACAAAAATTAAAATTCAACAAATCTCGTAACAAACACAATCTCGGTCTTTAATTTAACTATGCTATCATGGCTCAATCCAACTCGCCGAAATTAATCTACTCTTATGGCACGTATTAAGTTGTTAAGTAGGTAACTAAATTTTAACTTAACTTTAAGTGATTAATTGCATGTAAACACAGAATTTAGTAGCAAGTTGCAAGTTAAAATTTAGCTAACAACTAAACAAGATATTTAGAATTTTGTCTATTTTTCGGTTAAGTTGGTGGGCGGGGCTTGTCACTTGACACGTTTGGACTGGCACAATATTAGTTAAATGCAGAAGTGTAGTGAGTGACGCGCTCGGGTTCAATTTTATTGTTCGTATTAAATTATTGATTATTGTATTAAACATATTTACTCGATTTAGAAACTCTACAAAAATGAGATAGACTGCGAAAACTATTGCCAGTATTGAGAAAATATATTGTAATATGTAATTTTAATTTTGCATCTAATGCACATCGCATTACAGTATCTTTTTTCTGTATTTCGTTTTCCACTTTAGATAACAAGTAAATAAAAGAGTCTTCTGCCATGCGTGACGCATTAAAATATACTTGTTATTAAATCTTCATTCGCTAGCTCCTCGAACAAAGTGGCACTTGATCCTTGGCCATACTGATCTCTTCTATTTATTCAATTTCTCACCCAGTTTTTTGGGTATGGTTATTTCCTTAATTATTTCATCTTTGACTTCATAACAAATTTAGCACAGAATTTACGACTTCATTACGTGGTTGATCGTCCATCTTGAGTGAACTAAGCAAACTAATTACTTAAATACGTATGGACATATACTTAAATATAAGCCACATAAAATTAAGTTTAAATTTAGTTACCTACTTAACAACTTAAAACGTGTAAATCAGCCATTACTCTGTAAGCCCTATTCAATGTCGACAACTACGTCATCAACATCCGATCTAAATATTTTTACAAATATTGAAAGATCAGTTAAGAATTAGGCAAGCTATATTTATGATTACATATACATATAATTTTACGCAAATAGTGTGGTAGTGCACCTGACCCGGCATGTCATGGGGTGCGAATTCCCTTCGTGGAAATTTTTTCAGCACTGTCTTTTTTCACATATCTAATAGTTTCAATAGTAAGTAGGTGGAGCTCGATGGCGCAGTGGTTAACGCGCCCGGTCTGCGAGTGCTGAGGTTAAGCAACATTCGCAAAGGCTGGTCATCGGATGGGTGACCAAAAATTATTATCTCGAGCTCCTCCGTGCTTCGTAAGGCACGTTAAGCCGTTGATCCCGGCTGCATTAGCAGTCGTTAACAACCACCAATCCGCACTGGGCCCGCGTGGTGGTTTATGGCCCGTTCTCCCTATCCATCCATAGGGAAGGCTCGTGCCCCAGCAGTGGGGACGTAAATGAGCTGATGATGAATAGTTTCAATATGTAGTACTATGTAATATTGAAGTTTCATTTTTGAAAACGGCAACTACCTGAAATAAAATATTATTTTTTATGATGTATTTTTAAAGTTAAAATATTTTTAGAGTATGTATGCATAAGCCCCCGACCATTATTCCCCAAAAGGTGGTTAGAGATCATCATATCCTATCCAAGCCATGGTTTGGATCAATGTCCACTTTTAGCAAATAGAGCGACCTTGTTGTTAATTATGCAAAGGAAGTGTCAGGATGCTGGCCAATCGCCTTTTTTGATGCACTGGCGCATAATCTCGATTCACCACTTACGAATGCTGACAAGAAAAGCTGGCTATTATAATACTATAATCCAGAAAAGCACGGATAATTTAATATTTTTAGCAAATTAAAATAAAGATAACGCACAAAAAAACCCATTCAACTTCCAGCTGGTATTTCGGTTATTTTAAAGCATGAAAGCAAACAACGTTTTAAGTAAAATAGAACAAATTGCTACTAATAAGAAATTTTGAAACTTTGAATTCATCATTCCCATTAACATAACGTCATTACCATCAACACAAATTAAACGGTAATGATGATGATGGTAATGACAAACGTAGTGTTTTTTTTGAACAAATCGTGAATTCTTAGCGCTACTATTTTGTGACCGCCTTTTTGAGAAATTGTCCTGGGAGTCACAATAAGTTCTAATGCTAACAATTATACTTAATTTATAATTACCTAGAAAACGTATTTACCGGTAATGATGGAAATACGTGACAACCATTTCCTAGACATATGATTTGTAAAAAAAAAAGGATTTAAAGAGCACTCAGCGTGACGTGCGCTGTGGTACATTTCGTGCAAGCGACTGAGGAGAGTGGTGTGCACGGGGACAGTAAGATACATCACGTAGATCTTTCAAGAAAGTAAATTTGACGTTAGCGCGATGGTAATGACGAATTTCTGTTACAAACTTTTGAAATTTTGTTTTGACTATTATGCTGTTCTGAATTATAAACGCTATTTATTATGTTGTTTACGGTAAAATACAGATTACTAAACGTTTGAAAAAATCGGGTTTGGCGATCATAATTATTGAAATATATATTTTGAAAGTTTTGTGCACATATATTTTCTTTAGATGGTAATGATGTTTTACTCAGTTTTAATTAAATTAGAAAATGAGTTTTTAGAACACAAGGTTCGTAACTGTGTCACCTTACGTTAAATTATGTTTAAAACCTCGCTTAAACAAAAAAAGTAACTGAAAAATGAGATAGAATTTCTAATCAACTAGAAATAGTTTTTTTCCATGTTTCGCGAAATGACCCCAATGAAGAAGTCTTACAATACTTAAACAATATTAATTTCTTTCATGTATGATGATGATGATGATGAATGATAATAGAAATGAAAAGTGAGAAATGATATACCGCCCAACCACTCGAGTATCTCAGTAAAGATGTGGAGCTTTACTAAGTCCTCGCGGGCGGACTGCTTGAGAGAGTTTGAAAAGAGTGATGTTGCACTGTTTTGTTTCATTTGCCAACACTCATGCACACTCACGAACACTTAACGGTAATTATCCACTATTATTTCACATTAATATTCGACAAAACACAAATTTTAGAAAATAAAGCAAAACCGCAGACATGATTCTTCACTTTCCCGTTTCCCGCGAAGAAGTCCCACCCAACTAGCTGTCAAACTCAAAGTCAAATTAGGTTTTTTTACTTCTGCTCTATTCGTTTGGGGACTTCTTGGCGGGAAAGTGAAGAGTCATGTCTGCGGTTTTGTTTTATTTTCTAAAATTTGTGTTAAGTCGAATATTAATGTGAAATAATGGTGGATTATTAACCGTTAAGTGTTCGTGAGTGTGCATGAGTGTTGGCAAATGAAACAAAACAGTGCAACGTCACTAATCAAATTCTCTCAAGAAGTCCGCTTGAGGACTTAGTAAAGCCCCACATCTTTACTGAGATACTCGAGGGGTTGGGGGTATATCATTTCTCACTTCTCATTTCCATTATCATTCATCATCATCATTTCCATTATCATTCATCATCATCTTTAGGATTATAATACTAATGAAATTAAGAAACTAATGACATGGCAGCATGGTCTATGACCTTAGCCGGTTCCTCAGAGAACAAACTATTAAAAAAAAAAAAAATCTATTCGTTTGGAGTAGAAAAGGCAAAGGAATCTAACCACACTCATCATAAGTGTGTAGGTAAAGATAGTCCTACATTAACTGAAACTCAAAAGGGTGAGGGGAATTCATCCATCTTTTCATTGCTCTCAGTCACATTAACTAATCCCTATAATCTCAGACCAAATAAAAAGTTAAGACAGAACTCTGCGAACAGCGAAGTGAGGCCGGGTCAAACTACGCCTCGCCGTGTACATACACAATTACACGCACATACGTACAACGAAACTACGCCTTAACTTGTCAGTGTAGGTCCGCGGCTCGTGGGAGCAAGTCATTTTGAAAAATCATAAATTTATCTGTGAAAATGCCGAATTGTGTTGTGAAAGAGTTTAAGAATCAATCTTCAAAAAATAAAAAACGGGATGGAATCATATTTCACACGTAAGTAATTTGGAAACCAATATTTTTCAATAAATCAAAATAAAATTTAGTCGTCATTGCTTGAAACACAAGTGTTGCCATTATGAAGTGTTTTTGTTTACCCTATTATTGGGTACTGTGACGTCTGTGACACGCAACATAACGTTACTTGTTTCTTGTAATGCTTATAAGTAAATTTTTACCGACTTTAAAAAACGAGGAGGTAGGTACTCAATTCGACTGTATTTTTTTAATGTTTATGAATACGCGACGCGATATCTCGCTGTTGGTAAACTGATTAAGTATATGTTTTTTTTCGTTAAATAAAGGCCGGCAACGCGTCTGCGATTCCTCTGGTTTTGCGGGGTGTCCATGGGCGGCGGTGATTACTCTCCAACAGGTGACCCACCTGCTCGTTTGCCTCCTTCTTTTATAAAAAAATAAATATCTTAAGGGTGGGTCTCATTTCTTAATTATGTTATCAAAATTGGTTCGGTAAAGTAGCAAATTGGAAAAATGGACCTGAAATGAAGTCAAAGATGCAAAGCGATTAAAGAAAGTAAAAGGAAGCATACAAGAAATTAATTAAACATAAAGGTTTTTAATTAAATAATTTGAATAAATAATGATAAGTTTTATTCCTGAAACACTTTTCCATTTCTTTTCTCCTACCGCCACCACTTTTTACCAACAGCTTACGTCGGAATGGATCACTTTTATTTATATCATATGATAACGTTATTAACTAATAACGTTAAAAATAATGTTGCTAATTTTTAACGTTATTTTTGTACTTTTGGGGTAATTGAATTATCATGGCAACACCCGTTTAAACACACATTTAAAAAACCGGCTTCACTTTGCTGTTCACAGAGTTCCGTCTTAACTTTTTATTTGGTCTGAGCCTATAATAAGTCTTTGTAGTAACATTATCTACATTGAATCACAGCACAGGCCACACAGGACACAACATAAACAAACATGATACAATTACAAACAGATGGAATTATGGAATGGATGTGATGTGTGTGTTTGACAATTTATGTCATTTATGTTTTCGTTGAACGAATGGCAGAAATAAATTAGTTTACTACTCTAAGCAAAACAACAGTAAAAGTGTCTCCAGAGGATCATATTATTATTTTTGTACGTGACTGCTTTAACCTGTAATGCCAAAAGGTAACAGAAGAATTACCTCTAAAAGCTGCATCTAACAAAAATAAAATGCATACAAATTAATTACTTATAATTATCATCTTAGATATGAAATGGGGAGTGACTGCAGGACAATCCGATGTCCTGTGTACATTCTTCGAGGAAAATGCTGAAGTTATCAAAGGTTATAAGAAAACTCCAAAGTGCATTAATGCTGTCCAGTCTAAATGGAGGGAGATCACACCACAGCTCAATTCACTAGGAAGACCTAGAGATCACAAGTCTTGGGCCAAGGTAAACCAAATGTGAAATCAATTCATCCTTAAACCTGTATTGTCCAGGCAATGGTTTCTTGCTCTTTGAATCAATATTTACTTTCATATAATTTAGGACTATGTACTAACAATATTAGCGCAGCCTTATCCTTCATTATGTTTATTTATTTCTTTCAGTATTTGTGTAATATAAAAGCAAAATTGAAAAGAAAACGTATCAAATGGCGACAAAGTATTGATGGGACTGGATCGATTATCTGCAATGCTGACGACTTTAATGAAATTGAATTGAGAATGTTGCAAGTACTACGGAAAAATTGTGATGCTATACCAGATTCAAATGTAATTATAAATCTCTTGCTTTACTAAATATGCTGAAAGCCAAAAGTCAGGGGTCAGAGCTTCATTTGGCATTTCATAAAAAAAAAATGATTTAATTTCATCTTACAGGAAATAATGATTACTTCTGATCTTGACATGGAAGACAAAGGTAATGAAGAAGAAGAAAGTAGTAGTGACATGGTACAATTTTCCTGGCATGAAACAAATATAAGTGATAAGTCGCTGAATAATGAAACATACATAAAACTTCTAGAAAGCGATAGCCCATTACTTGAAACACGGATACCGTCAGCCTGTTACAATAATAGTCTCAGTGATGAATTTGACACATTTGGAAAAAATATTGCTCAACAATTGAAGACTTTACCACTACACGTGGCACTAGAAACACAAGAAAAGCTGTTATCATTAGTAAGAAAACAACGACTTAAGTTTCTAAATACTAGCTTAGAAAAGAAAACCAGCAGTAGAAAAAAATCTCATTAAGAATTATGAAAATACATTGTGACTGAAGCTTTGGCATGCTATAACAAATGTATAATAGGTCCCATTAGGTTGAACTGCCTCACTGGTTGAGGATCCCGGATGAAATCCGCTTCCATCATTAGCCTTACCATCACTTAACATCAGGTGAGATCAAGGCACACTGCTTACCAGTAAAATATATAAAAAAACTGCATTGATAAGGAAACTTTTGCAGGCCTTAATAAGATAACTGTAAGGGCACTTTGAGGGACCTACAGGGATAGGACCTTGAGACTGAAGGAAAATCGATGCACTAGATATGTGGTGCTGGAGATGTTAACTGAGGATTCTGTGAACTGGTCGACGCAACGTATCGATCCTTAAAGAACTTCGCATGAAAGAAAGATTGTCGTTGACTGTTCAAATACAAATACTGAAGTCTATAAGCACATAACTCGCAAAGAGGATTCAATGGAGCGTATTGAAGAGATGTGGTGCTGGAGATGTTAACTGAGGATTCTGTGAACTGGTCGACGCAACGTATCGATCCTTAAAGAACTTCGCATGAAAGAAAGATTGTCGTTGACTGTTCAAATACGAATACTGAAGTCTATAAGCACATAACTCGCAAAGAGGATTCAATGGAGCGTATTGAAGTTCAGGGCAGAGTCGAGGGCTAGAGATCCCGTGGTCGCTCGCCAACCCGATGGACAGACCTCATTAAATCCCTCACTCAAACCACGATGACCGATTGCTCTCACAAAGCTTCCAATAGAGCCGAATGGAGGCGCATTGCGAGACCGTCATTCACCAGGACCCACTCATCACCATGACTACTCTGCCAATAGTGCCCGACTAAGAAGAATCATGTAGGTAATAAAATTCCAGCAACTAGCTGGTTGGCAAACCATAATGACAAATGCGTGTTTCTTACAGATTCCACATTATACACAAAAAATATTTTATGGGAGAGGTTTGTTATGACAATTTAAAAAAATCAACAAAAATAATTTATTGTAATAAATTATTTAATTTAAACATATTAACTCAGTTGACACATGCACAAATTCATAATTCGTTCGTTAAGAAATCGGACGACAAAAATTAAAGCATGATAAATTAAGGTTTAGACTTAGACGCATAATGAATGACCAATACATATTGGAAAAATAACGCAAAAGGACCAAAACGCGTAATGATCAATAAGCAAAATGGCCCACACGCGAATTGACCAATCTCTAATTCGCAGATTGTTGACCAATCTTCTTATTACGCATATTGACCTATATCAATGACGCAACAAATTAGTCTATATCTAAATAGATAGACAAAGACGAATAAGACTCCTCGTTAATAAAGATAGAACTATTATGTAGCGTCGAATCCCTATTATGTAATCTGTGGTAATATTAATACCGATATCGAAATATAGGTACACAGTCGTCCTCCAGAACGATAATGATGCAAGGAGAGCTAGTTTTCGTGAAATAGTTATTTGTGCAACAAGAGAGCAAAGTCGTTTTTTGCGTTTAGTCGCATAATGCCTAATTCGCAAAATGCCTACCAAGTCTCGAAAGGTCTACTTCGCGTAATGCCTAATTCGCTAAAGGACCAATTCGCAGAATGGCTACTTAGCCAAAGGACTATTTCGCGAAAAGACTACTTCGCGAAAGGACTACTTCGCAAAATGGCCAATATTTACCATATAGGAAATAAAGGCCAATATTAACCATATTACATCAAATATAACTAACAGACCGTTATAATAGGTAGCTAATTTATGAGATATTTTTGTTATTCATATAATACAGAACCCAAAATTATGTATTTTTATGGTTAAAATAAAATACCTGGTTTTCTTCTCTAATAAAAACAGTACACACATAATATTTTTGAGTAGACTTACGTTGGTTGACTCATTACTCATTAAAGTACCGCCCCATCTAGTTGATTGACTCGTTACTAAATCATGAGTTTACTTATTATGAAGTTATGAAGACCAACGAGCAGAATAAAGGAAACTAAAATAGCTTATTATTTTCTTTCCTTATCTATTTTTAACTAGGTAAACTAGGTAATATAATTAAATTATCTAGAATGTGAAGTGAAGTCGAATGTGGCGAACACATTCGACCTTTTTTATTTCCGCGTAATGAGATCTTTTTCATTACATAATTTAAAAAAATATTAATAATTGTATAATGTATTCTTCCATAAAGTTGATTATACTTTTGTAAGGTAATATAACGATTTTTTAATTTCCTTACATAATTGTATCGTGTGATTGATTTTTTTTAAACAAAAAAAACAGGTAGTTTTGGATTCTGTTCAAGAATAAAAAATATCAATAAATATTACCAAAGAATATGAATGAAGTTATTTTATTTAATTTAAAGTCATTTGGTAAATATTGGCCATTTTGCGAAGTAGTCCTTTTGCGAAGTAGTCTTTTCGCGAATTAGTCCTTTGGCTAAGTAGCCATTCTGCGAATTGGTCCTTTAGCGAATTAGGCATTACGCGAAGTAGTCCTTTAGCTAAGTAGTCATTTTGCGAAGTAGTCCTTTTGAGACTTGGTAGGCATTTTGCGAATTAGGCATTATGCGACTAAACGGTTTTTTGCTGCGAGTGCTGATTTTGAATCCTGAGTGTGGCGAGGGATTTAAGTCCTCGCGCGCCATATGTACGCACGGTCGTACACAAGGTGGCCCGCTAATTATACCTACAGCGCGGGACGGGTTAAAGGCACGAGATGCAAAAAACTTTGCTCTCGTGTAACACACACAATTTTTCACTTCAGCAGCGAGAACACTTTAGGAGATAAAATATATTACGTAACATTATTGAAACTAGAAATAAATATTTACAGGTTAAATATCAGTTTTATTTGCAGTAAATACTTATTTTCGTTTAAATACAGCAATAAGTTAAACATTCAATAAATTACATTAAAAGACAATTATTTTTTTGCAAAATTTCTTTAGTTAGTACGAGATTCCGAACGTGTTTGTTTTTGAGGTCGAATTCAAAATTGGAACTTCGAAAGGGCTGGTCTTTGTCTCTCTCTTTCTAATGGCGGGAAAGAGAGAGTGTGAATGTTTCAAATTGTATGATTAACCCAAGGCTGAATAAAATATTCGCGGCTTTCAAAATAAATAAAAAAATTAAAAAGTTACTTTGTCTCACTCAGTGAGCAAAATCGCATTTTGCTCACAGATTTCAGGCAGCAAAACCTACATGTTTGAGCTACTGAAGTGAAAATAACTATTTCACTTCAGTAGCTCAAACATGTAGGTTTTGCTGCCTGAAATCAGTGAGCAAAATGCGATTTTGCTTACTGAGTGAGACAAAGTAACTTTTTAATTTTTTGACGTGACAACGTCTTATAATTCGATAGAGCCGGCTGCACGCACGAAAAAGTTCCGCGTTACATCGCTCGCTAATGCCGCGTTATATCGCTCGCTAATGCCGCGTTATATCGCTCGCTAATGCCGCGTTACCTCGCTCGCTAATGCCGCGTTACCTCGCTATGCCTTATGTAAAATTAATATGGGTATCATTTCCATGGTTTTGGGGGGTGCCGATTTCGAATACAACATTTATTTCGAGATCCAAAGTGGCGGACGCAACTTTTTTATGTAAAATCAATATGGGTATCAAATAATGTAAAGTAAAATAAACGCGAGTAGATCCGTAAAAGTTGTTTCATTTAAATGGGTATCATTTCCATGGTTTTGGGGGGTGCCGATTTCGAATACAACATTTATTTCGAGATCCAAGATGTCGGACGCAACTTTTTTATGTAAAATCAATATGGGTATCATTTCCATGGTTTTCGGGGGTGCCGATTTCGAATACAACATTTATTTCGAGATCCAAGATGGCGGACGCAACTTTTTTATGTAAAATCAATATGGGTATCATTTCCATGGTTTTCGGGGGTGCCGATTTCGAATACAACATTTATTTCGAGATCCAAGATGGCGGACGCAAATTTTTTATGTAAAATCAATATGGGTATCATATCCATGGTTTTCGGGGGTGCCGATTTCGAATACAACATTTATTTCGAGATCCAAGATGGCGGACGCAACTTTTTTATGTAAAATCAATATGGGTATCATTTCCATGGTTTTCGGGGGTGCCGATTTCGAATACAACATCTATTTCGAGATCCAAGATGGCGGACGTGACTTTTTTGACGTTAACACTTCCCGACACCTTCTTAAGACGTTGTCACGTTCAACTATCGTCAGTAAACCGACTTTACAGACAACCAATTTTTTTTATTTTTTTTGAAAGCCGCGAATATTTTATTCAGCCTTGGGTTAATCATACAATTTGAAACATTCACACTCTATCTTTTTCCCACCATTAGAAAGAGAGAGGCAAAGACCAGCCCTTTCGAAGTTCCAATTTTGAATTCGACCTCAAAAACAAACACGTTCGGAATCTCGTACTAACTAAAGAAATTTTGCAAAAAAATAATTGTCTTTTAATATAATTTATTGAATGTTTAACTTATTGCTGTATTTAAACGAAAATAAGTATTTACTGCAAATAAAACTGATATTTAACCTGTGAATATTTATTTCTAGTTTCAATAATGTTACGTAATATATTTTATCTCCTAAAGTGTTCTCGCTGCTGAAGTGAAAAATTATGTGTGTTACACGAGAGCAAAGTTTTTTGCATCTCGTGCCTTTAAATCCCTCGCCACACTCAGGATTCAACTTTAGAATCACTCGCTACGCTCGTGATTCAATCTTTGAATCCTTCGCTTGCTTAGGATTCAAAATCAACACTCGCAGCAAAAAACGACTTTGCTCTCTTGTTGCACAAATAGTTTTTCTCGCCTCTTTACCGCGGTAATACTATCTACTCTGCTCTTTACATAAACAATTATACTGGCCACTTATAATAATATACTTATCTTTTTGATATGATGATAGCTGTGGCTGACGTGAATGTCAATTACGGTCAGTTGTACTCAATACTACACACGCTACACACTAAGAACGCAATTACGGTCAGTTGTACACAATACTACACACGCTGCACACGAACACAATTACAATTGCATTTTTAATTTTGGATTTTGCGTGCGATTTATTTAAAATATGTTTAACCGATTAACCGATTCCGCTTACTGCCACCCATCATTCTCCGAACTCCACTCCATCGCTTCTTGACTTTTTAATAGTTTCATCTCCCCAGCATGTTGCGAAGCACGGTCAATGCTCGGCCGACGCACTGTTTTATGGGACCCAAAAATTCCCTCTGCTGTTTATAGTATTAATCGATCAAGGAATGCATTCAAAATAAAATACCCACGAGTCTATTTCAAATACTTTTTGAAAAACAAAATGATGAACTTTACGTGACCTTCTCTGAAAAAAATTAAAATAAATTCAAATTTCAAAATAAATGAAAACGTAACTGTTCAAGATATTTATTTTAGATAAATATGGGTGTTTTACTCTCGCATTTTGAATGCATGCCTTGATCGAGTAATACTATAAACATCAGGGCGAATTTTTTGGGCCCCATAAAACACTGTGCGACGCTTTCTCGTATCATGATCTCATATTTTTGTCCTATAATGTTCGTCCTCCTAAAGCGAAACCCCAAGTCATCCTTCAGCGCAATTTTAGTGGTATGGATCAGCAAGTGTTCCGTGATGATGATGACACATGTAATATCGATTGGGCTCCTGTTGTACACGCTGTCTGTTGATGAACAAGTTAATATTTTTAACTCACTTGTTACCCAACTGTATGACAAGCATGCACCATTTCGAGCTGTTAAGATCAAGCATCTTCCTGCACCATGGCTAACTGACGATATCAAGGTGTTGATGCATAAAAAGCCACTGCCAAAAGCAGATTTAAGCTTCGACCAAATGACCACAATAGAGAAAAATATTGTTCGTAATCGCTGCAACAGCGCGTGTAGGGATGCATGACGCCGCCATATACATAACTCGGTAGAAAATATCGACACTTCAAACGTTTGGAAATTTCTTAGGTAACTTGGAATTGGTAAGGCAAGAAATACATAATTCTATTTTGAATAATATAAATATTGATTCACTGAATCTCCATTTCTCCTCTTCATCGTTTATCAGTGATGCCGACAAAGCTACTACGTTGCACAAATTGTCTACCTTACCAGTTTTTAATTTACTCCCTTTGCATTTGACCAACTATCGGATTGCGACGTTAAGAAGAGCTTGTTATCAAGGACTTCCAATGCGGTCGGTAGTGACGGTATTAGCCGCAATATGTTAGTACAGATCCTTGACGATTTCGGATCGGATCGGCTACAAGGCAAAATGTCTATTGACTAAGACTACCCACAATTGAATAAGACTTGAGAGCAAATCGTCCACATTTGAAAATGTAACCAAAAATTGTTTTAATGACGTCTTGCGAAAATGTCTAACCAGCATATTGGCTACGAAGCAAACCGTCCACAATACATAACTATTTTTGAATGACAATCGGAAACAGTGTGTGTATCGGAATCGGAATAATCGGAAACATTTGGCTACTGCCCATATTATTCTTTAATAAAAAAGAAAATTTCCATTTTTATTGTCATAACCTTAAAAACTCATTGCTGATCTGTGTCCGGTTTTCCCGGGATTAAAAAAACAAATGGTAACCATACCATCTACTGTCACGTCGTCGTCGCCCCACCCATAATCAACATCGCAGCAGTTTTAGACTTAGGGTTACACAACACTTGGCATGCGTGCAGTACTTTATATAACGACGATGACAAAAAATAATTGACTTCTTAGTATTAAAATCTAAACTTATTTTGAAATAAGAAAAAAAAACAACTTTCTCGAGTGTGCTCTGTAAAGCTTCACTTTGTAACCAGCTGGTTACAGAGTTTTGCGCATGTGGACCGGTGCCTAAGGCATACGTGAGGTATTCGTCGTTTTGCATCGTTATGCAGTTACGCCGATTGATTGGTAGTGCGGACGAAAATCGAACAAGACGCGCGCGCGCCCCATTTTACTAAACACTCGTCTGTACGCATTGGCAGTTTCAAGGGGTCAAGGCCGCCTAATTAAATTTCTTCTTAATATGCTCCTTAGTACTTCACTTCCTTAAGGCTTTTCTGTTACTTTTTTCTTTGCGCACTCATTGTTTGTTTTCGTTTTCTTCTTTGCACCCTCTCCCCGCTCCCCTTTCCTTTTCCCGCGTTTACCGTTGACTTTGTTGCTGGTGTTGCGCGGAACTTGCTGGTGTCTAGTGCGGATGTGAATGCCGATGTTGCCCTTGTGAGCGAAACGAGCATCACATAGGTGGCATTTAAAGGGTTTTTCTCCCGTGTGTGTCTGGAATAAAAATGCACAAATTGTAAGCATGTAAATACCTAGCATAAAATGCTAACTATCCTAAAAAATTAGGTACTGATTTATTTAGGGTTCTATTTAATCGATCACCAAACTACCCTAATCAACCCACAAAAATACAAAGTTAGCACCTAAACTACTATTTAGATGCTAACTTAGCATTTTAGGTGCTAGCCTACTATTTTTTTGTGGATCAATTTATTATTTCTCATTTATTTATCTTCCTATCAATAAATAATACCAGTACTGTGACATAATAAGAATAATTTTTATTTAACATAACACGAAATTTTCCAAATATAAATAACAGAACGGGATTACAAAAACAAACGGTAAACATAGCATCTGCCGTACATCGCAGCAGTTTTAGATTAAGGGTAACAACACTTGGCATGCGTGCAGTATATAATGGCGGGGTGGGCAGACGGTTGAGTGGAACAACATAAATGGAATCCATGAAGTTAAAAAAAGTTGTAAAGCTTACCCTTATATGCAACGTCAAATCACTACGCTTGTGAAAGCCTTTATTACAATAATCGCATATGTAGGCTCTTTTTCTGTGAATTACTTTATGTCGTCGCA
This sequence comes from Eudonia mercurella, assembly GCA_963082485.1. Lineage (NCBI taxonomy): Eukaryota > Metazoa > Arthropoda > Insecta > Lepidoptera > Crambidae > Eudonia > Eudonia mercurella. Next base: position 25,646,829 of record OY720023.1, on the reverse strand, counting down.
TAAACTTATTAGAGTGAAATTTCTTGCCACACTCATCACACTCAACATTTTTTTCACCGTGTACCTTCTCATGTATCTTGATGTTGGAGATAGTCTGTGGATAAAATATTTGTTAACCTTAATAATATTACTCACACATACAATATAAATTTAGCAAAAAAATATATTTATTTAAAATGGAAAATAGGGGTTTGAATAGGTGAAAATAACATTTACGCCTAGGGGCGTGACGTGTAATGGGCACACAGGTTGTTAATAAAATTTCGCAATATTTTAAAGAAACTTCATAACAAAAACTTATACAATCTGTATCAAGCAGGGCCAGCCATATTTCACGTACCTAATCAGTTACTTTTAGTGAGCTGGTACACATCAAAACATTTCTTGATATCTCGGTCATTGTGGAAGTACATACTTTTAAAAATAATACGAGTTTATCGACATTATGACAACATTAAAAAATCAGCTGATTGGAGTAATGAACTCTGTCTAGTGTTACTACCTAAAGTACACCTCCTTTGCCTTTGCTGTGAAGCTAGTATTTTTGTGCCTATGATGCTGACTCCACCCGCTTTCAACTATTTATTTTTGATAAAGTTTTAAGGGTTCCGTTTTGTTATTTTTTCCACTAAGAACATAAGTTACGACTACCTACTTTTATTAGTTAGAAAAGAAAATTGAAACGTTCATTTAGTCAATTATTCTCTGTTCCTATCACCAGGTCAGGTCAGGAATGTGTTATCTATCAGGTAAGTACTTCTGACGGTTAATTAGTATGGAGGTTCGAATCCAAAACATTTATGATTTTGAGAAAATTTTATGTAAATGTATGAAGGTACCTGTAAAAGTAACACTGTAAAAATCGTCACAAAAGGGTTTTTTTTGTTGACAACGTAAGCGACTAGGGTTCTGTCTGTAGCTCATTTTATTTATTAACAAATTGAATGGTTTGAAAATTTAAGGATTCCTGATGTCCTGAGGTTTCGTTGTTTTAGTTTTTGCTTTAAAAATACAACATCAGCTTTAGTTTTAACTGATTTATTTAAACTGATTAAACCAAACGCGATTACACTCGCCTGCGCTAGCGCTACGTAAAGTAGGTACTACTCCGCATAACTACCTCGCGCGCGCCTAATTTATAATTTGAACAGTGATAAAAAAATGACTTACCTACTAATTTAAAAATATTGCTAGTTTGGGTTATTTAAGTCCAATTTTCGATCCCTAAAAAGTACTAGGGGCAATTCCTGGTATGGGCGGAGTCACAAGAAAGCGTGCGCGTGCGTATTTTTTCTTAAAAGGTTCTGTAACTCATTTTATTTTTCTAACCGCTTTGATTGACCCGGTATAAAATGTAAGCATTCCTGAAATCCTAACTATTTGTATGAAATTTAATTAGGTAAACTAAGTTTAACTATGTTGTATCACACTAAGTTTCAATACTTAACACATTCGTTTTTGTTTACAATAATGTAATGATAATAAGAATAACCCCCGTGTGGTGCCGGGGATAAAGAATTGCACCACCCATCTCTTCCCGTGGGTGTCGTAGAAGGCGACATAGGGACCATTTCAGAGGATGGGCAGCAGCGTCTCTTTGTGATAATTCTAACCATAATGCGATCGCCAACCCGCCTGCCAAGCGTGGCGATTATGGCAAATTCCCCCTCAATCTTGAGGGAGGCCTTTGTCCAGTAGTGGACGTCTATTGGCTGAGACGATGATGATGATGAATAAGAATAACATTTTTAATTATTTTTAACTGAATTATTTAAACTAATTAAACCAAACGCGATTACACTCGCCTGCGCTAGCGTTACGTAACGTAGGTACCTACTCCGCATAACTACCCCGCGCGCGCCTAATTTATAATTTGATCAGTGATAAAAAATGACTTACCTACTAATTTAAAAGTAACTTAAGTCTAATTTTCGATCCCTAAAAAGTACCAGGGACAATTCCTGGTATGGGCGGAGTCACAAGAAAGCATGCGCGTGCGTCTTTTTTCTTAATGGGTTCTGTAGCTCATTTTATTTTTCTAATTGCTTTGATTGACCCAGTATAAAATGTAAGCATTCCTGAAATCCTAACTATTTGTATGAAATTTAATTAGGTAAACTAAGTTTAACTATGTCGTATCACACAAAGTTTCAATACTCAACACATTCGTTTTTGTTTACAATAATGTAATGATAATAAGAATAACATTTTAAATTAGTTTTAACTAAATGATTTAAACTGATTAAACCAAACGCGATTACACTCGCCTGCGCTAGCACTACGTAACGTAGGTACCTACGCCGCATAACTACCCCGCGCGCGCCTAATTTATAATTTGAACAGTGATAAAAAAATTACTTACCTACTAATTTAAAATGGGTAACTTAAGTCTAATTTGCGATCCCTAAAAAGTACCAGGGGGCAATTCCTGGTATGGGCAGAGTCACAAGAAAGCATGCGCGTGCGTCTTTTTTCTTAAAGGGTTCTGTAGCTCATTTTATTTTTCTAATCGCTTTGATTGACCCGGTATAAAATGTAAGCATTCCTGAAATCCTAACTATTTGTATGAAATTTTATTAGGTAAACTAAGTTTAACTATGTCGTATCACACAAAGTTTCAATACTTAAAATATTCGTTTTTGTTTACAATAATGTAATGAATGATAATAAGAATAACATTTTTAAACATCTGTGACATAAGTACTAAATAAAACTTACGTGTGATGGAAGATGTTATCACCAATTGACTAAATTAATAGCCACAAACGTAAAAATAATCTATACTAATATTATAAAGCTGAAGAGTTTGTTTGTTTGTTTGTTTGTTTGTTTGTTTGTTTGTTTGTTTGAACGCGCTAATCTCAGGAACTACTGGTTTGAATTGAAAAATTCTTTTTGTGTTGAATAGTCCATTTATTGAGGACTCTAGTTATTATTGCTTTCGACGAATGGTTATGCGTCTCCAGCAGACTGGATCCTTTCGTGGGACGAGTCCGGAGGTCCAGCCAAACATGTGGGACCCGGGTTTTGAGGAGGCCGTATTGGAACACTTTGAAGAAAACCCAAGGACCAGTACACGTCGAGCTGCAGCTATTTTCAACGTAGCTCACATGAAGGTTTGGCGGGTGCTCCGAGTTGACGGCCAGCATCCGTATCATTTTCGGCGAACCCAAGAACTCACGCCTGCGGACTTCGAACCGCGTCGTGGATTTTGCCAGTGGTACTGCAATAAAGTGATGACGGTTCCTGGTTTTGCTTCAACTGTGCTGTGGACGGATGAAGCCGCCTTCACTAGGGGCGGGATAAGCAATATCCACAATGAGCATGTGTGGTCACACACGAATCCGCATGCGTCAACAGAGTCCAGTTTCCAACACCAGTGGCGAGTTAACGTCTGGGCTGGCATAGTTGGTGGTAGGCTGCTTGGACCTAAGTTTTTGCCCCAACGACTAAATGGAGAGAACTACCTCGAGCACTTGACGAATTACATTGAAGAGCAGCTTGAAGAGTTTCCTTTGGCGGAATATCATGCAATGACCTTTCAGCATGATGGGGCACCACCACATTACGCACGACAAGTGCGCGAATATCTCAACCTACGCTTTTCACAGTGGATAGGCAGAGGAGGGCGTGTGGCCTGGCCACCGCGATCGCCGGACCTTACACCTCTTGATTTTTTTTTATGGGGGCATGTTAAGAGTTTGGTGTACGCCGTGGCTTGCGATACTGCCGAAGAAATGAAGGATCGTATCACAGCTGCCTTTCTAAGCATCACACCACAGATGCTTCAAAACGCAGAAGAGTCCGTTTTGCGTCGGGCGCAAACTTGCATCCAGCGACAAGGCGGGCATTTTGAGCCATTTTTGTAAACTGTGCATGTGAAGTGGAGTGGACTTTTTTATCACAGCTAGGGTGCTACACTACACCTAAGTGCTACGCTTTCTTTTGCTTTGAAGTCATTTTAATCAAGGACCTATGTAGGTACCTACTCGTAGGTAAGTCTAAAGTACTCTAAAGTAGATAATGTGGATGTAAAATGAAAAACTTTTTATTACTTTGATGATAATTACTTAGGTAACTACTGAATTTAAATTATTAAATCACGAAAGTAAAATAGCTGCCTACTTACATATCTGTCTTTGTTTTGTCAGTCTACCAAATCCAACAAAAAATGCCGCCAATCGACTGCCGACAAACAAAATGTGCCGTCAAAGGTTTTGACTTTCGCCGCTTGCGCCGACAGTAACCGGCAACTCTTTGAGCGGGCGAACTACAGTACCACCTCCTGTTTGTAAAACTGTGCGCCTGGTAGGGGGCGTGGCGGCCAAAACTAGGACACGCAATTTTACAAACAGGAGGTGCAGTGTAGGCAGTGCACCAAACAGAGTTCATGACCCTGCTAGTGATGGGTTTAGCTTGTTTTGATTATAAATTAACGACAGATTAACTTTGTTTGTAAATGCAAAAACAAATTAAATGGCGCTTATCTTACTAGAGTATTTATAGAAAGGGTCTATACTAGGGATAGTTAGAAACCCTGGTTTATGGCTGAACCTGCCTGATACACGTTGTATGTAGGACAGTGGGCGCTTTTGGTGCCTTTTTTGAAAATGTCTGCACCCGAACTAAACTTTGTTATATGTGTAGAAGAGGGAATCCATACAAATTATATTTTATACTAGCTGACCCGGCAAACGTCGTTTTGCCATAAAAAATAAAAAAAAAATTTAGGGGTGGACTACCCCTAACATTTAAGGGGATGAAAAATAGATGTTGGCCGATTCTCATAGATACCGGATGACCCGGCAAACGTTGTTTTGCCATAAAAAATAAAAATAAAATTTAGGGGGATGAAAAATAGATGTTGGCCGATTCTCATAGATACCGGATGACCCGGCAAACGTTGTTTTGCCATAAAAAATAAAAAAAATTTTAGGGGTGGACTACCCCTAACATTTAGGGGGATGAAAAATAGATGTTGGCCGATTCTCATAGATACCGGATAAGCACAAAAAATTTCATCAAAATCGGTCAAGCCGTTTCGGAGGAGTATGGCAACGAAAACTGTGACGCGAGAATTTTATATATTAGATGACGGGTTAGCCCTAAACCGTAACAATTCCAACATTATAAAATAAATAAATAAAGTCTTTTTTTTTTTTTATTTATTTATGAACATGGAATTTACAGCACTTTATAAACTAAGTTATTACATTGTATACTTAACCTACTGCCAATTACAGATCCCTACTTTGTAAAACTATATTTAATTTATGTCGCTTAAGCAAATTAGAAAACAAAACAGATAGACAACACAATAATTTAGAAACGGCAAAAACAATTTAAAAAACAAATAAGTTAAAGTAAATCAGTGGTAGGTAGGTACGCACCGAACAGTGCGAGTGCGAGTTGAGCGTGTGACTGTGTGAGTATGTGGTATGTGTGTGTTTGTGTGTGTGTGTGTAGTGTAAATGCGTTCAGTCGCATAATGCCAAATTCGCAAAATGGCAACCGAGTCGTAATTGGACAAATTCGCATAATGGCATATTCGTAAAAGGACAAATTCGCGAAATAGCATATTCGTAAAAGGACAAATTCACAAAAAGACTAATTCGCAAAAGGACAAATTCGCGAAATGACAAATTTTTACCAACGCATGCCGTATCGTGAACAATATATACGTACGATATTATTATAAATGAAATGCACACAAACATTGAAAAAATCATTTTAATTTTTTTTTTTTTTTTTTTATTATATTTATTTTATTATATTTATTTTTTTTATTTATAAAAAATCATTTTAATTTCATGCACAATGGTCCACCTAAAGGACTAAGTGCGGAAACCATCACCGCTAACATAGAACAACAACATCATTTTAATTTTTACAAAAATAATCACAGGTCGTTATAATTAGAGAAAAAGTCTTAAATCAAAACACAAAAAGTCACAAAAATACGATAAGTAGGTACGATATCCAAAAAATGTTTTAAATATGAATTTTTCATACTGAAAGGGACAATTATAATAGCATTTGATAATAAATTATACTTTGAAAAAAAAAATATTTAACAGAAATTTTCTTATCGTTTTAATAATCTTAAGATTAAAAAAAACTGGTAGATTATTATTAAAACGCCATCTAGTTATATAATGAGAAACTACGTGGTTAGTGAATGCCGACATATATTAGATAGGGTAAAAATTGCTGGGTATTTTCCTTATTTACATTTATAGTTTATTTATGCACTCAGCACAAATAAACTATACTTAATACTTATTGTCTACAATCGTTATGGATATTTTACAATACAATTTATGCAGTCAATGCGAAACGGAACGAGTCAAAGAAAAATTAATGAAATAATGTAGGTAGTTTCGTATTTTTGTGAGTTAACGTTAAAGTCACTTACTATTCTGCATTGTTTGTTTCTGGATTTGGTAGTATTAGTGGTTATTTGACGAGATAATGGAAGAAGATATTTTAATTTTTGAAAAAAATCAATAGGGCAATGATACATTGTTGTTCGATGGACATAGATTTAATAAAACCAAGCGAATAAATAAAAACAAAAGTTCCCGTTGGCGTTGTGTAAATAAAAATGAGTGTAATGCGTCAGTTACTGTGGACGAACATTTAAAGAAAATATTGAGAAAACCTGAACATACATGTCTGCCTCATCAAGAAAAAAACGATGTGCTAATCAAAATGAATAAGTTGAAAAGAGCGGTGTGCAAGGATTTAACGCCTATAAAGGGTCTATTTGAAAAAGTATTTGATACAACGAATACGACGAGCACATCATTGCCTACATTCCATGAAAAAAAGGATACTTTATACAAAGCAAGGAAAAATTTACTAAATGCAGAAAAGCTGACTTTTCATTCGGTAAAAGATGTATCTGTACCTGAAAGTCTAGCTCAACATTTTTTATTGGTACAAGATGGCGAAGAAGATAAAATATTGGTGTTTGCTTCTAAATTATCTCGAAGAATGATGAAAGGTTCGAATTCGTTAAATTATTATGGCGATGGAACATTTAAAAGTGTACCGAAACCATTCTACCAATTATATACTCTGCACATAGATTTACATTCGGATATGAATACAACATCACTCGTTCCGGTCGTATATGCACTATTGCCTGATAAAAGTCAAAATACGTACACAAGATTTTTCCGCTTGATTAAAAATATTCTAGGCGTGACGATAAAAACATTTAAAAGTGACTATGAAATTGCAGCCATGAATGCGGTTAAAGCCGTATTTCCGCAAGTTAAAGTAAGTGGTTGTTATTATCATTACCAAAAAGCTGTTTGGAAGAAGGCTAATGAGCTAAAAGTCGACAAAACAAGAGGTCAAAGAAATATTATTCGGAGAGCAGCCATTTTGGTACTTCTGCCACCCGACTTCATCACCGAAGGTTGGCAAATAATATCTGCAGCCATAGAAGATACTGGTGATATGGATAATTTCCTTCACTATTTTGAGAGGCAGTGGATCAGATTAGGCTCAACACTTCTTAGTTGCGCTGGACAACGTCATCGTACTACAAATGCGCTGGAAGGATGGCACCACCGACTAAATGTATTGATTCCGACGCGTCCGTCCTTGTTTAATTTTATACACAAAATAAAGAAAGAATCAATGCATTTCGACATTATCATGAAACGGAATCTTTTTACTCCAAGACGAAAAAACCGTAGGAATAAAGACATACAATTTGACAAAAAGTACAACAAATTATTAGCAGAACTCAATGATAAGAAAATTTCTGTTAAATATTTTTTTCAAAGGATAATTTATTATCAAATGCTATTATAATTTTCCCTTTCAGTATGACAGTTTCATATTTAAAACATTTTTTGCATATCGTATTTTTTTGTGACTTTTTGTGTTTTGATTTAAGACTTTTTCTCTAATTATAACGACCTGTGATTATTTTTGTAAAAATTAAAATGATTTTTTCAATGTTTGTGTGCATTTCATTTATAATAATATCGTACGTATATATTGTTCACGATACGGCATGCGTTGGTAAAAATTTGTCATTTCGCGAATTTGTCCTTTTGCGAATTAGTCTTTTTGTGAATTTGTCCTTTTACGAATATGCTATTTCGCGAATTTGTCCTTTTACGAATATGCCATTATGCGAATTTGTCCAATTACGACTCGGTTGCCATTTTGCGAATTTGGCATTATGCGACTGAACGTGTAAATGGACATTAAATGTGGTGCATGAGGGTGCATGGATGTGCGTATAATATGCTTGTGAGTGCTCTTTATCATCAGTCTGACAAGCAGGGGCAATTCTTCAGAAGTCTAAGTGTGAATTATAAATGTGCTTACAGACCAAATATATGTGTTTGTGAGGCTATATACTTTATTTTACTTTACTTTATTTACTAATATAGTCGAGATTTGTTTTTTGAAAGATGGTTTACTAAGGTGGATATCGATAGATGAGAAAGTTTTGTTATAACTGTTGAGTGAACGGTATATAATTGAATTTTGAGCGTAGTTAGAATGGCTAAGTGGTACATGAAAAAGAGAGGTATGTCTAGTGCGCTTTGTCGGTGTTCTGATTTGTAAAAAGAGAGATAATAACTCAGAACAATCAATCTTATCATTACAGACATCGTGCAAGTACAACATATCAAGGAGAGTACGGCGATCTTTGAGCTGCATTAACTTATGAAACGTACACGATTCCTCGTAGTTGATTTTCTTGTGCTGACTCCGATAATTTAATGCTTTTATGAACCTAGATTGTAGACGTTCGATTGATTCGATATATGTCATGTAATTAGGGTTCCACACGTTACTGCAGTATTCTAAAACACTGCGGACGTATGAAAAGTATAAGACCTTAATGCAGTCAGTATCCGAAAAGGGGCGACTGACACGCAAGACAAAACCTAAGTTCTTGTACGCTTTAGTGACCATATTATTTATGTGATCAGACATCAACATTTTGGAGTCAAAAATGACCCCGAGATCTTTAGTGACGTTAGTGCGTTTTAAAGGCATGTTATCAAGACTGTACTGGTGAGTAAGTATATTTCTTTTACGTGTAAAGCTAATCTGAAAACATTTAGCAACGTTGACTCCGATACGATTATCATGATAATATTTGCACAATTGATTTAGGTCACCTGAAGCTTCATAGCATCTTCATTAGTTTTTATGTTTGCGTAAATCTTTGTATCATCCGCGTACATCAGGAATTTAGCAAATCGAAAACATTTTCCAACATCATATAAATACGATGCGTACAACAAAGGCCCCAGGATTGAACCCTGAGGAGGGACTCCAGATGGGACTTGCACAAAGTCAGAGCGATGTCCAGCCACAACTACAGCCTGCGAACGATTCCGTAGATACGATTCAACCCAACGAAGAAGATTTCCACGAATTCCCAACTCTTGGAGCTTTCGTAGAAGGATAATATGGTCAACGCGGTCAAACGCTTTTTCAAAATCTGTGTATATGACGTCTATTTGATAGCCACTATCCATCCCACAGAGTACATCATTAACAAAAATTGATAGATTTGTGTTCGTCGGGCGGCCACATACAAAACCATGTTGCTGCGAAGGAATGTGTCGAATGATAAACGGGTATATGCAAAGGTGAACCACTCTCTCCATTAACTTACTGAGCACATTGAGGATAGATATTGGCCTATAGTTCTCGATAGCAGTTTTGGTTCCCTTTTTATGAACTGGCACAATGTTAGCTGTTTTCCAGATTTTAGGAAAGTATCCTTCATTAAAACATCTATTAAATAATATAGTGATAGGGCCAGCTAGTGAAGTCGAACATTTATAAAAGAAATAAGCAGGAATCTCATCGCAACCAGCTCCTTTTGAGCAATCAAGATTTCTAAGTAATTTACTTATCTCTGCTGCCGAAATATCTATGTCACTAATGACGTCGTAGCATGGGGCGCAATCCTCAGAAAATTCAGTATAATTATGTAAAGGTTGGCTAAAATTTCTACAGAAATAATCATTGAAGGCGTTACAAATATCAAGTTGTTTATGTAATGAACTATTATTATATATATAGATTATATATATAGATAGTTAGATTGATTCTTTTTTTTTAGATTTTACATATTTCCAAAAAGTTTAGGAGCTAATTTTATTTTTTCTTCGGAAAACCTAATATAAGACGAGTAACATTTTGGCTCCATTTTTTTCAGCCGCGCACGTAATATCGAGAATGTACTATAGTCATCATGATTGCCATATTTCTTCCAAAGCCTATGAAATTTTGCCTTTTCCTTAATTAATTTTATAAGAGCATTACTGTACCAAACAGGATAGGTATGTAAAAGCGATACTGTTTTTTGAGGTACAAATTCAGATAACGCAGTTTTTAAACTTTCATAAAAAATATCAATTGCGTTTTGCAATGTCTGAGTACTCAAGAATGACCAATCATAACTAGAAAGATAATTATTTAATTTCAGGTAATCTGCCTTTCTGAAAAGATATTTTTTCCTACTTGAAGGTTTGATTGCAGGTACCGTAATGTCAGTTAAGTAGATATCAATCGCGGGGTGACAAATATCTTCATTTACCAAGGGAAAAATAGACTTTTCAATAGATAACGGCGTGTTAGAAAACACGAGATCCAACAAGTTGTCATACGCATTATGGAAAAAGTTATATTGCGTCAACCCGAGGTGCGAAGTCAAGTTAATAAAATCAAATGCCGAGCTTTGTATCTCGACAGCCCCCTTCCTTAAAACAATCGGGCTTTATTTTTCCAATCGACACAAGGCATATTATAATCACCTGCTGTGACTCAAACAAGGACGTAAGCATTTCACCTAGTTTCTGCAATCGAGCCGGCAGCGCTCGGTTTGGAGGAATATAAGCACAAATAATATTTAAATCATGTTGCGAGCCCAGCGCCCGCGCAGCTATAGTTATACAGATGCACTCTAGTCCGTCACAGTCAAGGTCACAGCGCAAACGGGCCTGCAGCCGCACTATATTATATAAAAATCAATTGCTGTTCGTTTGTCCCGCTAAAACTCGGCTGGACCGATTTGGTTAATTTTGAAATAGAAGATTTCAAAATCAAAATTAACTTATGAAAAATCCATTTATCTCTTCGTAATATATGAAATAATGAATGATGCTCTCCAAAAGTAAGACGTGAACTAGTTATTGGATGTAACCAATACCGCCTTCGGCGTGATTGAAATTTTCGTTTTATCAATAAAGCAAGCAGCAATCAAGCAAAGCAAAGCAAGCAGTATCTACCTCAAAATCTAGCGCAGCACTGACTGACACACTGAACACTGTCGTGTTCCGCAGATGCCAAATCGATGCGAGCGGGCATCCGAATGTGTGCGGAGTGTAACGATCAGAAGCTGTGTCGAGCTTCTGAAAAGCGACTCAATCGCCGCGTTTGGCGTTTTTAAGTGTGCGGTGTGGAATGTGTGGTCGCTGCATTCAGCTTCTAAAAAGCGGCTGAATCGCCGATCGCCGATGCTAAAAGTAGCATGTCTGCGGTGTCTCTCAGTGAATAATCAGTTGCCATTGCAGGTCGACCGCGAGGCCATTCCGGCTCGCGGCACGATTGACGTCTTTGAGACCTCTAGGCCTCTGCCCCTCCAGGCCCCGTCCACGTCCCTATCAGCCTTAAGGGCTGGGGACGCTTTGCGGTCGGGCTCCTTGGAGGTGAGGCCCTTGCTCCGTCAAGGCCCGTCCACGTCCCTGCCTGCCGTGAGTGCAGGCGACGTCTTGCGGACGGGAACCTCTTTTCAAACGGAGCGGTCTCCAGAAACAGATCATCACTCGTTCGACTGCACCGTAGGCACCACTGACCTGGTAGGCACTCACAAATTTGATTGGAATTATAATAACACAAATAAAGATTTAATTGCACGCGACCTCACGTTAGGCACACAAAAACAAGTTTGCAATTGTAATAAAACTTTTCACTTTTCAGATTTCACGGCGATACGTTGAAAAAGTTTCTGCTAACTCTTGACGGAATTAAACAAGCCGGTTTCCGAAAAGGCTTTAGCACCATAGACCACATACATACGCTGCGGCAGGTTATACAGAAGACCGAAGAGTATAACCAGCCTCTTTGCTTAGCGTTTGTGGACTATGAAAAAGCTTTCGATTCGATTGAAACATGGGCCGTGCTACAGTCTCTCCAGCGGTGCCAAATTGACTACCGGTACATCGAAGTGTTGAAGTGTTTGTATGAAAACGCCACAATGTCAGTCCGTCTTCAGGACCAGAGCTCGAAACCTATCCAGTTGCAGCGAGGAGTGAGACAGGGAGATGTGATATCTCCGAAACTGTTCACTGCTGCACTGGAAGATGCTTTCAAGCTTCTGGACTGGAAAGGACTCGGCATCAACGTCAACGGCGTGTACATCACTCACCTTCGATTTGCTGACGATATAGTGGTCATGGCTGAGACCCTGGAAGACCTCGGCACAATGCTCGGTGACCTCAACAGAGTCTCTCAACAAGTGGGTCTTAAAATGAACATGGAGAAGACGAAAGTTATGTCAAACTCACGTATCGTACCCACTCCTCTGAAGGTTGGGGACTCTGCCCTTGAAGTTGTGGACGATTATGTTTACCCGGGACAAACGGTCCAGCTAGGTACAACTTCAGCAAAGAGGTCAATCGTCGAATCCAATTAGGCTGGGCAGCGTTCGGTAAGCTACGAAATATCTTCTCGTCCGATATACCGCAGTGTCTCAAGACGAAAGTCATTGACCAGTGTGTGTTGCCAGTGATGACATACGGGACTGAGACGTGGTCGCTCACTATGGGCCTTATCAGAAGGCTCAAGGTCACTCAAAGAGCAATGGAGAGGGCTATGCTCGGGGTTTCTCTGCGAGATCGAATCAGAAATAAGGAGATCCGCAGAAGAACAAAGGTAACCGACATAGCCCGAAGAGTTGCTAAGCTCAAGTGGCAGTGGGCAGGGCACATTGCTCGCAGGACTGATGGCCGCTGGGGCGGAACAGTCCTCGAGTGGCGACCGCGTACCGGAAAGCGCAGTGTGGGCAGGCCTCCAACAAGGTGGACCGACGATCTGGTGAAGGTCGCGGGAAGCCGCTGGATGCGAGCAGCACAAAACCGGTCGTTGTGGAGATCCTTGGGGGAGGCCTTTATCCAGCAGTGGACGTCTTTTGGCTAAGATGATGAAAAATTTAAATCTAAAATAAACCTTCACGTAAATATTTAGCAGTGCAACATTTGTAAATATGTATAATAGTTTATTCTTGTTAATAAATGATTATTATATTTGATTTTGAATTTTATGACATCCCATGCATATCGGCGAACGACCGCGTGAATACCTACGAGGGCGGCGGCATCGCCTCACATCAAAGGCGATACCCTACTGTATGAAATAGTAATACTGTGACGCCAAGATGGATTGATGCATCTACAAGGGGTGGGGAGTGCGAGCAGTGGAAGATCATGTCATGCGTATAACCAAGAAATAAAAACATTATAGATAATTATAATAATGTCACTAGCTGAAGTCTTACTCAAAGTTAGCCTTTTGCAACGATTTAGAGATTTAAAAATTCTATCAATATGAAAACTAATCTTTTTTAAACATTGTTATACCTCTACCAAAATTTATTACAGACTGTTTTTTTAATTAGATGTAAGCTGTATAACTAAACAATACTTGTGATTATTAGAAACAGAGATATATATATATTCAATGGCATTCCGTAATTAGAATTGCGATTTAAAAATAAATAAATAATAATACCAATAATAATAATTTTAAGTGTTTGATTTTTCTGCAGTTCATACGAAAACACCTAAAGTGGCGAGTTTACAATAAAACAAAATAATTATAAGCAAAGTTATTTTAAAAAATATACCAGTGGCGAATCTACACATGTTTTTTCAGCGTTTTTTCGATGAAGAATTAACTCTAATCGCGAGTTTACAATAACCCGGCCAGTTTTACCAGAAATCTGCCTACAGATAAGTATTATAACCCGCCGACCGAAATGGCCGCCGGGACTCCACTTTCGGTCACCAAGCGGCCTCCACAAACTAAATGCAACGCAGCACCATCCACTCGAGGTCTATACGCTGGCTGATTTAAATTTATGGCCTCTTAAGACACCCACTGGAGAAGAAAGGGCGGTTAATAGTATTATTTCTCCATCACCACACTGATAAATTATGGTAATACAACTCTTACCGTTCTCGTGACCCCACAATATTGACATGCAAAACTACTTTTGTGGCTGTATGGATACTCTATGTCTTGATGGTGTATTCTATAGTGACGGTGATGTTCTTTCTTTGATACTACAACTGCACCACACTAAAACAAAAATTATTAAGATTGATTTAACAAATACTTACTAATAAAAATAAAAACAAATAAGATTTATAACTGTTAAAAAGGACTTGGCAAAAGGGTGATGTAGGTAGCTCTTTTTTAGGTTGTAATGGAAGTGCTTTGTGGTTGGATAATATTAAAACTTACATCATCACATTCCAGTGGGAATACCCTGAAGTCTCTCCTTGCAATATATCCTGCATAATTAAAATATTCATTTGAACTTCCACTTGATGCACTGTCATATTCAGGATTGTAGTCTTCATCACTATCTGTCTGTTTCGTTTTTGGTTTTATCACATTGGTTTTTCTTTTCTTTTTTCTAAAACTCTTTTCTTCTTTTTTATCATTTGTTTCATCTTTCTCTATTTTGAATACCATAACACTTTTATTATCATCACTGTCCTCATAAATGTTTTCTGTCTCTTGGTTTTTACTATTGTTATCTATTATAGAGATATCTATTGGATTTAATATTAAAGGGTTATCAGAAAAGGAATCATTTTCAAAATTTTCTTCTTCCTTAACAGAGATATTAACAACATCATCGTGATCTTCTATGTTGCTGCCATAATAAAAATTAGTTATGCTATGGCAACTCAAATTCAAGTTTAGATTTAACTTAGCTCTGTTCAAAGTTGAGAATTTCACTTTTTTTATCTGAAATTCCGAATTTATATTAAGATTCAAAGACCTGAAGAAAACCATATACTTATATACAAATTACACAATATAATAATAATGACAAGGTTTAACGAAAATTGCAAATACTTACTGTTTGACCCTTTATGTCCCTAAAAGCTTCTTGTGCCCTTATTATTCTCTTTACAAATGAGAAGTATTTATTGAGTAAATATTTACACATAAAACATATATAATGTTCGCTGTGCAGTTCCTGAGAATAAAGAAACTAAGTTGAAAAATAATAATATTGTAAAACCTATGATCAATAATAGTAGGTACTAACTATAAATGCATTTCAAGTGTCCTTGTTCGTTCATACATTGAATGTTGAAAAATTTATAGCATCACCAATTATTACTTAATTTTTATGGGTATCTCTTCAAATGATATACTTTTTATCTCTAACTACTCATGTATGAAGTCATTTGCAAATAAAGGAACTGTGTCAAGAAGTTTGGTCAAAAAACAAAACTCACATCTAAGCCATGGTTTTTCAATATTTCCTGAAGGTGTTGGACAGCTTCAGAATTACCTAAACGTGTAACTGTTGTATCTAGATCAAGACAGACTCTGCAAGATTTCATACTGAAATACTGAATCTGTAACATAGATTTTTATAATGTATGAAAACTTTTACTTGACAGTAGCCCGACTTATACTAACATACAGGCTCAGCATTTCAACCGATGACAACGAATTTTGAGGTAGTTTCTTGTTGGCGTAAAGATCTAATAATTAGGAATAATTAAGAACAACCTTTTTGGTCAAGCGCTTGCAGAATTGGAAATAAATAAGTAGGTACCATGCAGATAAAGTCCGTATGAAATACAGCTTTTGAAAGAATAGAATAACATCAATGACAGGCACAGCCAAAGAGTTTTTTTTTCTTTAGATGATGGCTTTGTGTTTACATTTAGCCAAGTGTCAAAGTATTTTTTTTTCAAGTAGTACATAATTATACAATATTTCTTTCCTGTATGATGTGATGATAAATGTTAACAGAAATGAGAAGTGAGAAATGATAGACCCTCCAATCCCTCGAGTTCGAGTATCTCAGTAAAGCTGTGGGGCTTTACTAAGTCTTCGGGCGGACTTCTTGAGAGAATTTAAAAAGTGCCGTTGCACTGTTTTGTTAAATTTGTCAACACTCATGCACACTCACGAACATTTAATGGTTAATAATCCACCATTATTTCACATTGATATTCGACATAACACAAATTTTAGAAAATAAAACAAAACCGCAGACATGACTCTTCACTTTCCCGCCAAGAAGTCACAGCCAAAGAGTAGTATATGAACATGAGTAAAAGATATATTTACACATGTGGTAAAGTCTTAGAGCATTAAACCAAATGGAGACGCCATGCGCACTAATTTCTATGAAAAAAAGTCTGTCATTTTCTGCGGGGGACGAGGTAACGCACACAAATACAGTTTCACACTGATGCATTTTTCAAAGACGTCGCTACGCACGCAACTACAAAATTATTAAACACTAGCATAAACTAGACGCACACTAATAAATTCACACACAGGGATAACCTGTCCGTGCACGAGTCAGACGGCACTTTATGTAAACGTCGATAGTGCTTGACACTATCGATTTAATTTGTCGATACCAATAATAATGACAAGCCCGAAAAGTTGCTAAGCTCAAGTGCCCCACATCGCTCGCAGGACTGATGGCCGCTGGGGCGGAACAGTCCTCGAGTGGTGACCGCGTACCGGAAAGCGCAGTGTCAGCAGGCCTCCAACAAGGTATACCGACGATCTGGTAAAGGTCGCGGGAAGCCGCTGGATGCGGGCTGCACAAAACTGGTCTTATTGGAGATCCTTGGGGGAGGCCTTTGTCCAGCAGTGGACGCCTTTTGGCTGAGATGATGATGATGAATATTAATGTGATTTTTTTTGTTTAAATCAGGCTCTTCAGTATGGTTAATTAAGGTAGACACTTTGCTTTTCTTTATTGTTAAAGTCGACAGTTATTAATTAGGATAAGTCAAAATCTGCAAAATATACCTACATAATTTTATTCCATTCCAAGGAGAATTGTTGTTTTTAAGAAAAGCTGCAATCTTATTCTTTCATTATGGAAAAATAGTTTGCTACCTATCTAACCGACTCTCAAACAAGAGGAACCGAAAAATTTAACAACATGTATATATAGTACTTTCATGGTTCCATAAAGCAGATCAATTCTTTTTTGTAGGTAACGTAGGGTCTTAATTTTTCAGATTTCCAAATGCAATTATTCGAGAGATTTTTTTATTTCTATATAAGTTTCCAAATAAGGCTGAATTTAAAAGCAAGAGACTTAAATTAAAACAAATATATCAATATACAGGTATGTACCGAACTCCAGAATGATATCATACAATCGAACAGCGAAATATACCTAATGCTGTCAAGGTTTAAACTGCTTTCTGAGGTTAAATCTTTGAATGATGCAAAGTTCTTTAATGCATCAAAGCTACTCTAAGTGTTCAGTCACGTGCACTGATAATGTATACAGTGATACATTTTCAAAAATGTGTAAATATTTGATATTTCAAATATAAGTATGTCGTGTTGTAATAAAAATCATATATTCTTCAAACTGGGTCAAAATTAGGTATACTTTGTTTTCATAGTGAAGTATACAGAACACTATCAGTGCATACTATACACTTCCAAGTTTATAATTATGTATATGTGACAATATCTTTAACATATATACAATGCAATTTTAAAACAATGTATACACGCTATAATGTATTATATAATATAAATATATAAGTATGTTACATCATTAATCATTAATTTATAAAATGCATAAGGTAGGTAGGTAGATTTACCGTTTCTGAGGGGTTGATGCATATGAAATAAAAGATTTTGACATCATTTTAATTGATTATAATGCTTTTTTTTTTTTTATATTGACACGTCATAGTGACCACATCCTGCCTGATGGTAAGCAGTCGATGCAGTCCAAAATAATGAGAGCGCTCCTCACCGTGGAACACGCACGTTAACAAGCGCACCCATTCATGACGGCCTGCATAAATGCCGTTTCACGCCCCGCTTAAAAGACCCGGGACTATAGGAGCTGGGAAACACATGCGCCGGCAAAGAATTCCAAAGCCGAATGGTCTTACAGAGGAACGACTTGCCAAATTTTTTGGTACGAGTACTGATTGTCTGTACAGTATGATGGTGGTTCCTAAGACCAGTCCGGGAGAGGAAAGGAGAAGGCGGGATTAGATCAAAAAGTTCTTCAGAACACTCACCGTAGTAATTCCGGTAGAAGACACTGAGAGAAACAATGTCTCTTCGCAGCTGGATGCAGTCAGTGATTAACCAAGTATTAATTAATTAATCATGATTTAAACATGTAATATATACCTACTCACAGTGATTCTTATTTTATTTGAAATATCGGTAACAGAGCGGCCCTGTTCTTTTAAAACAACAATTTTATGTTTTTCATGTAAAGAAATCTGGTACGGCACATTGTTATTACTCTTTCTGTCCTTCATTATAAAAACAAACAACAATAGATAATGCTTTACGTAAACGATTATTTAAATTCCGCTGCAACTCATATTAATTACAAACTACGCGCATAACGCATAACCGAATAAAACAGTCCACGCTACCGCCCGCCGCGCCGCGCTGCGTCTTGGCTACCTTCATAACATATTAAAAAAATAAAATAAAATAAAATTTTTAAAAACTAGCTCTTATTACTAATTGTTAATAAGAAAATAACTAAAAAGTTAAACATAATTTAAGCCTGATAATAAGAAAACCTTTGCGTTTTTATCACAGACCCAATTTTTTTATAAATAAAAGCGTGTTACATCGTGAATTGTGATTGCAAAAGAAAAATAATGAAAGTGTATTATGCTAAATGTTCTTTAATGTTCCATCAAAATGTAACACGCTTTTATTTATAAAAAATTTGGGTCTGTGATAAAAAACGCGAAGACTTTCTTATTATCAGATTTAAATTATTTTTAAATTTTTAGTTCTTTTTTATTATTAAGTACCTACTTAATAAAAGCTTGTTTTTAAAATTTTACTTTTTTTTTAACTTTTTAGTTCTTGGTTGTATTGTTAAATTACCGAGTTCCTATGGCCATCTTCCAGCTTCATCGTCAGATTCTGGTTACCATCTACCATCTAAGTACTCGTCAAGACGAATCATACAAGCCCAAACTCGATGAGGTTGTGTCGTTTAATTACCGAGATCCTATGGCCATCTTCCAGCTCCATCATCAGACCCTGGTTACCATCTAGCACCAAAGTACTCGTCAAGACGAATCATACGAGCCCAAACTCGATGGGGTTGTGTCGTTTAATTACCGAGTTCCTATGACCATCTTCCAGCTCCATCATTAGACCCTGGTTACCATCTAGCACCAAAGTACTCGTCAAGACGAATCATACGAGCCCAAACTCGATGGGGTTGTGTGGTTTAATTACCGAGTTCCTATGGCCATCTTCCAGCTCCATCATCAGACCCTGGTTACCATCTAGCACCAAAGTACTCGTCAAGACGAATCATACGAGCCTAAACTCGATGAGGTTGTGTCGTTTAATTACCGAGTTCCTATGGCCATCTTCCGGCTCCATCATCAGACCCTGGTTACCATCTAGCACCAAAGTACTCGTCAAGACGAATCATACGAGCCCAAACTCGATGGGGTTGTGTCGTTTAATTACCGAGTTCCTATGGCCATCTTCCAGCTCAGACCCTGGTTACCATCTATCACCAAAGTACTCGTCAAGACGAATCATACGAGCCCAAACTCGATGGGGTAGTGTCGTTTAATTACCGAGTTCCTATGGCCATCTTCCAGCTCCATCATCAGACCCTGGTTACCATCTAGCACCAAAGTACTCGTCAACACGAATCATACGAGCCCAAACTCGATAGGGTTGTGTCGTTTAATTACCGAGTTCCTATGGCCTTCTTCCAGCTCCATCATCAGACCCTGGTTTCCATCTAGGTCCAAAGTACTCGTCAAGACGGATCAAACAAGTCCAAAGTCGATGAGGTTGTGTGGTTTAACTACAGAGTTCCTATGGCCATCTTCCGGTTCCATCATCAGATCAGCTCCATGTCATAATAATTTTTATTTTATAATTAAAACTAAATAAAAGCTTGTAAAAGACAAAAATGAATGTTTACATTATATTGCAATCTACATTGTGTACATTTTATCGAAATTAATACACATTTGACAAAATAGTAAAAACTGCTAGTTTTATAAGTGTATACATATGAAAGTTTTTCTTTCATATGTATACACTCATCACAGTCATCATTGTTTACATTGTAATGAAACGGTATTGCTTACATTTTTGTGAAATAACATCGTTTACTTATTATTGTAATTCATAATGGCTTCATATTTTTGCAAATGAACGTGTAAGCAAATGTCTGAAAACAATTTGTGTACATATTTTTACCAAAAATGTGTACACTATTGCGAGAAACTCTGATGGTTATATAGTATGTATTGTTAAGATGATTATTTGTTTTTGAAATTTTCATAGTAAACATTTATTCAAAATTCTGTCCATGTATACATTTCATTGCACGTGACTGTTCATATAGTTTAAAAAAAATTGGAATAAAAAACGTAATCTTATAGTTTTAAGTAAATTCTATGGTGTAGGTTTTGTTATTTCTGTCAGAAATTAACTATTATTTTGATGCTTATAATGTTGTATTAATTTAATAGGTTTTTTATTTTTATTTTTTTATTTTTTTGTCATCAGTTAAGCGGATTTTTAATTCACAAAGGAGACATAAATCAATAACTTCTTTTGATGCATACAATAGGCCACCAGGATTTTTTTGGTATGTTAAACTTTTGTCATTTGGCTCCCCACATAAACTCTTTATGCATGTACTGCGTTTAATTTTTTAGTAGAAAATACTACGAAGCCCGCTTTATATTCCACTACCTTTACTCCAAATGGAGATAAGTAGGGGAAGGTGGGGCACAGTGTAACTAAAAAGATATAAACACTCATTGTATTCAAATTATTTATTATATGGCACTTTTAAAGTCTCTCAATCTAATTTCAGTCCTTAGTCTTTCATTTGGAATCTAAATATCACGTTATTTAACCTTACAAACTATCTGAATAATCGTTTTAAAAAAAACATTCTTTTGTTACATTGAACCCCAGGGTAGGGGCTCATTGTAACATACCCTGGGGTACTATATAACAGTACTGCAAAATTTGTATAGAAAAACATTTATAATCTTAAAGATAACATAGCAATTCTAAAAAATCAACAAAAATTATCAAAATAAGGCATTATCAAAATTAACATAGAAATTCTAAAAAATCAACAAAGATTATTCAAATAAGAAATTATTCAAATAAACAATAAGTATTTCAAATTTAACATAGAAATTCTAAATATCAACAAATTAAAAAAAGGAACAAAGAATATTATTAATTTTTTTACAAAATGCTTTATTCTAAATTAATTTTCTTAAAATTTTATGAGGATGTAATTTACATTATTTCTTTTTTTCCCGCCGCTTTTCTTAAGCTTTTTTCTACCTGTGCTACGGCCTTTCTCATATCCTCTTCATTGTGGAATCCTATATCAGTCTTCCTCTTCCGCTATCGCACCATTTTTTCCTTGAAGCCTACTATAAAAACAAAAAGATATTACAAAAGGGGCACACTATAACATGTTACACTGTACCCCGTTACACTGTACCCCATGGTATCAAAGTTTAATAACAAACATGCTAAAAATTTATAAGTTATAATTTCAGCCAAAATATCTAGTATTAAAACGAGTCATAATAATATAGCGGTACAATATAAAATAAACTTACTCACCAAAGCTGCAATAATGTAGGTTAAAACACAAATATACTCTAGCTATTTTAAAATTTCAAAATACAGAAAAAATAGTAGTCGTTTATTTTGACGTACCCAGAGACAACTGCCAAAAATGATAACTGGCCTAAGGTGGCGACAGGTGTGTTTGACAATTCAGTTCAGAAACGCTAGTAAAATATTAGAAAGCCACACAGTAATAGCCACTGTTATACTGTGCCCCTTGTTACACTGAGCCCACCTTCCCCTATATTTTGATCTCTAATAATTTGTTTTTTTTTTAAATTTATTTATCTATATTGTTATTTTCCGTTAATAGCCAAAATATATAAACATTATGATGAAGTCGATATCAATATTTTGTTTTTGTACTGTCACAGCTCTAACTTTGTTACAGTGTGGCCAATGTAATTAAATTAAAATTTCCTATTTTCGTGATAAGTATAGGGACGTAAATATAATACATTAATGAAGTAGACCGATCATAAACATACAGTTTCATAGTATTGAGAATTTTTAATGCAATTAAGTTGAAAAAAAATCTGTAAAAACAAAATAAGTTACAATTTATAAGTAGTGATCTATCATTAATTAAATAAGCATTTATAGTAAAAATACAGTTTTAATTTTATAGAACGTGAAATATAAATTGTAATTCAATGTTGGCTCATTCAACTTTAAAAGTTACGCAAAGTTGCAACTTGACGTTTTAATCGCAACACTTTTTGATTAACAATATTTTTTTCGTTTTTTGCAAATTTTGTGCATTATTCAATAATATTAAGACAAAATAATAGTTACAGATGAAAAGTAACGTTATCCTTTTGTACAATCGACGTTTCTGATCGCTTTTTACGTGAAAACACGCTGCAATTTGGCATTTTTTGCTCAGATCTTATCGCGTGCACCGTGATTTGCAAATGACGCTGGAACACGCTGGAACTAGTTTTATATAACGAATATGATCGGCGGTCATACTCTTTTGGCAGAGGGGAACGTCTGACAGTGGCGTCTCCAGTTGGTTTTATGCTCTAAGGGTAAAGTATGGCACAGCTGTCAATCTAGCAAAAAAACTGATGTTACTATTGCTGGACAGTACCACATAAATACCACGTAAATGCATTCAATTTAATTCAATTTCTTGTTTAGGTAATTTAGGTGGTTCATTGTCCTGGCTCGGGTGGCTATATGCATGTCTCGGGTAAAATGGCTCGTTTTATGCTCTTGTTGTACAATCTACTATAGCAAAGTATTTATTTTTGTTGTAATTATAGAAAAAAAAAAACAGTTTGCCATCATAGTACTTTTTTTACATTGATCGGTTCACGTCGTATTTGTTGAAAGGATACTGGTCAGTGATGCTGGCCAGTTGCAATCAACACTAACTTGACATAAGTTCAAATAATTGTTTGTGTTCTTATAAGAAAGAAACTAGAACATATGTGTATGTGTCATTGTGAATTGAGTCTTGTTGATAGCTTCTCATAGTAAACATGTTTTGTACCTAGTTTTATAGTTTATTGTTATGTGTTTATTTCGGTGTGTATATAAATAAATCGTCTTTGGAACGCTCTCTTATATTTTCTTCTACAGTATTAACCCTACAGTGGTCGCGCTCCCAAAAGTCGCACAACTGCGGATTACATATGTAGTCCGTTTTAGTTTCAGGTTTTTTAAAACTAAAATTCATTTTTATGCCGTTTTCTTTATTAATATTTCGAGAAAACTTATCTACTACTCAATATAAACTGAAAAGAAACTCAAAATCAACATAATTCTTCTAAAAATCAACAAAAACATAAACTTCTTGAAAATTGTCTTTAAATAATCACTTTGGATAATATGAGATGAAAAAATGAGTATTACTTAGGTATATTTATTCATTATTTTCTAAACATGAATTGCACACATATCTAGAATAATATATAGAAATAGAATGTTTTTGCTGGTCACATTCGTGAAGCCAATTCTGGATTTGGGCCCCTTTTCTCGAATCCATTTTGTCCTACAAAATCACAATAAAAAATATAGTTTTCAATACTCTTAGTCGATATAATATCAATACGTAACAACCTTCGATCAACAATACACTAGATAACGCCTCACGAACTAAAACAAATCTCAAATATGGCACTGGATGACTTTACTATAAATGGAGAAAAACTATCCTAAGTTTTGATAATTTCAACCTAATTTATACTTTTTTTGCAAGGAACAAAGCACAGTTTTGATTATTAAGACATTCACTTACGATCTTACGTCGAAAACGACAGAAAGAGATAAGAAATTTAAATAAACACTTGTGTATTTAAAAATATATACAAAGACCCTTTACGTCAAAATTCGACCTTATTACATAAAAATAAAACAGCAAATGGCAGACACGATATCGTCGCTTATATAACAACACCGCGCAAGTAAATTTTGTCGACTTTTCAGGAGAGACAAAAAAAGTATTTATTAATTGTTTTGACAACTAAATAAGTAATTAATGGTTTTAAATAGTTTTAGTATAGTTAAGATATAATTTAAAAATATAATGGAGCAAGTTCTATTGATAGGATCTTTCTAAATTGATTTAGTCGGTGTTTTGCTATAAATTCAAGGACTTAAGCTGTGTTTCTTGTAATAAGAAAAGGTAATCAGTGAATCAGACTTTTATTTGAGATCACAAATCAGTACATCAAAAATGAAATAGAAACCTTATAACCAAAAATTCTAAAAAAAGTATTTATCGGGGCTTTTCTGTAAGTAGTTACAGCATTATAGACACTGGTGGCGAAAAGGTCTCGCTCTTTCAAAAATAAAAAAGGTGAAGATTATAAAGTTATAGTAGCAAAAATTATGTTGGTATTACTTAACTTAAATAGTAAATTATTGTAATAGATAGGCTTGGGTTTATATTAACTAGGACTACCCTGTCTGCCCTTCGGCTCTGTGTGAAACCTTGGGATCGGTAAACAGAGACCACAGACAGGGAAGTCATAGAGTAGTTTATATATTTAGATGACCAGGATCAACATCCTATAAATAACCCCTTCCGATATGCAAACAATAAGGAACAAATTATAAACTAAAAATTATTAAATACTAATAATATTTTTACAAATGTGGCAAATCATCGTAGAATTTATGGCAAGCTGCAGGTATAACTCTTTTTAAATCCTGTAGATCCATAAATTTACGAGCAGAAATCGGCAATCTACCCGAGTAGAGTTTGGGCAGAGAGCTGATTGGTTTAATTCGATGAAGAGGAGTAGGTCGTTGGGGCAACGGCTTTATCTCGTCTTTAAAATTAAGTTTATACCATATTGTACCATCTAGCCTGTACTCCAACATTCGTATATCAGTGACTACAGGGTCACCTGTCTTCTTGCCAGGGCGAATGGTTTTGTACACCAAATCTTTGGAAAAATCTATAAAAAAAGTATACTCTAACATCTTTGCATCATAAGGGAAAGGATCTTCCCTTGCTTTTTTTGTATAGTTTACATATTGTTCCGGTAAGTAAATTTCTTTATTTTTTACCTTACATTCGATTGCGCTGTGTACAGAATCGCATTGCATCTGGGTGTGCCCTTTTTCCAAATACTTTTGAACAATTACCACTTGCTTTTCAATAGCTAAACGTATAAGTGCATTACTCAATGTGGAATTGCGATTCTGTGCACAGCACCCATCTGAATATAATATTACAGGCAATAGCTCTCTGTCCAAAGTTTTTTGTAAATAGTCCACCAAACATGTAGCAAAAACTGACGCCTCAAGAGTGCAGTTGGATTCATCGAACCAATAACACATTACATCTTTGGTACTCACATTGTACAAAGTAAAATTGTGTACGCACAATTTAGTTTTGTAGTAAATAGCACTGGCTTGAAGGAATGGAGCTAGTTTAACCGATTCAACATCTTGGGTAAAGACATGAAATTTTCCAGCATCTGCTTGAGATTTATCTGTTTTCATCTCCGCATCCTCCGAAACAATATGGCGGAATGAAGACTTGCGCGGTGTTCTGGGACTGACGGACTTGCGCGGTGTCAGAATTGTTTGAATAGCGTGCTCTTATTGGTGGAAAAGTAAAGTCTATGATTGGTCGATCAAACCGCGCAAAAACGCTCTATCCAATGACATCAAAACATAATAACCGCCAAAAATCGACTTGCGCGGTGTTGTTATATAAGTGACGATATGTTACTTACTTCATTGGGGTGGTTGGGCGGTTTGATGTATGCTCAAGTGTGCGATGTTGAGCTATATGCGTCTGCCGTCAAGTCCTATCACGCACGTCCTCGTCGCCGCTTGTCCTGTCGACCACCTGTACAGGCAGGCGGCGAACCCACCCTGCGGTGGGTCGTCCACCCTGGGCAATGCTGTGGTCATAGTGCAAGCATCGCATAATTACTAATCTACCTTGCAACCTCAGTAGCGAAGAGTGAAGGGCTAACCCGCCAGTGATATCCTGCACGGCGGGCCAATACCCTACCCTTCTTCCCATGATCCTATCCACATAATTTCACTCCTTACCGCATTCCTTATTTCCTACCCCTGTCCTGGAGGGATGACAACCTCGACTCCAAAATTGTCAACCTACTCTTAATTATGGCACATTTTTAAATACTAAGTTACCCCAGGAGGGTACCGGCGGAGCTGGAGAACCCCTCCCTGGGCCTTCGGGCTCAGGCTGCCCCTTGTATCTGGGGGGGGCAAAAGATTTGCCACAATTTAGTGCCGCTATGCGCGGCGAAACTAAGGTCCCGCAAGGGACGAAGGCGTGCCGCGCCCTTACGGGCGCAGGCGCGTTAAAGGCGGGGACTACCCCGAAGCAAAGTGGAGACGGACACCTTCGGGGACCGAATCTGCCTAGCGGACGGGGTAGAAACCGTAGAGGGAAGGGCGTGGCGCCCGGTGTACCGGCACGGCATCCTCTGCAGTCGGGCTCCATGCCAGGGTCAGGTGGGATTGGGAACCTTAGGGGGCCAAACCCGTCGACCTTTGTGCGAGGGGACCAAGCAGGCGGAAGGTCGTTGCATGGTGGGGGGGCTACAGCACCAGCCCAGCAATCCCCTATGGAGGACCGTGGAAAGGTGGGACTACGGGAGCGGGGTCCTGATGGGATCCATCCCGTCGTCACCGCCGGACCATCGGGGCTGCAGGTACTGGGTCCTGATGGGATCCTACCTGTTGGTCCTCGGTCTGATGTAGAGAAGGTGAGCGAGGGCAAGGCGCCAGGTCACAGATCGGGCCACCGCAGGCGTAGGGCGAAGCTGATTAAGCAGCAAGCTGTGGTGGAACGCTCTAAGCGGCAGAGGGAGATCAGCAATGAGAGCCAGGCGGCGCTCGATGCTAAACGCGTTAAGACTCACGGGTCTTACGCGGGAGCAGTGAGTGCCTTTAAGATGGCCATCATTGCTGATGACTACCCGGCAACCATGCTAGGGGAGAGTCACTATGTGGCCATCCAAGGAACCATTTGGGACCTGCTGGAGGACACACCTGACCCTCTCCCAATAGTAAATATGGGAGGCATTTCGTCGGGAGCCATCCTCTTCACATGTGAAGGGAGTGGCTCGGCGAAATGGCTTCGAGCACAGGACGGCCTAACCGTTGAAGGCGTGTTGCTCAGGGTGGTTGATGCCAAGGACCTTCCAAAGCCAGTAAAGATGGCATGGAAGTCCCGAAATATCAGCCGCCTTGACACGGGAAGAGTCTTGAGAATGATGCAGAGGTGTCATCCCGGTTTGAAGACCTCGGGCTGGAAGATCGTCGACACTAAGGTCGAGGGTCTGACAGTACGGAGGGTCATACTGATGGATGGTGCCTCTGCAGCATTCATCAAGGCGGAGGGCTATTGCCTCAACACGGGCGTCGACAGGAGCGTTTTTAAGCTTCTAGAGGAAAAGCTTACGGGCGAGCCTGTCGATGCCCAAGGCGATAGTGAAGGAGTGAGCGTGGCGGGAGTGACTGAGGGTGAGTGCTCCCAAAGCGCATTTGTGGCAAAGGTGCAGCCAGGACTGGGTGCTCCAGTCGCTGCTGTTGAGGATGTTGGAGAGGAGATGACACCAATTGAATGTGGTGGGATCTCCTCCCCAAGATCTGAAGACGTTGTGGGGGAGCTCACCCTAGATGAGCTGCTTCTGGGAGGGTCCTCCCCGTTGCGCGCGCAGGCGACAACGGATGGGGAACCTAGCTCGGAAGATGGCCACTGAGAAGATGGAAATGGCGGGACTAAGGTGTGTACAGATCAATTTGCACCACTGCAAGGCCGCAACTGCCCTTCTGGCACGCGAGCTTAAAATGAACAAGTTCGACATTGTCCTAATTCAGGAACCCTACCTTTATGGGGGAATGATAAAGGGCTTAGGTGGAGCTCCTGGTACTCTTTTTCATAATTGTTCCACTAATGACATGAGGACTTGCATTTACGTCAGAAATGACATACATGCAATGCCTTTAATCAAGTTCTGTTGCAGGGATCTGACAGTTGTCAAGATTCACACAGGGGAGGGGGGGACTAAGCGAACGGTAATCTTATCGTCTGCTTATCTCCCTTACGAGAAGGCAGACCCGGTATCACCACAGATACGGGAACTGGTAAACTACGGCAGCCGAGAAAACGTAGATGTCATCATCGGCTGCGACGCGAATGCTCATCATGTCGTCTGGGGCAGCTCAGACACCAATGAAAGGGGGGAGAAACTTCTGGAATATCTGGTAAGTTCACCCATGCAATTACTTAATAAAGGTAGCAAGCCTACTTTCTTCAACGCCCGTAGGGCACAGGTGATCGACGTAACCATTGCTAACAATAGAGCGGTAAGGAACATCACAAACTGGCATGTGTCGGACGAGGTCTCCCTTTCCGATCATAACTATATATGCTTTAGGTACAGACTAGGTGAAACCATAGAGACTGTGCGTAGGAGGAACCCCAGGAACACTAACTGGGAGGGCTTCAAAAAGGACCTCAGAATGGAGCTGGATGGTCCTAGCTGTAAACTAAACTCAGCCTTGGACATAGAGTTTGAAGCTGACAGAATTACAGAAGCACTGATGACGGCTTGGCAAAATAACTGCCCAGAGACGAAATCAGCGACAAGGAGGGTACCATGGTGGAACCCGGAACTGGCTCGAATTAGAAGAGCTACACGACAGGCGTTCAACGAAGCGAAAGCGAGGAACGACTTTAGTGACTACAAGGAGGCCTTAACGCGGTACAGTAGTGCGGTTCGTAAGGCAAAGAGATCTGCCTGGAGGAAACATTGCGACCAGATACAATCTTTTCCGGAAGCAATGAGACTTACCAAGGCTATCTCTACAACAAAGGCGACTCCATTAACCACGTTAAGGAAGGAAGATGGAGTACGTACAGAAACAGGGGGTGAGACGTTGAAGGTTATGTTCGATACCCATTTCCCTGGATCAGAGGTCATCCAAGACGATTATGATCCAATCAGCTGGAGGGAACAGCAGGGAAGAACCTCCAAATATGACTGGATAGTAGCGAAAAGGGTAGTAGATGAACGTAAAGTTAAATGGGCGCTGGGGAGTTTTCAACCGTTTAAGGCGCCAGGGCCTGACAACATTTATCCCATTCTACTACAACAGGGCGCCTCCATCCTGGAACCTCATCTCTGCAGGCTGTATAAAGCATGCATAGCTTTTGGACACATTCCCAGAACATGGAGGCGTGTTAAGGTAATCTTCATACCCAAAACGGGAAAACCAGATTACGAAGAACCCAAAGCCTTTAGGCCTATAAGTCTACAATCCTTTCTCCTGAAGACCCTGGAGAAGATGATAGACAAATATATCAGAGCGGGACCACTGAAAAGATTCCCACTCCATGGACTTCAATGTGCATATCAAGCAGGGAAGTCAACAGAAACTGCTCTTCATCATGTGGTGAATCGAGCGGAATTTGCGCTGGAAAACAAAGAGATTTGCGTCTGCACATTCGTAGATATTGAAGGTGCATTTGATCGCACTACCTTTGAATCCATCAAGGTTGCAGCCAAAAACCATGGTGTGCCACGACCGATCTGTAATCTGATCGAATGCATGTTAAAGGGTAGAATTATCAACTCTGAACTGCTAGGTGACAGTCTACTTGCACGAACAACCAGAGGATGCCCCCAAGGAGGAGTACTCTCGCCTCTTCTGTGGAGCCTTGTGGTTGATTCAATCGTAGTAAGGCTGAATAAAGGACCATTCTACACGGTTGGTTATGCGGATGATCTGGTCATCACAGTTAGTGGGAAATTTCCCTCTACGGTATCGGGGTTAATGCAACGTGCCCTGGGTTTGCTGGAGGAATGGTGCAATGCCCATCACCTCTCTGTAAACCCGGGGAAAACAACAGCCATCCCCTTTACAAGAATGAGAAACACGACGGGACTGGGTAACCTAACACTCTATGGTACCCAGCTCTCCTGGTCCAAAGAAGTGAAATATCTAGGCGTAACGCTGGATAGGGAACTTACTTGGAAACAGCATGTGGACACAACCGTAGCCAAGGCTTACAGAGTTTTTGGCATGTGTCGGTCTACATATGGCAAGATGTGGGGACTCAACCCCAAAATCATTAGGTGGATCTACATGACGATGGTGAGACCGATCCTCACATATGGCAGCATCGTCTGGTGGCCCAGAACCAGGCTGAAAATCTGTAAGAATGCTCTTAGCAAACTTCAGAGAACAGCTTGTTTGGCGGTCACTGGGGCCTTTAGAACCACTCCAACGGCAGCGCTGGAGGTCCTCACAGACCTTCCACCCCTGCACATCGTAATAGAAACAGAGGCAAAGAAAGCGTTACATAGACTAAAGGTGGCCGGACTGTGGGACGCATCTAAACCTCTGACTAGACACACTAAATGGGAAACAAGTGACATTCCTGACAGGATCATGGAAATGGGGTGCGATAAAATATCCCCCATATTCATGTTCGAAAAGAAATTTAAAGTTTATGTTCCAACCAGGGACGAATGGAAACGAGGGCCACCGTCTCCGGATGAAGACAGCCTAATCTGGTATACCGACGGATCAAAAATGAAGTCGGGTACAGGGGCAGGCGTCTATAACAACGACTTCAAGCATAGTCAAAGCATGGGAAAATTTGCCACTGTTTACCAAGCTGAAACTTTCGCAATTCTCCTATGTGCAAAGCAGAATATAGAGTTAGCTATGAAAAAGCGCAATATATTCATCCTGAGTGACAGCCAAGCAGCGCTCAAATCGCTCATATCGCCCCGAATCAACTCTGGCCTTGTTCTAGAAACCACCAAAGCTCTAAACAAGCTAGGTGGACATAACAAGGTGCGATTGATCTGGGTCCCAGGCCATATGGGAATCCACGGCAACGAGATGGCGGATGCACTTGCCAGGGAGGGCTCAGAGACCCAGCTTATTGGTCCTGAGCCGTTCGTGGCACTTGCACCAAGTACCATCAACAAGGCCTTAAAAGATTACATCAAAAACAGGCACGGCATCGAATGGAAAGAGCAGCCGGGTATGAAACACTCCAAATCCTTCCTAGGCGAAAACGCCTTAGGACGGAGTAAGTTCATATGCGGAGGCAGTAGAAGGCAGGCCCGACTAACCATCGGTGCCTTGACAGGGCACTATGCCACAAAACAAATGCTCCACAGAATGCACCTATCAACAAATAACTTGTGTAGGGCATGTGGAGAGGAAACGGAGTCAATGCAGCACCTACTGTGTGACTGCGGCTCTCTGGCTAGGAAAAGAATGGGACTCCTGGGGTCGGCTTATCCGAGACCGGAGGACTTCAGGCTCTTCGCTCTTAAGGACGTGGCCAAGCTTGTGGCATCTATCTTTACAGAGGAAGAAGAGTGAAAGGACGGGGTTGCACAAAAGATCCCGATGGGTCGAAGTGCTACTGCAAGAGGGAAACCTCGGCAGGCCCCACTAAGATAAGATAAGATACTTACTTCATTTCGAATTTTTGCATTATTGACTTTACTTGCTCCGAATAGTGTATTATGGAGTCGCACTTAGTAATTTATTTTTTGTTTTAAGGAAGTTATTTTTAATAAGGAATTAGGTTTATTTTATTTTATGGCTTATGCATTTGACTGCAAAATTGTATACAAAAAGCAATTTATTATACTTTGCATACATTTATGTAATAGTAGATTCAGTACAAATTAACTGATATTGAACTATACCTACCTTCAGCATGGTTGGAAAACATGCTTAAATGAAAGAATCCTGATGAGAAATTGTAATGTAAACAACAATATAATCACAATCAAATTGTTTTATTTATGTAACAATATACATTATTTGAGGTGGTTTTCATATAAAGAACAATAAACCAAATTCAAATTCAAATTTAAATTATTAAATTTGGGGATAGACGTTTTCCTCAATCGACTTCTTTGTGCATTCCCCATAATATCGGATTTTTTGAAATGTATTGAGCAAATTACAGATTTTTTTTAGGTCTAAAAAAATCCTCCTGTCTCTCTTCCGCTACTATGGAAATCCATTTTGCACATTGAAATGGGTCGCCAGGAAATCTAGAAATAACAAATATAATTATTGAGAAGTACCTATCTATAATTTTTTTTAAACTACTCCATATATTCACTGTCCCAGAGCAACTATACGTTGGCCAAACATTAGCAAATGTTGGCGCGTGGGTTGGTTTTAAAAATTAAAGATTGTTATTTCATGCGGGGCGAATGTCTTTAATAGACGGTTATTAGAGCGTAGTGGACTGTATAATGCGGCGTTTATCACGTAATAAATAAATAAAGGGGCGGTAAGAAAGTGAAGCCAAGGGCTAAGAGGATGCGGCCTTCTGATGCTACCGTGTAAAAATGGTGAGCAACACTAACCTGATAGTCTGCAACTGGTTTCTCCTCAGGCGGTTAAAAGTCGCACCCCTCAAGTAGACATGGCAGGATTCGGCAGCTGAGCGATCGCGGTAGGAGACGTGCGGAACCACAGCGGTACGTTGGTACGTGCGTATACCACAGCGGGATTTTTGGTACTTGCGTATGCCACAGCGGGATTGTTGGTACTGGGGATGAACGCGCCCAGCGCAGGCGCGCGGCGCGCGCGGGCGCGCGTTATGCGAGGTAGCTACACTATAGTTTAGTGCTGCCACCCTCTTCACACAAATAAACAACAAAAAGCGCGCAAACATCCTCCCCGGCTTGAAAATACTAGGGGTTTTCAAAACCATAAGTGGGATAAAAGTCTCACTCTATCGGAGAGAATAAGCGGAATTATAAATCATAGCGGGAACCAGTTATACATTAAAATAAGCGGAGACATATGTACATAAATAAGTCGATATAAAACTAAGTTAAACAAAAATATATAAAAACTTGAGTGCGATACATAAATATGAAATAAATGCAAATATAACTGTATTAACTATTGCGTAGGCAGTGGGCACAACTTCACCACAGGACGTTTATACGTGCCAGTTGTTGTCCGTACAGAAGCGACGCGAACCACTCCGTCTTTCCCTGGGAAGACCTGTTCTATAATGCCAGTAGGCCAGCGCAGAGGTGGAACCTCGTCTTGGTGAATCAGTACGAGCATACCGGGGCTAACAGAGACGTCAGGAGAGTTCCACTTTTGTCTTAGTTGCAGGGTGTGCAGATAATCCACATGCCACTGCTTCCAGTAACTACGCACTAAATTATCTAACAATCTTTTGCGAGCAGAAAGACTGAGCGATGTATCCAGCTCACATGCGGGTAATGATTGTAAAGGGGTAGTTTGCAAAAAATGAGCAGGAGTGAGAACAAAATGCGGCTGATCGGACAACAAACAAAGCGGACGCGAGTTTAAAATACATTCAATTTGCGTTAACACAGTTAGAAGTTCTTCATAACAAAGCAATTGATTACCAATGGTGCGATATAAATGAGATTTAATAGCTTTTATATTAGACTCCCATAATCCTCCCATGTGAGGAGCGCGAGCGGGAATCGTTCTCCATTCAATTCTGCAGTTATTAAATTTGTTTTGAAAAGCGGTTGAGGTTTCACGAGCGGATAAAAAACTATATAATTCGTCCAACTGTCTTTTTGCTCCAATAAAGTTTGTTCCGTTGTCGGAATACATTACGGATACTGGACCTCGTCTAGCGAGAAAACGTTTAAATGCGTCTAAGAAAGTCTCAGTGCTGAGATCTGAAGCGATTTCAATATGAACTGCCTTTGTAGTTAGGCAGATGAAAAGGCAAATGTAGGCCCTTTGGCTCTTTACGCCACGTCGTCGGGTTAACGTGATGTTGATCGGTCCGGCGTAATCTACCCCCGTATGGGTAAACGCTTTCGCCTCTTGAACACGAGCTGGCGGGAGACTTGCCATTATAGGCGAAGGATGCTTAGGCGCAGCGTGAAAGCAAAAATTACACGCGCGGATGCGTTGTCGAATTATATTGCGAGCAGAAACTATCCAATAGCGTTGCCTTAATAAAGACATAACAAGATGCGAGCCAGTGTGACAGTTGGAGTTGTGGCAGTCATCGATAATAAGATCGACGATGTGATGACGTCGCGGCAGCAGAATTGGATGTCTATTACCGAAAGGAATAGCAGCGTTGTTTAAGCGGCCCCCCACGCGGAGTAATCCGTCGCCATCAACGAACAGATCAAGTTTTCTTAAAGAGGGAGAAGGTAAATTACCTTTGTTTACATTTTTGATTTCCTCACAAAAATATTGATGTTGCAAGGAGCGGAGCAGAAGACGTTCGGCTATTTCCAACTGAGAAGCTTTAATCTGCGGAGACTTAGGTATTTTTTTTATAAAGCGTAAAACATAAATTATTATGCGTAATAATGGTTTCCACGACGAGACCCGGCACGCGAGTTCCAGTAGTGGATTCTGAGCGCTTAATGTTGTCGCAAGCGTAACGGAAGGTTTAATTTCAGGTACGTCTTCAGTCTGAGAAGGCTCGAAAGGCACAATAGGCCATGCGGATATAGGGCTATGAGTCCACAATGGACCATGCCACCACAATAAATGATTAAGTATTTGAGAGGGCAAAAGGCCACGCGACACACAATCACTGGGGTTCTCCGTCCCAGGTATGTGGAAGAAGCGATCAGGAGATAAATTATCCTGTAGTTTACTAACACGGTTGGCAACAAACGTCTGCCAACGGTGAGGCGAGGAGTGTATCCACGACAAAGCGATCGTAGAATCAGAAAAAGCGAACACATCTTTAATAGGATAGCGATGATGTAATATGCGGTGAACTTGATTTACTAGTTCAGACAGAAGCAGAGCGGCACATAATTCGAGCCTAGCGAGTGATATTGTTTTAAGCGGAGCGACTTTAGATTTAGAACATACCAAATGTATTGATATGTCGCCATTAGGATGCATAACATGTAAGTAAATGACACAGCCGTAAGCCTTCAGGCTTGCGTCGCTAAAACCTAGTAGATATACAATACAATCGGTCGAAATTCCTAAATGGCGCGGTATTTGTAACTGCGATAAAAGCGGTAACTCGTTTTTAAATTCTATAAAACGGTCGATAATTGGTTGAGGCGGTTCCTTATCCCAATCGATTTTAGCAAGCCACAATTCTTGTAATAATAATTTGGCGTAAAGTATAACCGGCGCAACCAAACCTAAAACGTCAAATAAACGGGCTATGGTAGAAAGAATTGAACGTTTAGTATTATTCGGTGACGTCTCACCAGTAGTGAATGTGAAATTATCTGCCACAGGCAACCATTTTAAACCTAAGACCTTTATGGTATCACAATCATCTGAAAACTCTATGGCTGCGCGGTGCGATTCAGGCAAATGAGTAAGAAGTGAAGAGGAGTTACTAGCCCACTTTACTAGATCGAATCCACCTGATTTAAACAGTGCGATTAGCTCGTGCGCTAACTGAACCCCCTCTTCCTCAGTTTTAATCGAGGTCGTAAGATCGTCCATATATATATCTTGATTTGCTACTGCTGCAGCGCGAGGAAAGCGGTCACGTTCCATCTCGGCTAGCTGTCTCACGGTGCGCATGGCTAAAAATGGACTGGAGCGGAGACCGAAAGCAACCGAGTCAAATTGAAAAACACGAATAGGTTCATTTTCATTAAAGCGATATAATATCTTTTGATATTTGCGGTCGTTTTCGGACAAAACCAAGCGTAAATACATCTGTTGCACATCAGCCGTGATAGCTATTTTAAATTGGCGGAATTTTATTAAAAGTGTAAATAAATCGGCTTGCAAATTAGGCCCAGTAAAAAGCAAATCGTTAAGAGACACACCTGTGTCGGTTTTAGCGCTCGCGTCTAAAACCACACGAACTTTAGTGGACGTCTTCTCTGGACGAACCACAGCGTGGTGCGGAATGAAATATCCTTCAGCTAGCACGGAAGGTATCGAAGGTAGCTCTGATAAATAACCCTTTCGAAGGTAATCCGAAATAACATCGTTATATGCTTGACGTAAAGCAGGAAGCGAAATGAATTTACGTTCGAGTGACGTTAACCGACGTTGGGCCGTAGTGTACGAGTGCCCTAATGTTGTGGGATCACCCTTAAACGGTAAAGATACAATAAATCGACCAGAAGGGTCGCGCGTTACTAAAGATTGATATAATCTTTCACATTCGCTATCGTCCGAACTGAGATTATTAGTCGTGGGTACTTGCTCTAGTTCCCAAAATTTTATTAAACTATCATTTAAATGTTCATTTAATAAAGGACCAAATGACAGAGTCGTATTGGACCGTTCCACAGTAGGCATTTCCCCTACGACAATATAACCGAGCGTAGTTTCCAACGCATAGGTCACTTTCTGAACGGCGTTGGATCGGTTAGCTGACTGCGACAACGACGGCGGCGGCGGCGTAGCAATAATTTTGTTGCTAAGCAATAAATGCGGAAACAATTGAGCGCCGAGGATAGCGTGAATTTCCCCCGGAATATTCCACGAATCGTCAGCAAGCGGTAACTTTGAAAAGTTATTAATAAATTCGAAATTAATAATTTGCGTAGGTAAATAATCTGTAATTTGATTAACTACTAAACATAGCGCATTATATTGAACATCCGTGAAACGAGACTTAATAGTGAGCGAAACAAACCCTAAGATAGGTGTAGTAATCGAACCTACAGTTTTTATATTAGTGTTATTAAGCGGTTTAATATTTAAATTTAATTTATTACAACATGCGAGCGTT
Organism: Eudonia mercurella; assembly: GCA_963082485.1. Lineage (NCBI taxonomy): Eukaryota > Metazoa > Arthropoda > Insecta > Lepidoptera > Crambidae > Eudonia > Eudonia mercurella. Next base: position 25,609,730 of record OY720023.1, on the reverse strand, counting down.
ATAAGATTATTTTGTGAAGCACTGTCTATTAAACATCGTATAATAGCGTTATTATTATTCAAAATAGGTACGTAAACTTGGGCCGTTGGCAAAACAGTGATATTATTACCATTCATAATCGAAGTGCGCGCGAAACCATTACTTAATGAGTCGCCTTCATGTGCGTGCAGGCATACAGAAGCTCGCGCGATAGACGACGACGACGAGTCCTGGAGGGGCGGCGCAGGCACAGTCATAACGTCGTCCTGTGCGCGTAATAGCGAACCGGTTATCGCATCGAAATGTAGCAGCGAGTGATGATTTTTATGGCATACGTTACACGTATTAGGCGATTTACAATTAGACGTTGAGTGTTTTGTGCCTAAACAGTTTATACATAACTTATTTTGTTTCACGAAATTAAAGCGATCCTTAACTTGTAATTTCTTAAATGCGAGACAATTAAATAATTGAAAATGACTCGACAATTTGCAATAAATGCAAGCGGAAGCGGTAATATGGCGCTTATTCTGATTATTGGTTAAAGCGAAGGTATGCGTTACCTTAGATACCGATTGACGAGGCAGACTTCGAACTTTCGAATTTAAGTTAACGGCGGTAGATTCTACTTTGCTAACGGACGTTGTTCTCTCGAGTATTTTGATGTGATGACGAACAAAGTCGATTAAATCCGAACTACTGGGAATATCTTTGTCCTTTACAGATAGTTCAAAGGATTGCACAAGCTGCGAGTCTAACCTTTTTAATGCAATATGCGTGACAATAAAATCAGCTAAATCGGGAATATGTAGTTGTCTTAAAGCAGCCAAAGACGAGTGAATTTTTTCTATAAAATTGTTCAAATGAACCGGTGAATCAGCTGGCGGTTTCGTTTCAAAAATATTATTCAAATATAAAGTACCCAACATTCTTTTGTCTTGGTACTTAGTTACAAGCGAATCCCAAATTACCGAATAATTAGACTCGTTAGGTATAATACCTGCGAAAACAGATAGTGCCTTTCCACTCAGTTTGCCAACTAAATATTGGATTCGTTGAGCGTTAGACAAATCCTTATTATTGTGTATATTAGTCTTAAAGGTCTCAAAAAATAATGGCCAATTTTCCGGAAATCCATCAAACGAGGGTAATTCGATAGGCGGTAATTTGCATTTAGGTGTGCTATGATTATCTGAAGGCGATGATGACGACTTCTTACTTTGCTGATTTTCCGTCACTGAAGCGCGAGCGTGATTCACATAGCTATATAACGTTTCAAATGAATCCCAATCGTTAAAATTGATTTCAGTGTCTGGTTTCTGCTGCAGTAACAATAGATTATGCTCGTCACACAACGAACTGAATTGTTCGGATAAGCTCTTTATGTTAGATGACAGCGTTAAAAACTCAGTTTTGGATCTGGTATCCACATCTGGCATTAATTTCTTAGAAAGATCTAATAAATTACTAACGCGGGTGAAAATAGATTGCTTTTTTGCAATAACTAATTTTAATTTTGCTTCTACTGCTGCCATAATGATTTGAGTCTAATAAATAAAAACGATTAATAAGTGCTATAAGCGCTGTTTTGAATAGAAATTCAATTAAATATAAACGACTAATGTGTGCTATAAGCGCGAATTGAATATAAATTCAATTAAATTACTTAGCGAAAGCGATGAGTCTCCTACCACGAAATGTGGGTATGCGCGTAAAAATAACGGTTATAGTAATACAGTTATAAATGCGATTGAGTAACAAATATATTTACTTATAACATATTATGTGATAAATAAAATAAATAAATAAATAAAACTGGTTTAATCCGGTTCGTATGGGCCAAAAAATGGTGGGTTCGATAGCCGGAGGGCGGGTAAAAAGTATGCGGGGCGAATGTCTTTAATAGACGGTTATTAGAGCGTAGTGGACTGTATAATGCGGCGTTTATCACGTAATAAATAAATAAAGGGGCGGTAAGAAAGTGAAGCCAAGGGCTAAGAGGATGCGGCCTTCTGATGCTACCGTGTAAAAATGGTGAGCAACACTAACCTGATAGTCTGCAACTGGTTTCTCCTCAGGCGGTTAAAAGTCGCACCCCTCAAGTAGACATGGCAGGATTCGGCAGCTGAGCGATCGCGGTAGGAGACGTGCGGAACCACAGCGGTACGTTGGTACGTGCGTATACCACAGCGGGATTTTTGGTACTTGCGTATGCCACAGCGGGATTGTTGGTACTGGGGATGAACGCGCCCAGCGCAGGCGCGCGGCGCGCGCGGGCGCGCGTTATGCGAGGTAGCTACACTATAGTTTAGTGCTGCCACCCTCTTCACACAAATAAACAACAAAAAGCGCGCAAACAAAAACAGTTAGGTATTTTATTATTTATGTTATGAAAAAGCATTTACGTACCGAAAGTATGATATTCCTTCCGATATATTTTTATTTCGATAGTTATTTTTACAGTTTTTGAATATACACTGATGCATTGTGGTACGTTATCATGTTGGCGCAGTCAACAGCGAACTAAATAGAAATAAGACCCCACTTTGAATGTGAGGCGTTATTCGCTCGGCCGTTTTTGACACCCTGACCGGTTATCTAGTGTATTGTTGATCGAAGGTAACAACGCAATCAATATTATTAACTACGAACAATACAACTACCTTCAAATGTAAAAATTAGTTTGAAAAAAAATACTCACGTAATAGGTCGCGCGGATTACGTATGTAGACCGCGCGCTTTCACACCCTCTCCTAAAACAACCACCCGTCGCCAATGCGCGAGCGCAAGCGAGCGGGGGCGGGGACTATCGAACTTAAAGTACATGGAGTCTGAGCTAACAAATTTGAACCGTCTGCAAAATATTCAGTTTTTTACCACCCTGGATTATGTAATCCGCGCGACCACTGCAGGGTTAACGTCACACGTGTACATAAAAAATGGTCTCGCTCTGTCAACAGTCTTAGCATAATATTATTACCTATCTATTATTATTACAGAAACAGTTCGTCATAGGCTTTTATTATTAAGTTAGCTTAATATTAAATATAATTTCATTACACTTGCACATTATGATAATTGGCTCCAAATAAAAATAAACATCTGTTTAATTTTATTTGTGTTTAATAAAAAAGTCTATCACTAGCTCAAAAAAGCCACAATTTTAATTATATAAAAAATGCACAAAACCAATGCAAGGCTTCATGGGAAATAATAAACTCTAATTTTCGTTGTCAGTACCTATCAAGACTTAGAGATTAATGAAATAAGTCTGGATGATGGTAAAACGTTAAAATGCCCACAGCAGATTGCAGAGTCATTCAACGACTTCTTTATTGGTCTCACAAATACCACAAATACCATGAGTAACTCTATCGATTACAGTGCTGCGACAAGGACGATGAAAAATAGTCCAAAGACCATGTTTTTACGGCCTACCGATCCGGTTGAAGTTATTCGAGTTATTAAATCCCTTCGTAATACGAACTCAACCGGATATGATGGAGTAAATACCAAAATGCTGAAGCTCTGTGCGGAATCTCTAGCACTCCCCCTCTGTCACATAATTAATCTGTCCTTCAATGAAGGACATTTTCCATCTCGTCTTAAGTATTCTATAGTTAAGCCTATACATAAAAAGGTGACAGAAATGACATTAATAATTATAGACCTATTACTTTAAATTCAATACTATCAAAAATTATAGAGAAGATAGTATACTCTAGAGTAGTCTAGAGTAACTTCATTTATTGGAACATGCAATATTTTAAGTGGTAAACAATTTGGTTTTAGAAAGGAGAGATCTACTGCTTTGGCCTGTTTCTCTCTCATAAAGTGGGTTACCTACTGAAAATTTGGACAGAGGTTTCCGCGTCTTTTCTATATTTTTAGAAGAGCTTTTGATCTGGTTTGTCATATAATTCTACTGCAAAAGCTCCAACTCTATGGCATTAGGGGCAAATCTCATGAATGGTTTAGAAGTTTCCTTCAAGGCCTTAGAGCATTAAACCAACCGGAGAAGCCACTGTCAGGCGTTCCCCTCTGCCAAAAGAATATGACCGCCGATCATATTCGTTATATAAAACTAGTTCCAGCGTGTACCTGCGTCATTTGCAAATCACGGCGCACGCGATAAGACCTGAGCAAAATGCCAAATTGCAGTGTATTTTTACGTAAAAAACGATCAGAAACGTCGATTGTACAAAAGGATAACGTTACTTTTCATCTGTAACTATTATTTTGTCTTAATATTATTGAATAATGCACTAAATTTGCAAAAAACTGAAAAAATATTGTTAATCAATAAGTGTTGCCACTAAAACGTCAAGTTGCAACTTTGCGTAACTTTTAAAGTTGAATGAGCCAACATTAAATTACAATTTATATTTCACGTTCTATAAAGTTACAACTGTATTTTTACTATAAATGCTTATTTAATTAATTATAGATCACTACTTATAAATTAATAAAAATAATAAATAATAAATGTTTCTCACACTCACACCAATTATCTAGCCCCAAGAAAAGCTTCCTTAAGAAACTCGTTATATGGTTAACTAGACAACGGATAAACATACTTAATATACTTAAATACATACTTATTATCAGTGATCGGAATAGGTAGAGCTATTTTGGTTCATTGACCGTAAACGTTGATGTTAATATGGATATTATGCGAGATTCTAACTGAAACTTTCTTTTATAAACATGATAAAAGAAGGCTTGTCTTACGTATTGGCGGTAGGCGCCACGACGTTGTCAAAATTACATTAGCGACGCGTTGCCAATTTCGATTGCGTACACGCGCAATGTTGCCGCGCAACACGGCTTTTGGAAACAAAAGAATACAATAGCGGGCTCCGCCGCTAGAAGAACGCACGTTTGTTTTTGTCTCTTTCTACAGCATTCAAATTGTTTATCGACATTATTTCGGGAATGTCCATATTAATACAACATATGGCAAGTACAAAAAATTGCTCTACCTTTTCCGATCACTGCTTATTATACATAGGAAACACCCAGACCCGAAACAATATAGAAAAACAGGTATTTCTAAATTGATCCGACCGGGGATCGAACCCGGGACCTCAGAGATAGTGATACCATGAAAACCGGTGTGCAATTGTAACTTATTTTGTTTTTCCAGATTTTTTTTTAACTTAATTGCATTAAAAATTCTCAATACTATGAAAGTGTATGTTTATGATCGGTCTACTTCATTAATATATTATATTTACGTTTCGTCACTTATCCCGAAAATAGGAAATTTTAATTTAATTACATTGGCCACACTGCAACAAAGTTAGAGCTACGACACACGGTGGGCTGAAAATCGGCTTTCATAGACTTAGGGATTTCAATTTGCAAGTGCCGGATTTTTTGCCGGATATAGCTTCTATTAGCTATTACTATATACAAAAATGATACCTAAGGTAATTCTGCTCAAAAACGAAGGAGTTATTTTTTTTTTACGAAAATTTTGTATGGAGCAAGTATGAAAAATCCGATTATCTCTGAAACGGCAAGGAAAACCGTAATATCCTTACAGGTGGTTATAGTAGTAATTATTAATGATTTTTTGTCGTACTCCACGTAACGGTTACTGCTGCCGTTTTTTTTTAAAAAATCATCGAAATATTTTAATTTATTTTAAATATGAAGCAGTTTCTTTTTGTGTCTAAGTTAAGAAAATTGATGTGAAAAATGTCATTTACTAAAATATGAAGTTTATATAAAACAAAAAATATATAAAAAATGCTGTTTATTATTTTTATTGATAATCAAATCAAATAAACCAGAGGTAACAATATACTTATTCAAACAAAAATAATATTTAAGTACTATAAATACAAATAACACAAAATGTTTAAATTTATGGAATTAATAACAAAACATATTGGTACAATAGCTAAATTGAATAAAAGAACATGAAAAAAAATATTATTAATTAATAATAATTTCTTGTTTTCTTTAAAATAAACGCGAGTAGATCCGTAAAAGTTGTTTCATTTTAATAATAATTTGTTTATTATATTTTATATATTATACATAGTTTCTTTATTCAAGTATCAAATACTCATAATGGTTAGTAACAATGGAATGGAACTTAAAATAAATGATTTTAAATTTTTAATCTCTCTGTATGTTGTAGGCCATGTGAGAAGGTCTGTGCCCAGCAGTGGGACGTTTACAGGGTGATGATGATGATGATAGTTATGTTGGTTCATAATTTAATTTTAAACACAATTAAAATTTATTTAAAGATAAATTCTATACAATACTGTTTGATTATGATCAAGGATGTTATAAATTACATAAACAAATTTTCCTTATCACTCTCGTTGGACTCCAATTCTGAGTCAAAATCTAGATTGGATATATCTAAAAACTCGAACTCAGTTTCCTGAAACTGAATTAAGTCGAGAGTTTCAGGAAAAAAGTTTTGCTTTCTCTTGGCATTTAACTTAGGCCTTAATGCACTTAGAAAAGGATCCGAAGAAACAAAAAGCATATTAAGGATATCCTGATTAGAATCTTGTCTGCTCCTTTTCCGCGAATGATGTTCCCGGAACCTCCTAAAATCTTTATTTCGAGACTCTGAGGCTTCTTCCGAAAGAGTCTCAATCGGCACAATATCATTTTTCTCGATTATGTCAGCCCCGTGTATCAATAATTTATGTACGGTTGATGACATGTAGTACCAGTCGTCTAATTCCACGTACCTTTCTGCTGTTTTGCGGGCGTAATCTTTAAATTTGATTAAATCGATCTTCTCGCCAGATGTTATTGCTTGCAAAATCACAGAAAATCTTTTAATTAGCTCTTCATCTAACCCGGTAATAGCTGCAGTTTTATTAGGAAACTCGAAAAACTTTCTTGCGGTATTTCCGTCATTGGTAGTTCCCGAACCTTGTTTCACTATATCACTATTGGGTTCGTCCATAAAGTATTATCTCCATCAGTCAGTTTTAGTCGCACCAAGGAGATCATGAAAATGCTTTAATCATCTTGCTCACCTTCCATTCTCTGCTTGTATCGGCTTTGGTTGGAAGCACCATCAAATCCCCACTTGGATATCAGCTTTAGCTGCTTATTTTGCACATCGTCAGAAAGATTTTGAAGGATCCTCGTCAATGTGATGTCGAGTAAAGCTTGAAGTGTAATCCTAGCCGATGAATCCGTCACTGACACTGATTGCTTCGGAGGATAGCAATCAAGCTTGGTTTGTTGTACTTTATAGTAGAATGGATAAATATCCTTCCCGAGCGGCTGCCTCTCGCAACGTGATGTATTGCCACTTTGACAGTTTTAGTGGAAGAAGCAATCCAAGCGCTTTTTCTGGTGTAAATATGACAGTTTTCATTGGTTTCTTAAGCGTTTTATTAATTTTAATGGCTGCTTCAGGATTTTTCAGCATATATTCGATCACAGATGCGATATCCTCATGCCCTTCTTCTTTTAAATGTGCTGCAGCTGCATATGCCAATTCCCTGGAATCTTCGCCTGTATGATCATGAGATCTTCTCTTTTTCTGTTTGCTTCCCAGATCTTCGAATGGTTTTCGGGACCTTTTTGTCATTGTTCCAACGGACGATGATGTTGATGTTTCTGGAGAGACTGAGAGTGCTCTTGGTATCTTATCAACAGTTGGCTCTTGATTAACTAAAGTTCGCACACAACTTGGCCAATCAATATTTGCTTGCAGCCAATTTTCGTACTGTCTTCTGAAATTATCAATGAATCAGTTGGATTTCTGCCACCTCTGTAAAGCAGTTCGCGTGAATCTCCGACAAAATTCTTTGAGAGTTACTCGATCTTCGGCAGAAAGGCAATCGCCTAGGCAGGATACAACTGCAAAATTTTAGCCCTTTTATTGCAGTACATCGATAATTAGTTAACTACCCTCATTAGATAGTTTTAAAAGATGTGCTAATAAAAATTCATAATCGCCGAAATTATTTCATAGAATTCAAAGCATAACTAATCAACAAATTAACTTACTTATCAGAAAATGGTGAAAGAAATCCATAGTTGGCATTGTTGCCCGATATTGCAAATCATTTAATCCCTATTTAGACTCATTAGCAGACTAGATCACTGTGATTACTTAATCACTTATTCAGACTCATTAAAAGTATTTTAATTGTATGCAAAGTATGGTTACACATCTATCAAATGACTTGTTTTTAAACACATTTTGTGTTGATAAATATCTAGCTCAAACATAATAGCTGCCGAAGTGTGGGTGTACTATAAACCTCTTCCTACTCCTTCGAGGATGTAGGCGTGATGCTATTTTATCTTACATGTGGTTTAAAGTCTGTGTTTCTTAACTTAGACACAAAAAGAAACCGCTTCATATTTAAAAATAAATTAAAATATTTCGATGATTTTAAAAAAAAAACGGCAGCAGTAACCGTTATGTGGAGTATCACAAAAAATCATTAATAATTAGTACTATAACCACCTGCAAGGATATTACGGTTTTCTTTGCCGTTTCAGAGATAATCGGATTTTTCATACTTGCTCCATACAAAATTTTCGTAAAAAAAATATAACTCCTTCGTTTTTGAGCAGAATTACCTCAGGTATCATTTTTGTATATAGTAATAGCTAATAGAATCTATATCCAGCAAAAAATCCGGCACTTGCAAATTGAAATCCCTAAGTCTATGAAAGCCGATTTTCAGCCTACCGTGCGACAGTACAAAAACAAAATATTGATATCGACTTCACCATAATGTTTATTCTGGCTATTAAAGGAAAATAATAATATAGATAAATAAATAAAAAAAACAAATTAGAGATCGAAACATACTTATCTCCATTTGGAGAAAAGGTAGTGGAATATAAAGCGGGATTCGTAGTATTTTCTACTAAAAAATTAAATGCAGTACATGCATAAAGGGTTTATATGGGGAGCCAAATGACAAAAGTTTAACATACCAAAAAAGTCGTGGTGGCCTATTGTATGCATCAATAGTAGATTGTACACCAAGGGGATAAAGCACTGTATTATGTCACGGGCGCGATATTGAATCCTGAGCGTAACGTAGGACTTCAGATTTAACTCCCGAGCGTAGCGAGGGGGCTTTGAGTTGATTCCCGAGCGAAGCGAGGGAATTAAAATGGAGTCCTGAGAGCAGTGAAGGATTTAAGCGCGCCCAAGGCAAAATCAGTTTTATCCCTGAGGAGTATACTCTACTTTTCTCACCTTTTGCGAAACAATAAAAACCAAGGCTACTAGAAAAAATCACTTTCGTCACTCGACATTTTCTTAATGTTTTATTCTATCTTCTTTTGCAGTTTTGTCTGATACTGATTGCACCGTATTGAAATACTCGCGGCTTTTGTTTTAAGTAGTTATTGATTTTTTTTCGTTCGGCTTGCCGTGGCGTGGCCAGCTCGATTTTCGAATAAGTTCGATTTTCAATTAAATGAGGCGCGGCGCGCGCTGCCGTCCACCTCCTCGCTGTCGGCCACCAGCAGCTCAGCAGCCGCGCGCCGCGCGATTTTGACGAAATTAGACTTTAAATGCATAACAATAAGAACTAAGAGAAGTGAGAATCACATTACTGCCCGGCGGGTTATAATGAAATTCAGTACAACATTACACCCCGGCAAAAGACTAGGGCTATAATGATTTACTTTGAGTAAGGTTTGCATGATATACACCGTTGGCCTGAATAACCCGAAAGATTTAAACCACGTATTCTTAACGACAGTACGAGTAAATAACGTTATATTAACATGGGTCGAAATGTGTGTTTTAATTGACCCACTTTTTCAATACAAATTAAATCATAGTAATAGCGTGTTTCTTTATGGTCAAGCCCTTACTTCAGAGAGTAAGCGAATCATATTAATCTCAAGTTGAGAAACAGGGAGCGAGCATGACACTTCACGAATCCGTACACATAATGTATTTCCGCTAAATGTTCCGGCGGATAAGACGGCATAACGAATATTATTTATTAAATTATAACAGTGTAATTCTTACGTGACAATCAGTAATAATTTGAAATCAGTTTGTTTGAAATATGTCACATGTATCAATCATGTTCAACTTTCAAACTATGAATCAGCTAGTTGTCAGTGAAGGCAAATAGGTTGCACTTTGCTGATTGAGAGCGGAATTAATCTAGTCTTATCAGTCTTACTGATAAGAGAATAACTACTTGTTATTAAAGTGTAATAAGAAAGATAAAGTTATAATTATTACCTACTCTGTATATCAGTTGCATGTTACATCTTTTTATCCACAATGAAAAATAATTATTTTCGGTAGTAAAACCTTTTTGTCGACAGGTACCAAACTTACTTAGGTAAAACTGGTTGACACCGATGCACCTAGGTAAGTGCGTCTGCGTGAAAGTAGTAGGTGTCTACGTCATACCTTAGGGTGTGTTATACTTGATATTTTTTTTATTATTATTTGTTTTAAATAATGAATATCTCCTTTATTATGGGGTTTAGGACTATGTGTTACATAACTTTATATACTCTAATTAGGCTGTAGAATCGTTAAGTTAAATCTTTCGGGTTATTCAGGCCAACGGTGTATAATGAGGCATTGTCGAGCAGGTGGTGTGAAGTTATTGATTTATGTCGCCTTTGTGAATTAAAGATCCGCAAACACTTAACTGATGACAAAAAAAAATCAAAATAAAAAACCTATTAAATTCATACAACAATAGTAGTAGTAATACAACATACAGCAAAATAATAGTTAATTTCTGACAGAAATAACAACACCTACACCATAGAATTTACTTAAAACTATAACATTACGTTTTTTATTCTAATTTTTTTTAAAACTATATGGACACTTCGAGTAGCTTTAATGCATTAAAGAACTTTGCATCATTCAAAGATTTAACCTCGGAAGGCAGTTTATTATAAACCTTGACAGCATCTATACTAATATTATAAAGCTGAAGAGTTTGTTTGTTTGTTTGTTTGTTTGTTTGTTTGAACGCGCTAATCTCAGGAACTACTGGTTCGAATTAAAAAATTATTTTTGTGTTGAATAGTCCATTTATTGAGGAAGGCTATAGGCTATATTACATCACGCTATGACTAATAGGTGTGGAACAGTCGCTAATTAACGCGGGTGAAACCGCAGGGCACAGCTAGTTAGATATATATTTCGCTGTTCGTTTAAGTATGATATCATTCTGGAGTTCGGTACATTCCTGTATATTGATATGTTTTAATTTAAGTCTGTTGCTTTTAAATTCAGCCTTATTTGGAAACTTATATAGAAATAGAAAAAATCTCTCGAATAATTGCATTTGGAAATCTGAAAAATTAAGATCCTACGTTACCTACAAAAATAATTTATCTGCGTTATGGAACCACGAAAGTACTATACATGTTGTTCAGTTTTTCGGTTCCTCTTGTTTGAGAGTCTCGGTAAAATAGGTAGCAAACTATTTTTCCATAATGAAAGAATAAGATTGCACAGCTTTTCTTAAAAACAACAATTCTCCTTGGAATGGAATAAAATTATATAGGTATATTTTGCTGATTTTGATTTATCCTAATTAATAACTGTCGATTTTAACGATAAAGAAAAGCAAAGTGTCAACCTTAATTAACCATACTGAAGATCCTGATTTAAACAAAAAAAATCACAATAATATACATCATCATCATCATTATCTCAGCCAAAAGGCGTCCACTGCTGGACAAAAGCCTCCCCCAAGGATCTCCAATACGACCGGTTTTGTGCACCCCGCATCCAGCGGCTTCCCGCGACCATTACCAGATCGTCGGTCTACCTTGTTGAAGGCCTGCTGACACTGCGCTTTCCGGTACGCGGTCACCACTCGAGGTATGTTCCGCCCAAGCGGCCATCAGTCCTGCGAGCGATGTGGGGCACTTGAGCTTAGCAACTTTTCGGGCTATGTCATTATTATTGGTGTAGGGAAGCCTGGTGGTAGGATGGAATGCCATATTGAGGAAGCCCAAAGGGAAGATCTTCCTCCGAGCTGGGTGGTATAGCTCGGGGACCGAGGTCCAACGGATGTTAGTTGGAGGTGCTATATATAAGCGAAGGACTTGGTGAAATTTCGCTATCGCGATGCAGGCTTCCCATACTATTTCAACGTCGTAGTATGGCGACTTCGTTGGTATGCGTTTGTAGCGCCATCTGTTGACACAGTTGAGAAGTTGTTTGCTTCGTGTCAATGTGCGGCGTATGCGGTAGGTGGCGCCGCCACATTGGCATCGACAAATTAAATCGATAGTGTCAAGCACTATCGAAGTTTACATAAAGTTGCCGTCAGACTCGTGCACGGACAGGTTATCCCTGTGTGTGAATTTATTAGTGTGCATCTAGTTTATGCTAGTGTTTATTAATTTTGTAGTTGCGTGCGTAGCGACGTCATTGAAAAATGCATCAGTGTGAAACTGTATTTGTGTGCGTTACCTCGTCCCCCGCAGAAAATGACAGACTTTTTTTCATAGAAATTAGTGCGCATGGCCTCTCCATTTGGTTTAATGCTCTAAGTTCAAGGCAGACTGACAGACACACAGCAGTGTGTGGAAACTATGAAAATAACGAAACGTCAAAGAGATTATTTTTTACAAACATACAAATCATCTTATCGCGAAAACAATTACGGAGTACCTCAGGGAAGTGTACTTGGCCTCTTATTATTTTTATGCTACATAAATCAAGAGTGTTTGCTATTTGCTGGTGATGCTACTATATTAATTAAAACAAAGGACAAGAATACAATTAATAATAAAATATATGATACAATATCTTCTATTGTTCAATGGTTAGAATTACATAATTTAAAATTAAACTTATCAAAAACAAAAATTTACGAATTTCAAACTTTTAATAGCACATCGATGCAAGTAAGCGTTAAGTTAAATAATAATCCAATAGAAGTGCTCGACGATTTCACCTTCTTAGGAATCACAGTTGATAAGTACTGTAATTGGAAATCACATGTGGAAAAATTAGTAAACAAAATAAATAGATACCTATATATTGTTTTCTAAAGTTTACGCGAACACTACACATTTAAATGAAACAACTTTTACGGATCTACTCGCGTTTATTTTACTATACATTATTTAATGTTTATCCTGACGTTTCGGATCCTTTGCAGGGTCCGTGGTCACAGGGAGACTGAGGTGTTGGTCATCTCATAATTAGTTAGTAGCTTGTATACCCTCATTTAATTTAATCGGGTGCGTTCCGTTTTACGCAGAAAGAGCTTACAGTATCTTTTGGTCTGGCAGTATGGTGTTGGGGCTGGGATTTAATATTTTGTATGATGGGGTCCCAGGCTGGTGGTAGACTCCAACCATCTTCTCTATTAAAATTAGGATGTTTTTTAATTTCAATAGCCTCGCGTATCATCCTAGGGATGAATCGTTGTTCTCTAGCGAGTACTTGCAGTTTATCAAATCTGATGTAATGGTTGGGCCCCTCTTGGGAATTTTCGCATACTGCAGACTTATTTTCGCGCCTATGCTTGACGTCGGCTATGTGTTCTTTAACGCGGGTTCCTATACTTCTCTTTGTTTTTCATCTTGAAAGATGCAGGCGTGTACAAACTGGACTGCGACTGTGGGCTCTCTTACATCGGGCAAACAAAGAGAAGTATAGGAACCCGCGTTAAAGAACACATAGCCGACGTCAAGCATAGGCGCGAAAATAAGTCTGCAGTATGCGAACATTCCCAAGAGGGGCCCAACCATTACATCAGATTTGATCGATTAAGAGGTTTTGTTATGCAAAATTTAAAAAGAAAACTAATATTTATTGTAATCATTTATTTATTATTTAAACATATTAACTCAGTTGACACATGCACAAATTCATAATTCGTTTGTTAAGAAGTATGTTACGTCGCTCGCCCCACCCATATAATTATGTTGATACATCGCAGCAAGCAGTTTTAGATTTAGGGTAACAACACTTGGCATGCGTGCAGTACCTATATAACGACGACGACGAAAAAATAATTAATGACTTCTAATTTATTAAAATGTAAACTTATTTTGAAAAAAGAAAAAAAAACAACTTTCGCGAGTGTGCCCTGTAAAGCTGGTACAGAGTTCTGCGTATGTGGAGCGGTGATTGAGGCATACGTGAGGTATTCGAACATCGTTTTGCAGTTACGCCGATTGATTGGTATTGCGGACGAAAACCGGACAAGACGCGCACCCTATTTTAACGAACACTCGTCTGTACGCATTGGTCTGAAACCAGTTTCAAGGGGTCGCGGCCGCCGAATTAAATTTCTTCTTAATATGCTCCTTAGTAATTTTCTTTCTTAAGGCTTTTACGTTACTTTTTTTCTTTGCGCACTCATTGTTTATTTTCGTTTTCTTCTTTGCACCCTCTCCCCGCCTCCCTTTCCTTTTCCCGCGTTTACCGTTGACTTTGTTGCTGGTGTTGCGCGGAACTTGCTGGTGTCTAGTGCGGATGTGAATGCCGATGTTGCCCTTGTGAGCGAAACGAGCATCACATAGGTGGCATTTAAAGGGTTTTTCTCCCGTGTGTGTCTGGAATATTTTATTTATTTTACATTTAAATACCTAGCTCAAAAGATGGTCAATGCTAATTACACTAAAAAATCAGGTACTGATTTATTTATCTTTCAATAAATAAATAATACCAGTACTGTGACATAATAAGAATGTTTTTACAAGCTTTTATTTAGCTTGCCCTGTAACAAATTTGTTTGTTTTTATTTAACATAAATACACGAAATAACAGAACTGGACTAAAAAACAAACGGTTCGGCAATAATCGACATCGCAGCAGTTTTAGTTTTAGGGTAACTACTAGGGTACACTTGGCATGCATACAGTATAATGGCGGGGTGGGCAGACGGTTGAGTCATAGTTTGAGTGGAGTAACATAAATTGAATCCATGAAAGTTAAAAAAAGTTGTTAAGCTTACCCTTATATGCAACGTCAAATCACCACGCTTGTGAAAGCCTTTATTACAATAATCGCATAAGTAGGCTTTTTTTCTGTGAAATACTTGATGTCGTCGCATAAACTCATATGAGTGAAATTTCTTGCCACACTCATTACACTCAACATTTTTTTCACCGTGTATCTTCTCGTGTGTTTTGAGGTGGCCGATGGTCTGTGGATAACATTTTTATTAACCTTAATAATATTACTCACACATACAATATTGTACAATACTGCTTTCAACAGCTTGACTGCCCGTAAAAATAAGATAAGTAAGCCGGGAGCCCACATCCTTTCTCGCGTTATTTAGCTTTAAATATTTATAAATATTAAGGCAAAATATATATATATATATATATATATATTTATTTAAAATGGGAAGTAGTGGTTAGAATAGGTGAAAATAAAATTTATGCTTAGGGGCGTAACGCGTGACGGGCACCGAGGAGAGATTTCTAACTAACTCGTAAAACGTTGTATGAATCGATCACGCGCAGAGGCGTGACGGGCGTTCACTCCGCGCCCCGCTTCACGCCCCGCGGCGTAATGGGCACACAGGTTGTTAATAAAATTTCGCAATATTTTAAAGAAACCTATATGTAGGACAGTGGGCGTTTTCAGTGCCTTTTTCGAAAATGTCTGCGCCCGAACAAAACTTTGTTATATGTGTAGAAGAGGGCATCCATACAAATAATATATATATGACAGGTTAGCCCTACACCGTAGCAATTACAACATTATAAAATAAATAAATAAATACTATGAGCGATTTTACACAAGAACTTTTTGTATCATCCGAAAACCAAAACTATGAGAAATAGCGAAAAATAATCAATACAGCTCAAGGCCGACTTTGATACAAAATAAAAAAAAAACATCATTAGATTTAAAAAAAATGTTTTTCTCCGGGAACCTGTCTTTATCGAAAAAATCAACTTGTAAAGAAATGATATGAAAAAAATATATTCAGATTAGGCACTATAGTGCACTTATTAAAGTCGAGTACATGTCTTAAAAATAAAGAAAAATATATACAATAAAATAACATGAGTACACACAATAATAGTAATATTGGATTACTACGTATCTGGATTACTCATCGCTACTATTTCACGCAAATTTTCATATGGCAAAAGAAAATTGTCAAAACAACTTATTGTAAATTTTTAGTTAGCAAATCTGTTTTTTGGCATATTATTGTTTAACAAATAATTGTTTGGTCATGTTTAATTTAACCAAATGTTTAATTTAGCACAACTTACTCTTCCCAAAATATTGCATGGGTTAATCTAAATTAATTTTCATATTTAATCCTTTTTATCGAAATTTCCAAATGATCCTTTATCAATAGAGGCGATCTAGCTCTCGGCGGCCGCTGCCGCGGCACGCTCCGTTCGCTCGCCTTCATGCGTTAATGGTTACTGTTCTAACCTAACCCAGATGATTTAACTGAGATATATTTTTTGTTTCAGGAAAATTCAAGCCCAGGGTTGTGCAAAAAAGTACGCATCAGAAATGAATTATAATTAACAAGTAAATGAGCAAATATTTTTTGGAGTATAATATTTTTCAAAATAAAACATTTGCTATATTAACATTTGTCTTAATAAAACTTGACTAAGTAAAATTTTGCCAAATGGTAATTGGACCAAATGAATTATGTGCGAAATGAAGAAAATACAGTTGCTTAAGGTTCATTTGGAAAATGAAACTTAGGCGATAGAGCTTTCAATCCCGCAGCATATTTAATCTCGGTATTTTCGGGAGTAGGAATTTTCAAGTATTCACGGGATCCCGCACATAAAATTTATAAGTAATTATATTTTATTTATTTAATTATTATAAATAAGGCAAGTAAAACAATAGGGTATTTTGCACCATGTAAGAAAAAATCTAAAAATACGTATTTACGATAGATTTTGTAAAAAACAAACGAGAAATGTTGATTTCTATTCATAAAAATGAAATATAAATTTTATAATTTAAATTAAAAATATTAAAAAAAATATCTATACTTCAATGAGGAAGATGTAAATGATAACTAATCGCGATTGCTTAGTCTTAAAAAAACGCGTAATGAATTGTGATAACAACTACGTAAAAATCAAGACGATATCATAAAAATTGAATTTTTTATGAATTAATCAATTTGGGAGCACCGAAACTGCCTACCCGCGCCCGCGTGATCTCTGTGACGTCACATCGCCGGTCGCTGCCTGCCCCGCCCGCCGCGCCGCTCGGCCGCCCCGCATACGACGCGATGGTTTTTCTTTTAAGTCATTCACTTTGGCTTCCTACTTTCATGCGTTTGTTTTCTATCTATACCTAGTAGGTAATAGTGCTACCTGTAGTCTAAATGGAGCCAGGATTTTCACGTGGACAATCAAATAATTTGCCGTAAGTTGACCTTGCGGAATATTTCACAAATCATGCGAAGTGATATAGATATATAGTATAGTAGATACCTATTTAACTACCTACCCTCTAGGCAGTGAGTGTGGGTGTGGGACGATATTATGCATAAAGTACTTAATAATAGTAAAAGTAGTTTGTTTGTAAGTCACTACTATGAAATTCATTATTTCGTTGTGAGTTGTGGCTGAGGTGTGCGTATTTAAAGGCCTTTTTTAAGCTTCCCAGTTGGTAACCAGATTGCGAGCTTATTGTTTGCGACACTATTGTTGTAGGTACTTAATACAAACAATATGCGTGGAAAGAATAGTTTTCGTCTAGGTACTAGTGCTGTCCATTTTTGCAATCTCTTATCAATAAAAATGAGTTTCGTTCTATAATGTGTTAAAACAATAAGCTAAAAGAAGACGTCATGTTTTAATAGTTGTAGTTGGGTGTAAGTCAGTAAAGGCAAGAATTACACCCGAGCATAAGGTCCGAACATACATACGCCATATCACTGTAAATTTGTTTGTGATGAAATAGCTTGAAAATTTTTAAGTCTGGATTGTGAAGGTTGTGCGGCAAGTAGAGGAAGATGTAAACATACTATGGCATTGGTCATGTGGTTACATAGACGCAGTGAGGAGCCTGCTTGCACAGAAATTACATGTTATTGGATGAAACCAAAACTGTCGCAAGTTGGGTCTCAGTTGAAATTTATAAAAGCCAAAGATATGGGCAACCGGAGAAATCCCCTCAGATTATGACTTACTTTCACCCAACTGCAGATATACAAAAAGTATCAATGTATTATCTCCTTGAGATAATTTTCGGTGTCCGATTCGATCTGCAATAAGTTTTTGTTGAAAATCGCTAAATTTAAGAATGGGTGGATTTTGGGTTAAAATTTATATTTTATCAATATTTTTTTCTGTGAGGATCTGAGGACTATTACATATAAAAAGTTCACCTCTGAATAGCATAGGCTTGCTAGTCGTACTTGCAGTTTGATACTATGCATTCCTGTTTTTTATATTGGGTGGCGCAAATGTCACGACGGGTTAAAATTGGTTACAACTTTTAATTTTTTTAAATTCATCTTAATTATTATGAGATAATAAAAAAACACTCATGGAGATATTTTTGAGTTAGGTTTTAAAAATTACATCACGTAAATGACCACCATTTTCAGCCTCACAAAGGCGGGCTCTTTCGAGAGCACTTCTCATTACTTTCCTCAGAACATGAGGAGTTAGCAACTGCATTTTAGCTCGGATGTTGACCTTCAGCTTGATTATCCTGGGTTTATTAATGAACACCTTGTCTTTTAAATAACCCCAGAGAAAATAATCTGATGCTGTTAAATTTGGGGAACCAGCGGGACAGTTAAATGTTGAACATAACGAGATGCATTAAATAATGAGAAAACTTTATCGATAAAATGTCACTACACTATCTTCTACACAAACACAACGCATCAAAGCAGTCGGAAAGGTAGATCTTGTTAAATTGTAATAATCATTTATTTCAAGATTACATTCTGTTAAAATAACATATCAAATTATAAATGTCAAATATACAAAATCTGTGAAAAACTTCGTCAAATTACTTGAACTTAATAGGCCAACACTGTAAGCAAGTACGAACGAGTATCTCATATCAATTATTTATTATACAAATAGTACCTAATATATAGTTACTTCTTACCTATAATGCAAAAATGTATAGATATAATTAGTACCTACTCGCATTAAAATGATCTTCGCAACAATGTCTACTTGTTTTGGTAGATAACGTCTCCTCTCCATCAGGTTACACCACTTGTTTCTTAGTTTTTTGTCATTTGGAACATGAAAAAAGTACTTTTCCGGTGTGCTAATTGTTGTATTAGTACATAAAAGTACTATACAATATATATACGGTATTTTTTTTCCTTATTTACCAAATATAAACGAAGATAATTAAAGTAACGCAAAAACAATGCTTCGGATACAGCGCGCGAACGAGCAAGGACCGGCGATGTGACGTCACGCGCTAAGCGGTCAAGCGCGCTCTGGATTTAAGAACTCCCAAGTTCAAAAAATTGTTAAAAATACAGTTTTAGAGATATCGTAAAAATTCTTTCACTATTATTATTAAGATTTTAAGTTTGATTTTTCTAGATAATAAAATGAAAACACTCATCTTCCTCATTGTCTAAAACGCTATTCTCCATATTGGATTCCAACGTAACGTTACTTCGATAGTAAACAAACAAACTAGATTTTTGTTGCGCTGCATGTTACTTATATTTTTTTAAACGGTTATATTTAGCTTGCCCTGTTTTTTCAAGTTATTATCATGGTTGTAGAATTGTGTTGAAATCGTATCATAGAAGAAGGTTTTGTAAAAGCAGAAAGTACCATTCTGCCTAGAATAAATACTTTGATGGTGGCGACATTTTTTGCATGCAATCCCGATTTCTGTTCTACCGAGATGAGGATTTTTTTTGTAACAGCAATACACATAAACAATTAAAAACCAATTATAGGTATACACATCAGTGTTGCCGTTTGTACGGCAATTGCCGTTTCGTACGGCACTCAGGCTCTTTAAAGACGAATTGTACGGTATACGGCAGAGTGGTCATTGCCGTACGCTAAAATACGGCAATCAGGCAATCATAGCATAAGGAAGTAGGTATTGGGTAGGTATACCACTAGCTACTATATTTACGAAATACAGTAAAATTGTAGATGAAAAAAGAAACGTAATCAGCGTTTGCTTAAAAATGAATGCTAAGTTTTGGAGCAAGATACTACATTTATCGGAACCGCAATTTCAGAATTTGGCGAAGTTTGTTTTTGAAGTTCTTTCCTTGCCACATGCAAATGCCGATTCAGAAAGAATCTTCAGTGCTGTCAACTTCATTAAAACAAAACAAAAAACCGCCTCTTAACATCTACTATAAATGCAACATTATTAGCCAAACAGTGCATTTCCAGAAATCATTCAAATTGTACGAGGTTCAAGCCAACTCCCGAAATGATAGCGAAAATAAAAAAACCGTCTGATTATGAAAAGAATGCCACTGAAGATGTCCTATTATGTGATGTTGTGGATTTGATGGGAGGAGAGGAGTGATCTGTGGTGCCCTTTTCTATTAAATCTGGTTCAGTGGCATCTTTTTCATAAACAGAAGGTTTTTATTTTTTTTGACTTGTGTTTCTTGTCTGATGAAAAAAAAATCCTTTTTCATGTAAATAAAAAAATGTACGGCAATTTTTGTTTCAATACGGTAATTTCATCTTTTGCGTACGGTAACCCTACAAATGACCAGCGGCAACACTGATACACATCATTCGTTGTACAGATCGAAAGGGTTACTGCTAAAGTTCATTTTTCTCTAAATAACAAACACAATCAAAATAACGGAACGCCATGAAAACTAACAATTACCTTTTATTAGTTTTGTTTTCACCCGTCACGTGAAATGCACCGCAACGACTATAATTATTGGAAATAGCAAATTGTACGCAATGGAGACTTACTTTTATTTTAGAGAATAATAAATACTGCAATTATGGATTTTTGAAAAATCGTCTGTCTTAACCGGGAATCAAACCGATCAAATTTGGTAATTTGGAAAAATGAAACTTATCAGTAACCCTTTCGATCTGCATCATAAAATACGGCATGTTATTTTTTGTTGCATTTGACTGGTTCGAGTCGCGCCTAAGACAAGCGATTGTTCAAAAATCCATAAATACAGGATTTATTGTTTCTAAAAATAAAGGAAAGTCTCTTTGACACAGAATGTGCTATTTCCAATATTTAAGGTAGTTGCCATCTATGTGGCATTCGATCTTTCCACCCTGTATAATACAATGTTTGGGTATGTTTAAAAAATATATTAATACATGGAAAGGTTCCTAATTTTGTGCTCTTTTCATAAAATATAATTTCATCACGGTAAGAATTAGGAGCCAAAAAATAAGCAACCTCCGTCTTTGGTCGTGAAAGATTGTTCAAGCACGAAGGATAGTGCAGATAGGTGATGTCAGCCGGACAGATTAATTTGCGTCACCATCAACAAGTACATTACCTACTGGTCATAGATCAACATTACCGTCACGAGATAGTGGTGGACGGCATTGAGGTTTGCATGGAGTATGGTGGTCACGAATCAGACAGTGGAGCATTTGGAGGCTCTAAAATTTATATTTATTTATATATATTAGTCGCCTCTTAAGACACCCACCGGAGGAGAAGGGGCGGTTAATAGTATTATTTCTCCATCACCACACAGATAAATTATGGTAATACAACTCTTACTCTTCTCGTGATGCCACAATGTTGACATACAAATTTACTTTTGAAGCCGTATGGATACTCTATGTCTTGATGGTGTATTATATAGTGACGGTGATGTTCTTTCTTTGATTCTACAACTGCACCACACTAAAACAAAAAAATATTAAGATTGATAAAAATAAAAACAATAATGATTTAATTTTAAATATAAAATACTACAATTACTATCTATTGTTAAAAATGGACTTGGCAAAAGGGTGATGTAGCCCTTTTTAGGTTGTAATGTAAGTGCTTTGTGATGGATAATATTAAAACTTACATCATCACATTCCATTGGGAATACCCTGAAGTCTCTCCTTGCAATATATCCTGCATAATTAAAATATTCATTTGAACTTCCACTTGATGCACTGTCATATTCAGGATTGTAGTCTTCATCACTACCTGTCTGTTTCGTTTTTGGTTTTATCATATTGGTTTTTATTTTCTTTTTTCTTGAACTCATTTCTTCTTTTTTAACTTTTGCTTCATCTTTTTCTATTTTTAATACCATAATACTTTTATTATCATCACTGTCCTCATAAATGTTTTCTGTCTCTTGGTTTTCAATATTGTTATCTATTATAGAGATATCTATTGGATTTAATATTACAGGGTTATCAGAAAAGGAATCATTTTCATAATTTTCTTCTTCCTTAACAGAGATATTAAAAACATCATTGTGATCTTCTATGTTGCTGCCATAATAAAAATTAGTTATGCTATGGCAACTCAAATTCAAGTTTAGATTTAACTTAGATCTGTTCAAAGTTGTAAATTTCACATTTTTTATCTGAAATTCAGAATTTACATTAAGATTCAAAGGCCAGAAGAAAACCATATACTTATATACAAATTACACAATATAATAATAATGACAAGGTTTAACAAAAATTGCAAATACTTACTGTTAGACCCTTTATGTCCCTAAAAGCTTCTTGTGCCCTTATTATTCTCTTTACAAATGAGAAGTATTTATTGAGTAAATATTTACACATAAAACATATATAATGTTTGCTCTTCAGTTCCTGAGAATAAAGAAACTAAGTTTAAAAACTAATAATATTGTTAAACCTTTGATCAATAATAGTAGGTACTAACTATAAATACATTTCAAAAGTGTCCTTGTTCGCCCATACATTGAATGTTGAAAAATTTATAGCATCACCAATTATTACTTAATTTATTTATTAGTTTTTTATTTTTATGGGTATCTCTTCAAATGATATATTTTTTATCTCTAACTACTCACATATGACCTCATTTGCAAATAAAGGAACTGTGTCAAGAAGTTTGGTCAAAAAACAAAACTCACATCTAAGCCATGGTTTTTCAATATTTGCTGAAGGTGTTGGACAGCTTCAGAATTACCTAAATGTGTAACTGTTGCATCTGGATCAAGACAGACTCTGCAAGATTGCATACTGAATCTGTTACATAGATTTTTATACTTAATGTATAAAAACTTTATTTGCATTCCAACTGTTAAAAACGAATTTTAAGCAGATTCTTTTTTGAGTAAAGTACTCATAATTACCTACACGATTTTTTATTGGCAGCTGTCAACAGTGTTGCCGTTAGGACACAATATAAACGTAGTGTTACTGTTAAATTCTCTTTGCACAATATTATACATAGTCTATAGCAGGGGTTCCCAACCTTTTTTTGTCTACTGCCCACTTTAAGAATAAATTATTTTTTAACGCCCTCCTTTTTAAACATACTTAAAAACCGCCAAGTACTTATAACTGATTATTGAAACGCAACTTTATAGTATTCGGACAGAGTATCTTTTATTGAAAATAAATCAAACATAATCAATTCTTATATAAAAACTAATGTGAAGGTTGAATCTGATGCTGTTCAATAAGTTTGTTGATATCAGGTTCCAATTTACTCAAAAACAGCCGCAAGTCGCCACGTTCGGTAACACGCAAACGATTTCTCTTTTTAGTAAGCAGCGTTACCACAGCACTAAATCCACGTTCACACAAATATAACGATGGGAATGCTATCAAGAATCGTTGAACAATTAACCACAATCCACGGTACAATTGCGGGATCGGTTTTTGTAGCCAAAATTCTTGATATCCATTTTTGAACTTGATTTTTATTTCTTCGTTTGTTGTCAATTCTATAAGTTCTTCCAGCTGAGGTGACATTGCTGTGTTGACATTTGAAAACGGATCCAACACCCAATCTGGTATTTCCAAGTTTAAAATGTCCTGGGGCCTATTTAATAAACGCGACAATGACAGGTGACAGGTGACAGGTGACAATCCGACAATTTGACAATATTTTGTTTAATAAAAATTATCACTGACAAATATGTCACGGTGGAAAATCTACAAATATGTCGTCTTGTCGTGACAATTTGACATATTTCTGTTTAATAAATAATTTCCCTTGACAGGCGACAGGTGACAATTTGTCCGGAAAAACTTGTAAAATTTGTTTTATTAAACACTAAATTGTCATGGCAGGTAGACATATTTGTCAATTTGTCAGAGATTTTCGACAGTCTATTCATCCAATGTCAACGCTGTTCGGCAGTTAAATTAGTACGATTAATTTTAAAAAATGGTGTTAACGTCGTCGACGGATAGCAGTGAAGATGAATATTTAGTACAAACTGTACGACGACGACGTCGCATATTTAAACCAAGAATAAACTTTACTTTCAATGTAATTGATGGAAAATTCATAGAACGGTTTCGAGTATCTAAAACTACCGTTGAAAACTTAATAAATAAAATTGGACAGCAACTTCAACACACAACAAGGAGGAATATACCACTTACACCACTTCAACAAATTTTATGTGTATTACATTGGATGGGATGTGGGTCACAATATCATGTCATTGCAGATGCACACGGAGTTAGTAAAGTGACGGTACATCTGTGTATAAAACGTGTTTGTGAATTAATAACTAGTGAATTATTTGGTGAAGAAGTCCGCTGGCCCAACAATTGCAATGATACTCAATTGTTCTGTGATGTTCTTCCATTTATTAATTTTCATTTCGTGTGTTAAACTATCACTAAATCTGCCAAATAAAACCTCTCTGTTTTCATAGATAAGGCCTAAAATTGTTAATTTGGTATCCATTACAAATAGCAAACAAAACTAGTTCAAGTCAAAAATAAAAGTAAAATTGTTGTAGGTACTTTTTTTGATATTACCCTCATGTTGTCTCATATGCATGCCTCGATATTGTGTTGTGACAAATATGTCGGAATTAGTGACAAACTGCCAATTGTCATGACAAATAAGTCAGAGAATATTTTCTTAGAGACTCGACAGGTAAAACCTGACAATTGTCGCTTTTATTAAACAGTTTTATAGCCTGACAAATTTGTCAGTATTTGCCTGTCGCATTTGGACTTAATTGTCATCTTTATTAAACGCCACTTGTTGCGACAATTCGACTTATTTGTCAAAACGTGACTAATTTGTCGTATTGTCGCGTTTATTAAATAGGCCCCTGGTATCGTTCGGTGAAGTCAATGTGGAGGTTTTCCAAATGTTGGCAGTAGGCAAACAAGTCGTCGTTACTGCGGGATACTGATAAATTCGGAAAATTGTGAAACTCACGTCTGCCCATATTCTTTTTGTGCAGAAGCAGTTTGGCTGCGAAAGCAGCAACGACATTTTTTGTTTTAATTAAATTTAGTTTATCGCCTTGCAGTTGGAGGTTCATGTCGTTGAACAATTTATACAGGTCTGTCATGTAAGCTATATCATTCTTCGATGTTATGAGCTTGTTGCGCAGTTCTGAACTTTATCACAGAGAAGAACTCTATCACAGAGTCAAACAGGTTGTAAAATCGAATCAGACAATTGCCTCTTGAAAGCCAACGAACTTCAGTATGAAGCAACAAACGGTTGAAATCTTCGTCATTAGTAACACAAAGCTGATGAAATAATCTATCATTCAAAGAGCTGCTAGGATTTTATTGACTGCTTTGATGACATATTGCAGTGATTGAAATAGTCGTTCACTTAAGTTTCTAGCAACCAAATGTTGTCTATGAATAACGCAATGTATAGCAAGGACATCTGGAATTTTATTCTTTAAGTACGCTATGAAGCCTTTATGGCGCCCTGTCATAGCCGGAGCGCCATCCGTAGCAACTGATATAATATTTTTCAAAGGAATCTCTTTCTCTTCACAAAACTTTTCCAATGTATTGAATATGGTTTCGCCTTTTGTATCTGTCTCCAAATTTCTGGCAAACAATAGTTCTTCACGTATTTTCTCATCTTTAATAAACCTCACGTAAGATAACAACAACGCTTCATTAGTTGGTAAAGTGGACTCATCGAGCTGAATTGAGAATTGACTAGTCCTCAGATGATTGCACAATGATTCTTCAATGTTTTCAGCCATTTTCATTTTTTCATTTTCATTTTCATTTTCATTTCATCAATTCGTCTTTGCACAGAATTATTACTCAAAGGAATTTTTCGGATAATATTTGCGGCCGGTTTATGAAGCACAGTAGTTATTACTTCCTTTATTGCTGGCAAAATTAACTCTTCTCCGATGTTGTGTGGTTTGCCTTTTTGAACAATTAACAAAGAGATATTGTACGAAGCTCGAAGTCCGTCGTCATCTTGCTTAGCAGCCGCCGAAAATAGTTTTGATACACTTGGCTGAGTATTATGCTTTTTCTCTAGGTCTTGAAAATATGCTACATTCTTGTCTTTCTTATCTGGATGCATTTTATTCAAATGATCTTGCAGTCTTGAAAGCTTCATTGCTTCGTTCGAAAATGTTTTTAGACATAGAAGACACAAAGGCGACGACGGGTTTGTGGGATTTTCAATAAATCCGAATTTAATATATTCCGCAGAGTATTGCCGTCTCTTCTTTTTTACTTCCGACATTGTTTTGTTTTGAGAAATACGTAAGTGATGAAATCAAGTACTGCTTATCTATTAAGCGCGAAACCACAAATGAAAATAAAATAAATTTACGTCGTTTATATAGGATTGCATAAGCAGCACGCACCAACAGGAATAAGACAAACGTGCATAAACTCGTTTATCTCATTCGACGCCCAATCGTACTCGACAAGCAAGAACAAGTATTATAGAACCAGCCGATTGATACAGGAATGTACAAATCGGATTATTTAACAAAAACTTGTTAAAACATGATTGCCCGCGGTCTATTATATCGAACCGAGTTTGAGCTATATCTTAATTAATATTAGTTGATGTTCACAAGATGTAGTCGAGAGTCGAGAGCTCAGTCGGTGTCTAAGAGTCTTCCTAGCTAGGTAGATGAAATAATAAATCGACCCCAAAGCCCTACACAACGCCCCCTTTTTTTCTGGGTCACTTACCGCCCCCCTTTAGGCCTGCAGCGCCCACAAGGGGGCGTTATCGCCCACGTTGGGAAAGACTGGTCTATAGTTAGGACCACTGTTAGGACAATCTAGGGTATGTTCCGATATGCACTGCGAACACTATAGGCGAACGATACACGTCAATAAATATCGTGATATTTATTGATGGATCTTGGGCTGGATCACAGCACAGCACACCCTACACCATCAATAAGGATCGCATCACAGTACTGAAGCGTTCTTTGTACGAGGCAGACATGATGGACCCTAGACAGAGGAAAATTAGAGCTTGTGTAGCAATAATTGTAGCCAGAAACCGTTGGATGAAAAATTGGCTGCAAAAGAGAGAAAAATATAATTTTACATTTTGATTTGATTTGATTTGATCATTGACTTTTATTTTAATACAAAAAAAATACATTACATTTAAATTACCATAAAAAATAAAATAAAAAAGGAATGTAAAACAGGAATACCATTTTTAAATTAACATTAACTAAGCAATGTTTAAAAGTAATTGGCACGGTCTGCCTCGTACATTTTTTTTACACCACAGGCTATCAAAATCAGCCGTTTGATTTAGTTTGTATGAAAACTTTTGCAATGATTTTTTCATGTGGTTCTCTCAATACTTTAGAGAACAAAAGATTATTGTTTTAGATGAAACAAATAACCATGAGTATTTGAAAAAAAAATAGGCTTAAAAAGTTATCATTTGTAGAAATGGCATGAAATAAACTAAACGAGGAAATATTTTTATAGAAATAAAAAAAAACTCTTTATCGTAAACCGTGACACTTTCATTAAACTAAAATTCCAGAATGCGGTAGGATATGATGTGACCCACCCGCAGCTAAAAGATTATCTTTCATTATCTGGACATGCTGTATACCTTATGTTTCACGTAGGTGTGTTTGTGTAGTGTGTATGACAAAACAGCCGCGGACGATCTGACCTAAAAAATCTGACTTGCTCCTCCCCTAGGCCAAAAGCTGGGTACGCCCATGAGTGCAAGTAAATTTATGAGAGTGAATCGGATACACATATGGATGAAAATGAAACGAAATCTTACTAATATTATTAATGTGAAGTTTGGATGTTCATAACTCAATCACGCTTCAACCACTGAAACTCAATCGGAATGAAACTTGGTACAATAGGTTAGGACCTGGAATAGGTCATAGGATACTTTTCTCTCGGCATTTCCACGTGAACGGGAACCACGCGAGTGATAGCGCGGGCGGAAGCTAGTATTAAATAATTAAAAATGACATTAATTTACTGTTGTTAAACGAAAAAAGTAAACTGGGAGTTAATTTATAAAAAGGCTCATTTTAATGCTGTTTAATTCAAGTTCAATACAATAACCTATTCGTAGACAACAAATCGGGCGAGCCGCATTGTCTTCGTGGTAATAAAATGCCATTATGCTTCTGCGCAGGCTTTTGTTTGACTTGGGCTCAGAGACTACCTATCTGTTTCGTTTACACATACCTACGTCACGCTTGCTCGATATTCACTTTTGCATAAGAATATGACACGCTGCAAGAACGGGCACTTATATAGATAAATTAAAAAAAAAACTAGACTTCAATTTTATATTATCTATCATTTATTATTTTAATTTTATTCTTCTCAATAACTTTTTTCTCCCATGCCTGACAGATTTGCTGTCATACAATAAAATACTTCACTTTTCAAGTACTTTTATTTGATGCATAGATGTAAGTGTTACAAGGGTGGGGACGTTTTGCCCATTCTTCTTTCACCCCGATCCGTTAAGTGGTTGAAACGTGATTGATTACCATACTCCCACCCAACCCAATTTCGAATACATTCTCCTTCCTTCATCATCATCAGCTCATTTTATGTCCTCACTGCTGGGGCACGAGCCTTCCCTATGGATGGATAGGGAGAACGGGCCATGAACCACCACGCGGGTTCAGTGCGGATTGGTGGTTGTTAACGACTGCTAATACAGCCGGGACCAACGGCTTAAAGCTCGAGATAATAAATTTTTGGTCACCCATCCGATGACCGGCCTTTGCGAAAGTTGCTTAACCTCAGCACTCGCAGACCGGGCGCGTTAACCACTGCGCCATCGAGCTCCTTCCTTGCCCATTTGAAAAATTTGATTTCAGTTACCTCTAAAACTAATGGCGGCCGTCTGCCGACCGGTTGTGTAGGGGCGGCAGGGAGTGAGATAGAGATATTTTTTTTTCTTTAGTAGCTTTAAAATATGTGACAAGGACGGCACCAGACTACGTATTGCTGCATGTTAACTCGTATCTTATCTTATCTTAGTGGGGCCTGCTGAGGTTTCCCACATGCAGTAACACTTCGACCCATCGGGATCTTTTGTGCAACACCGTCCTTTCACTCTTCTTCCTCAAAGAAGTTAACTGGTAATCATCTTCTTCGTGATACTCGTATAATTAGAATCGAACTTCACAAGATAATATCGTTCAATTATTATTAATTAATATTATATTAACAAAATATTATCTATTAAGATAGATAATAACTTTACTTTGACACTGGCTAAATGTGCTAACCGCACGAAGCCATCAACTAGAAGAGGAAAGCATAGTAGTTACCCTTAGAGCATTAAAATCACAGACCGCTATATGGTCTGTGATTAAAATGCTCTAAGTAGTTACCCAATATTATACATAGACTATGGTAGGCTTCTTGGCGGGAAAGTGAAGAGTCATGTCTGCGGTCCACCCGAGGACTTAGTAAAGCCCCACATCTTTACTGAGATACTTGAGGGGTTGGGGGTATATCATTTCTATTATCATTCATCATCATCATACAGAAAAGAAATATTATTTATTTATTACTTGTTAGAAAAATTACTTTGACACTGGCTAAATGTGCTAATCGCACGGCTTCGTGCGATTAGCACATACATCACATACATCAACAAAAAAAAAAGTCTATGGTAGTTACCTCTGGCAGCCGCTCGAGGTCGCCGGCGCACAGCGGGACGGATTTCGGATTTGCGGACGTAGGACTTTTTTGTTACATATCATTATTTTCATTATGCCAATCGATAGCCCTAATTAAGGCGATCAGGTGTTATTAGGGCAACTTTTTGTAAACATAAAATTATACGAGAAAAATGTCAGAAAAATGAACAGTCTACTTGCACGAACAACCAGAGGATGCCCGCAAAGAGGGGTTCTCTCGCCTCTTCTGTGGAGCCTTGTGGTTGATTCAATCGTAGTAAGGCTGAATAAAGGACTATTCCATACGGTTGGTTATGCGGATGATCTGGTCATCTCAGTCAGTGGGAAGTTTCTCTCAACGGTATTGGGGTTAATGCAACGTGCCCTTGGTTTTTTGGAAGGTGCAATGCCCACCACCTCTCTGTAAACCCGGGGAAAACAACAGCCATCCCCTTTACAAAAATGAAAAACACTACGGGACTGGGTAACCTAACACTTTATGGTACGTCGGACTACTTATGGCAAGATGTGGGGACTCAACCCCAAAATCATTAGGTGGATCTACACGGCGATGGTGAGACCGATCCTCACATATGGCAGCATCGTCTGGTGGCCTAGAACCAGGCTTCTGTAAGAATGCTCTAAACTTCAGAGAACAGCTTGTCTGGCAATCATTGGTGCCTTTAGAACCACTCCAACGGCAGCGCTGGAGGTCCTCACAGACCTTTCACCCGTGCACATTGTAATAGAAGCAGAGACAAAAAAGCGTTACATAGATTAAAGGTGGCCGGACTGTGGGACGCATCCAAACCTCTGACTACAATGGGATAATTTTCGGTGTCCGATTCAATCTGCAATAAGTTTTTGTTGTAAATAGCTAAATTTAAAAATGGGTGGATTTTAGGTTAAACTTTATATTTTATCAATATTTTTTTCTGTAAGGATCTGAGGACTTTTATAAAAAGTTCAACTCTGAATAGCATAGAAATAGAAATAGAAATAGAAAAATATTTATTTGCATAAGAGACTTGCTTTGCATAAGAGGCATAGGCTTGCTAGTCGTACTTGCGGTTTGATACTATGCAATTCCTGTTTTGTATACTGGGTGGCGCAAAAGTCACGACGGGGTTAAAATTGGTTACAACTTTTTATTTTTTTTAATTCATCTTAATTATTATGAGATAATAAAAAAAAACACTCATGGAGATATTTTTGAGTTAGGTTTTAAAAATTACATCACGTAAATGACCATCATTTTCAGCCTCACAAAGGCGGGCTCTTTCGAGAGTACTTCTCATTAATTTCCTCAGAACATGAGGAGTTAGCAACTTCATTTTAGCTCGGATGTTGACCTTCAGCTGCTTGATTGTCCTGGGTTTATTAATGAACACCTTGTCTTTTAAATAACCCCAGAGAAAATAATCTGGTTTAGGGAACGAGCGGGACAGTTAAATGTTGAAAATATCGAGATTAAACGCTCGCCGAAAGTCTCTCTTGTTGGAACCACATCTCTGGACTGTCAACAAGGTCGACTAAGAAATTTTCAATTAAATTACGATGTCTCAAGCCATTTACAGTTACAGCGTTTCCGTCGTCGTCTTCAAAAAAATAGGGCCCAATAATCTTTTGTGATGTAACTGCGCACTAGACTGTACACTTGATGGGGTGTAATTCATGCTGGTGGTCTTCTCTTGGATTTTCCGGACCCCAAATTCTGCAATTTTGTTTGTTAATGAAGCCGTTCAAATGGAAATGAGCTTAATCACTCATTGATGATTGCCTACGCGTTGATGTTTCCGTATTCTCCTATACACTCGCTTGCATTCGCTGAATATTGTCTGCACTTCGAGCAAAACGTGGTCTTCCAGTTCTTGGGAGACCGGCTACTGAACCTATCTGCTGAAAACGTGCCGCGAAACGTCGAATAATGTGTTCAGAGGGAGAGTTACGCACATGGAAATGGCGGCGATACGCTCGCTGAGTTTTAATTATCGACTGATGATGTTGAAAATAAAACTCTATGATTTTGGTACGTTGAACAACGGTAAAATTATCCATGCTGAATCTCCAAATTGGATTTTATAATTTGTGAAAACAAAAGAATAGTAAATTTCAGTGCAAATGTCAGATTTTAATTTTTAAACCCCGTCGTAACTTTTGCGCCACCCAGTACTAAGTATATACCTGTTCACAAAGGCAAATAGCCCATATACATTAGATACTTATCACCGGTCACACACGGAATGTAACGTAATAAGCTCGTTTATAATTAAATCGACTTGCATTAAATAATGAGGAAATTTTATTGATAAAACGTCTAAATGTGACAACACTATCTTCTACACAAACACAACGCATCAAAGCAGTCGGAAAGGTAGATCTTGTTAAATTATAATAATCATTTATCATTTATCAAATCTTGAAGATTACATTGTTACAATAACATATCAAATTATAAATGTCAAATATACAAAATCTGTAAAAAACTTCGTCAAATTACTTTAACTTAATAGGCCAACACGGTAAGCAAGTACGAACGAGTATCTCATATCAATTATTTATTACACAAATAGTACCTAATATATAGGTACTTACTTACCTATAATAAAAAAATGCATAGATATAATTAGTACCTACTCGCATTAAAATGATCTTCGCAACAATGTCTACTTGTTTTGGTAGATAACGACTCATCCCTTCTCATCAGGTTACACCACTTGTTTCTTAGTTTTTTGTCATTTGGAACATGAAAAATGTACTTTTTCGGTGTGCCAATTGTTGTATTAGTACATAAACGAAGATAATTAAAGCAACACAAAAACAATGCGTCGGATACTGCGCGCGAACGAGCAATGATATCTGGACCGACGATGTGACGTCACGCGCTAAGCGGTCAAGCGCGCTCTGGATTTCAGAACTCCCAACTTCAAAAAATTGTTAAAAATACATTTTTAGAGATATCGTAAAAATTCTTTCACTATTATTATTAAGATTTTAAGTTTGATTTTTCTAGATAATAAAATAAAAACACTCATCTTCCTCATTAGGAGAGTTCATACATGTTCTGCGAGATTTCCTGGGTACGCCCATGGTGTTTTCTATATTTTCTCCTTGTTTCTCGCTTCTGAAGCTTTTTCAGAAAGTTTTCCGATGGGAATCAAGCCAAAATAATCAATTATGTCTGCTCCATGTATAAGTATTTTAGAGACGCTAGCAGGCATATTATACCACGGGTACAATTTTACAAACAAGATTGCTGTTTCTCGACAAAACTGAGAAAATATTGAAACATCATCAAATATTAATAAAACATATTTTCAGCTTACAGACTAGACTTCAAACAATGGACTGCAAGAAAAGAAAATAAAGACATATTAGAGACTCCTAAGAAGCAAATTCAAGAATCGTTCCGAAATGAATGCAATTTGCAGATTGGTATCGTAAAACAGGGCGCTGGAACCACAAATGATGGCAACACAGCCAGAAAACTTTTCAGTGATAGTAAAATAAATCTTCAAATGGTTTCCTCGGAGTAAAAGTGGAAGTGGATACTTCATTCATACTAGGAAGTAGATTTTCTATATTTTCAGATGGCTCAATGTCAATAACATTACCTTGTTCGCCGTCAGTAGCAAAAAAACTGGGCCATACTATGGGACTTTCTAACCACTTTTCATTCTTTTTAATAAAATTAGCGTAAGTATGATTAGCATCAATTCATCTACGTTTCATAGTAGAAGTATACTTCTGGCAAAATTTTGAGAAAATCACAGTGTTTTCTTCATTCAATTGCAAGCCAAGCTTCAGTTTTAGATGGTCACAAGATTTTGTACTAAGGTTTTAAGATTGCTCTCACAAAGCTTAGGTACTATAATTCCAGCCACTAGCTGGTTGGCGAACCATAATGAGAAATATGTTTCTTAAAAATTTCATCTTATACACAAAAAAATATTTATTGGAAGAGGTTTTGTTATGCAAAATTTAAAAAAAAAAACTAATATTTATTGTACCTAATCATTTATTAATAATTAAACTTATTAACTCAGTTGACACATGCACAAATTCATAATTCATTCGTTATGAAGTCAGGCGACAAAAATTAAAGCATGATAAATTAATACAAATTGATAACTTTTGGCTACTGCCCATATTATTTTTTAATAAAAAAGAAAACTTCTATTTTTATTGTCATAAACGTAACCTTAAAAAATCCTTGCTGATCTGTGGCCGGTTTTCCCGGGATTACAAAAACAAAGGGTAAACATACCGTAATCTACCGACACGTCGCCCCAACCATAATCAACATTGCAGCAGTTTTTGACTAAAGGTGCTGCCACACTGCTGTTTAAATTTTTTTACAAACGTTAGTAAACATTTGTTAAGAAACATACGATCACAATGTGAGAAAATGTTTTCATGTTAGGTAATGTTAGTAAACATTTCTAAACAAATGTAACAAAATAAAACATTTGTTATCATTTGTTTGTAAACATATATCCAGGCCACAGCAGGGTATGCGGAGTGTGAGCCTGGCGTTTTTCTTTTTTTTAAACAAAATATAAAAACTAATCCAATGAGAAAATTTTCCATTTTCGTGTAGTCGCCTCGGAAAGTTAATCCAAACTGCGAGCAAGCCGATTTTTCAAATGTTATAAATGTTTGTAAACATTTTCCATCGGTGTAACTGCCATTCCATCGGTGTAAATGTTTTAAGTGCTCCACTTAAAACATTTAACAATTTATAACAGAATGTAACAATTCCTACCATTTGTTAGCAAATGTATTAGTGTTAGAAAACGTTTGTAAACATTTTTAAACAGCAGTGTGGCAGCACCTTTAGGGTTACAACACTTGGCATGCGCACAGTACCTATATATAACAACGATGACAAAAAATAATTGACTCTTAGTATTAAAATGTAAACTTTCTTTGAAATAAGAAAAAAAAATCTACTTTCGCGTGTGTGCTCTGTAAAGCTGGTTACAGAGTTCTGCGTATGTGGAGCGGTGATCAGCGGTGCCTGAGGCATACGTGAGGTATTCGAACATCGTTTTGCAGTTACGCCCATTGATTGGTATTGCGGACGAAAACCGGACAAGACGCGCGCGCGCCCCATTTACTGAACACTCGTCGTACGCATTGGCAGTTCAAAGGGGTCAAGGCCGTCTAATTAAATTTCTTCTTAATATGCTCCTTAGTACTTTTCTTTCTTAAGGCTTTTATGTTACTTTTTTTCTTTGCGCATTCATTGTTTGTTTTCGTTTTCTTCTTTGCACCCTCTCCCCGCCTCCCTTTCTTTTTCCCGCGTTTACCGTTGACTTTGTTGCTGGTGTTGCGCGGAACTTGCTGGTGTCTAGTGCGGATGTGAATGCCGATGTTGCCCTTGTGAGCGAAACGAGCATCACATAGGTGGCATTTAAAGGGTTTTTCTCCCGTGTGTGTCTGGAATAAAAATGCACAAATTGGAAGCATGTAAATACCTAGCATAGAAGATGGTCAATGCTTATTTATTACCCTAAAAAATCAGGTAAGTACTGACATATTTATTTGCCAATCAATAAATAATACCAGGGTCATTTCGCGAAACACGGAAAAAATCTATTTCTAGTTGATAAAAAATTATATCTCATTTTTCAGTTACTTCTTTTGTTTAAGCGAGGTTTTAAACATAATTTAACGTAAGGTGACACAGTTACGAACCTTGTATTCTAAAAACTCATTTTGTAATTTAATTAAAACTGAGTAAAACATCATTACCATCTAAAGAAAATATATGTGCACAAAACTTTCAAAATATATATTTCAATAATTAATTGCGCCAAACAAAAAAATTTCCACGAGCGGGATTCGCATCCCATGACATGCCGGGTCAGGTGCACTACCACACTATTTGCGTAAAATTATATGTATATGTAATCATAAATATAGCTTGCCCAATTCTTAATTGATCTTTAAATATTTGTAAAAATATTTAGATCGGATGTTGATGACGTGTAGTTGTCGACATTGAATAGGGCTTCTTTGGCTTACAAAGTAATGGCTGATTTACACGTATTAAGTTGTTATGTAGGTAACTAAAGTTTAACTTAATTTTAGGTGACTTATATTTAAGTATATGTCCATACGTATTTAAGTAATTAAGCTCTTTAGTTCACTCAAGATGGACGATCAACCACGTAATGAAGTCGTAAATTCTGTGCTAAATTTGTTATAAAGTCAAAGATAAAATAATTAGGGAAATAACCATACCCAAAAAACTGGGTGAGAAATTTAATAAATAGAAGAGATCAGTATGGCCAAGGATCAAGTGCCACTTTGTTCGAGGAGCTAGCGAATGAAGATTTAAACAAGTATATTTTAATGCGCTACTGATGGCAGAAGACTCCTTTAATTACTTGTTATCTAAAGTGGAAAACGAAATACAGAAAAAAGATACTGTAATATAATAATTTCAATACATATTACATATTTTCTCAATACTGGCAATAGTTTTCGCAGTCTTTCTCATTTTTTTTGAGTTTCTAAATCGAGTAAATATGTTTAATACAATAATCAATAACTTAATACGAACAATAAAATTGAACCCGAGCGCGTCACTCACTACACTTATGCATTTAACTAATATTGTGCCTGTCCAAACGTGTCAAGTGACAAGCCCCGCCCAGCAACTTAACCGAAAAATAAGACAAAATTCTAAATATTCAGTTTAGTTGTTAGCTAAAATTTAACTTGCAACTTGCTAATAAATTCTCTGTTTACATGGACTTAATCACTTAAAGTTAAGTTAAAATTTTGTTACCTACTTAACAACTTAATACGTGTAAATCAGCCATAAGAGTAGATTAATTTCGGCGAGTTGGATTGAGCCACGATAGCATTTGTGTTTGTTACGAGATTTGTTGAATTTTAATTTTTGTGTTATTAAACTTTACAAAGTAAGGGTGTTATTTACAAGTTAGCAACTACTTATATATGAAAAAAATACATAGGTAAGTCTTCTAAAATAGGTATCAGGTACTTAATTATTATTTTTGCCGTAAAAGTTCGTCATTACCAAGCATTCCTAATCATTAGGTACCATCTTCAAAAAATCATTGCCATTAGCCTAATGTCATTACCATTTCTCTTATTATTTTTTGAGACCAAATAATATCTAAATTCTTGATTAAATAAAAGTGCCTTTGTTTAGCAGATCTTACTTAATAATACTTCTTTCGATTTTTGAAACTTTGCACGCATTTCAGATTCATTTACAAAAAGCCTTCAAAATAAATCAGAAAAAATCCAAAACGCGAATCCACCTACCAGTACTGTGACATATTAAAAATGTTTTTATTTAACATAAAAACACGAAATTTTACAAAAATATAAAAATATATAAAATATAAAAAACAGAACGGTACTACAAAAACAAACGGTAAACATAGCATCTACCGACAGCGGCACGTCGCGTCGCTTCACTAATAATCGCAGCAGTTTTAGGTTTAGGGTAACAACACTCGGTATGCGTGTAGTAATAATGGCGAGGTGGGCAGACAGTTGAGTGGAGCAACATAAATGGAATCCATGAAAGTTAAAAAAAGTTGTAAAGCTTACCCTTATATGCAAACTCAAATCAGCACGATGGTGGAAGCCTTTATTACAATAATCACATATGAAGGCCTTTTTTCTGTGAAATACTTGATGTCGTCGCATCAACGTATAAGAGTGAAATTTCTTGCCACACTCATTACACTCAACATTTTTTTCGCCGTGTATCTTTTCATGTGTTTTGAGGTGGCCGATGGTCTGTGGATAACATTTTTGTTAACCTTAATAATATTACTCACACATACAATAATGTATAATACTGCTTTTAACAGCTTGACTGCCCGTAAACATAAGATAAGTAAGCAGGGAGCCCACATCCTTTCTCGCGTTATTTAGCTTCAAATATTTATAAATATTAAAGCAAAATATATATATATATTTATTTAACCACCGAAAGTGCTATACTGTGTCTTAAGCATACCATCAAATACTACACAGATCGCAAGACTTCCGTGTATGCTTGTTTTCTGGACTTGTCCAAAGCTTTCGACCTTGTGGTGTATGACCTTCTGTGGGACAAGCCGAGAAGCATAGACATGCCACGGGAACTTATAAGTGTTTCAGTATTGGTATGGGCACCAATCCAACAGCATCAGTTGGGCGGGCGCAATGTCGGATTCGTATCGGCTCGAGTGCGGTGTCAGGGAGGGCGGATTAACCTCTCCAACCCTGTTTAATCTCTACATAAACGGGCTAATCGTAGCGCTCAGCAGTCAGCATGTCGGATGTCACGTTGACGGTGTGTGTGTCAATAACTTAAGTTATGCGGACGACATGGTGCTGATGAGCGCGTCGATCTGTGGCCATATGCTTGTGGGCACGGCTTAGTGTATAATGTTAAAAAGAGTAAATGTATGGTTTTTGAGACTACCGGCGCAAAATGTTTTGGGAGCATGCCTGCGGTTAAGCTCAATGGTGTTCCTCTGGAAAGGGTTGAACAATTTAAATACCTAGGGCATGTTCTAACTGTCGACCTCAAGGACCACGCAGATATGGAACGGGAGCGGAGGGTGTTGTCGGTAAGAGCTAATATGGTAGCCCGCAGATTTGCGCGATGCTCAAAAGAGGTTAAAATTACGCTCTTTCGAGCGTATTGTACATCACTCTACTCGTGCAGCTTGTGGGCTGATTACACTCAGAGAAATTACAATGCCCTCCGTGTCCAGTACAATAACGCCTTCAGGGCGGTGGTGGGGCTGCCCCGTCCTGGAGATGATCGCGGGAAGGCTGGACTGCCCATTCATCCGCCATTGTTCCGGTAGGCATGTCGCCGTCCCGGTGCCGGAGAGACGGTATTGACAGCCGCTCAAACCTGTGTTGTCTAAATGTGTTATTTATGTTTTTCTATGATCTTTTATTAATTTTTGTTTAATTTATATTATTATTTTATTATTATTATTTATTTTTAATTTCTATTTTGATTTTTAATTTTGGTTTTTGTTTTAATTTTGATTTAATTTTAACTTTTAATTTTTATATGTTATTTATTCTGATTTTTGATTCTATTTTATTTTTATTTTTATTTTGTTAATGTGACATGTTATTGCAATTTGTATGGATGTAAGTTACCTGAATAAATAAATGAATTATTATTATTATTATTAAAATGGGAAGTAGAGGTTAGAATAGGTGAAAATAAAATTTATGCTTAGGGGCGTGACGCGTGACGGGCACCGAAGAAGGGATTTCTAACTCGTAAAACGTTGTATGAATCGATCACACGCGGAGGCGTGCGGGCGTCCACTCCGCGCCCCGCGTGTGTAATGGGCACACAGGTTGTTAATAAAATTTCGCAATATTTTAAAGAAACTTCATAACAAAAACTTATATTTAGGACAGTGGGCGCTTTCGGTGCCATTATCGAAAATGTCTGCGCCCGAACAAAACTTTGTTATAAAATATGTGTAAAAAGAGGGAATCCATACAAATAATATATATGACAGGTTAGCCCTACACCGTAGCAATTACAACATTATAAAATAAATAAATAAATATTATGAGCGATTTTACACAAGAACTTTTTTATCATCCGAAAACCAAAACTATGAGAAATAGCGAAAAATAATCAATGCAGCTCAAGGCCGACTTTGATACAAAATAAAAAAAACATCATTAGATTTTAGAAAAACTGTTTTTCTCCGGGAACCTGTCTTTATCGAAAAAATCAACTTTTAAAGAAAAGATATGAAAAAAAATTATTCAGATTAGGCACTATAGTGCACTTACGAGGGGAGGTCAATAAGTTCGCGGAATGAGAGAGAAGGAGGTTGAAATTAAACACCAAATTATTTTTCCTTTTCAATATATTCTCCTTTAACCCTAATACATTTTTCGGATCTCTCAAATAGCTTGTTTATACCATCGAAAAAAAATGATTTGTCTTTGGTGTCAAAATAGGCCGAAATTGCCGACTTGACTTCCTCATCGTCGTCAAATTTCTTTCCACGCAGCTCTTTCTTCATTTTTGGAAATAAATAATAGTCACTGGGGGCCAAGTCTGGACTGTATGGTGGGTGGTTTAATTGTTCAAAGCCGCATCGGTGAATAGCAGCCGTCGCAACATGGCACGTGTGGACGGGTGCATTGTCGTGCAAAAGGAGCACACCTTTTGACAGTTTTCCTCTTCTTTTTTCCTTAATGGCTTCTTTCAATCTTTCCAGTAAAGAAGCGTAGTACTGTCCCGTTATAGTCGCACCACGTTCTTTATAATCGATCAGTAAAATACCTTCTGTATCCCAAAAGATAGTCGCCATGATCTTTCCGGCCGATTGTGACACTTTGAACTTCTTTGGAGGAGGTGTGCCTTTTTTATGCCACTGCATCGACTCTTGCTTCGACTCAGGTTCATAGTGGTGAACCCAGGTTTCATCTCCAGTAACAATCCGGGCCATAACTTCTTCCTTTCTCTCTCCACAGAGCTCCAGAAACTGGTGAGAGCACTCGACACGCTCGCGTTTTTGAAGTGGCGTGAGCATTCTCGGAACCCATCTTGCACTGACTTTAGTCATCCCAAGATGATGATGTAGGATATTTAAAATACTTGATTCGGATACTCCAACCATTGCTGCAAGTTGCTTCTTCTTCAGTCGGGCATCTTCCAATACAAGTTTTTCTACTTTTTCGACGATTTCCGGTGTGGTGGCCTCAATTGGCCGTCCGGAGCGGGGGTCGTCTTCAATGGACTCCCTTCCTTGTTTGAAAAGACCATGCCACTTGTAAACCATGGTTTTACCAGGGGCAGAGTCGGCGTAAACCGCTAACAGCTCTTGAAAAATCGTCTGAGCGGATTTTCCTTGCTTGGTAAGGAACTTAATAACGGCACGGTGTTCAATTTTCTCCATACTGGCTGACTTCTTCCCGATTTAGTTGTTTGCAGGTCGATAACTCAAAAGTTAATGACCCGATTAGGTTCAAACTTGGTATATATACTCTTAATGAGGTGCTTAACTGGTGCCTACCTGGACGAGTAAATTTATCCCCACCAACCCCTCCATTCCGCGAACTTATTGACCTCCCCTCGTATAATAGGTGAAGTAACATAGCATTACATTAAAATACAATTTTTCATATTTTTGTAAACGAAAACAATCAAGTATTGTTCCAAATGTTCAGTAGTAAGATTGTGTCGTCGATCATTTAATATTATATATATACTAGCTGACCCGGCAAACGTCGTTTTGCCATAAAAAATAAAAAATAAAAAATAAATTTAGGGGTGGACTACCTCTAACATTTAGGGGGATGAAAAATAGATGTTGGCCGATTCTCATAGATACCGGATGACCCGGCAAACGTTTTGTCATAAAAAATTTAAAAAAATTTAGGGGTGGACTACCCCTAACATTTAGAGGGATGAAAAATAGATGTTGGCCGATTCTCATAGATACCGGATGACCTGGCAAACGTTGTTTTGCCATAAAAAAATACAAAAAAAATTTAGGGGTGGACTACCCCTAACATTTAGGGGGATGAAAAATAGATGTTGGCCGATTCTCATAGATACCGGATAAGCACAAAAAATTTCATCAAAATCGGTCAAGCCGTTTCGGAGGAGTATGGCAACGAAAACTGTGACGCGAGAATTTTATATATTAGATTAGATATAAGTGGTAAAGAATCGCTCCACATCCACTGAGGTAACTGAGCTGAATTTGAACTTTGGTGCTATGTCAGCACTTATAGTTTTTGGCAAAAGTTCTGTCGTCCCATTAATAAAAATCCGGTTCCTAGTTATTAACATGCTACGAGCATCACAGGGTTGGACCATCAATATTCAGTCTCAAAAATATCAGCCCTGAGGATGTATTGCGTATCATCAGCAAACTGAAGTCAAATGCC
Source organism: Eudonia mercurella (assembly GCA_963082485.1). Taxonomy (NCBI): domain Eukaryota; kingdom Metazoa; phylum Arthropoda; class Insecta; order Lepidoptera; family Crambidae; genus Eudonia; species Eudonia mercurella. The sequence continues at coordinate 25,567,836 of OY720023.1, read as the reverse complement.
TAGAGTACTGTTATGATTACTTTAGATATGGTCCTGTTGACGTTGCCGTCTTCTTTGGATGCGATAACTTTGATCGTAAATACGTCCATTGTAGCAATCGACGTATTTACGATCAACATTTCCTGAGCTTTGGAAAACTGTGATTGTGTGGCCTCTTTCGAAGAAGACAAATCCTGAAACTTTCAAGGATCTCCGGGCGATCAGTATTTTGCCTTGTTTGTCCAAAGTGCTAGAAAAGGCTGTGTGTCAGCAGTTGCGGATTACTTGGAATCCAATAATATTCTTCCAGTCTCGCAGTCGGGTTTCGGAGAAATCGCAGTACAGCTACGGCTCTTATTGACGTCACAAGCAATATATTGGAGGCTCAGGACGAGAGAATGGGGACTATACTGGTTCTACTTGACTTCTCTCGTGCCTTTGACACGGTGAATGTTTCGCTCTTACTATCTAAACTAGCCTATTATAGTCTTGATGACCGAGCGCTGATGTGGTTTGACAGGTATCTGCGTGCTCGTTTTTAATATTTCAAACTTACAAAGTCCAATGATTCACAATCTTCTTCCGCATCGTCTGCCGTTAATAGAGGCGTTCCACAGGGCTCCATTTTGGGACCTTTACTCTTCATTATCTACAGTGCAGACATAGTACGCTGCATTAAGAACTGTAAATATCACATGCAGACGATCTACAATTGTACTTGTCGTGTAAGCCTGGAACTGAACTGAATTGGCCGTGGAGAGGTTAAATAAAGACCTAGAACGAATAAGCGTAACGGAACGTAATTCGTTGATGCTATTAAGCATCAAGCTTGGTAGGATTACCTACCAAGTCTAAGTTTTTATTATTGGGCTTAAAACACCAGGTAGCTAAAATTGGCTCTAGAACACCACAGATCGCTATCAGGGGTGCGGTTATTTCTTGTGTCTCAGAAGCTCGCAATTTAGGTCTTTTAATGGACTCTGAACTACGTTTTGAATCCCATATAAAAGAGGTGGCTCGTAATTGTTTTTACCGCTTAAAAACCTTGTACAAAATACGTAAGTTTCTTAGCACTAGTCTCCGCATAAGCTTTACTGAATCACTTGTTCTTTCAAAATTTAATTATGCTGATACCGTATATGGTCCACGGTTACTATTGAGGACCAAAGCTTTGATACAGCGAGTTCAGAATGCTTGTACAAGGTTTTGTTTCAACATTCCTCCTAGAAGCCACATATCTCCGTATATAAACCGCGCTAATATTTTAAACATGTCTTCCCGCCGGTACATCCATATAGCCACTCTATTATTTGGCGTTATAAAAAGCCGTAAGCCACCTTATTTGTTGGAAAAGCTCATTTGGTCATCCCGTTCTCGCACTGGTCGCCTTGCCATGCAGGCTCACAAGACAAATGCTTTTCAGGGTAGTTTCAAATATGCCGCTGCTAAGATTTGGAACAATATTCCCCCACCAATTCGTCATTAACCGTCTCTTTACAGCTTCCGTAAAATTCTAAAAGAAATCACTTTGGAGCAACAACTGAGCGGCATTACAGGCTACCTTTTATAGATCCCTGGTTACATCTGAAGCTATCATTATTATATTTTTTTTATGAGTATCTTTGTATTGTGCATATATTTACATTGCCATTTAACTGCGTTTACATATATTATATTTTTTTTAATATCCACATTACTACCATATATCTTGTATCTTCACTATATATATACTATACGACGTATTTCTACACAACACACTATCACTTTCACCTTTTTAATGCTTAGCTCCTCCCTTGTCATGGGTCCAGCATAATACCAGCGTTGAGGCATCAGCCACAACATTAAGCTGAGCTGATCAGCCCATTCGGCTTTTACTGTATTTATTTATTTTTGCTTGTTTCTATTTATTTTATTGTGAAAATGTAACACATTATTTTTTTTTTGGAATTTTAAGTTTATTTTAACTTTAGTGTTATATATTTTTTTTCATGTCTGTTCTGTGTTGAAAAGCCGAATAAATGTTTAATTATTATTATTATTATTAAGGATAGTGCAGGTAGGTGGTGTCAGCCGGACAGATTAATTTGCATCTCCATCAACAACAACATTACCTACTGGCCGTAGGTCAACATTACCGTCACGAGATAGTGGTTGACGGCATTGAGGTTTGCATGGAGTCCGCGGATGTTTGCGAACTCGACCTCAAACGGTATGGTTGTGGTGAAGGCGTGAATCGAGGAAATGCTGCCGCGATGCGAATTGCCAAAGTGTGGCGGCCTGTTTTACCAGGGATCTGCCTACAGATAAGTATTATATAACCCGCCGACCGAAATGGCCGCCGGGACTTCACTTTCGGTCACCAAGCGGCACGACAGACCACCCCGAGATTATGCGAGGCAGCCTCAACAGCTTCATGAGCTAGTTAGGCTTGCTTGAACCCCTGTACTGTGCCACGGGCAGCCAGCAGGACAACGGATTGTACGGGTCGCCCTGGTCGGAGGGATAGCAAAGCCCTCCTGGCACTGTTTCGAGGGAAGCCTCGACAGACCAAATGCAACGCAACACCATCCACTCGAGGTCTATAGGCTGACTGATCCCGAATCGCGACCGATAAAGAATCACTTGACGAATTTCACCATACCTATGGTGGTCACGAACCAGACAGTGGAGCATATGCAGGCTCTAAAATTAGTCGCCTCTTAAGACACCCACCGACGGAGAGTGGCGGTTAATAGTATTATTTGTCCGTCACCACACAGATAAATTATGGTAATACAACTCTTACCCTTCTCGTGACGCCACAATGTTGACATACAAATTTACTTTTGTAGCCGTATGGATACTCTATGTCTTGATGGTGTATTATATAGTGTCGGTGATGTTCTTTCTTTGATTCTACAACTGCACCACACTAAAACAAAAAAATATTAAGATCGATAAAATAAAAACAATATTGATTTAATTTTAAATATAAAATACTACAATTACTACACTATTGTTAAAAAATGGACTTGGCAAAAGGGTGATGTAGCCCTTTTTAGGTTGTAATGTAAGTGCTTTGTGATGGATAATATTAAAACTTACATCATCACATTCCAGTGGGAATACCCTGAAGTCTCTCCTTGCAATATATCCTGTATAATTAAAATATTCATTTGAACTTCCACTTGATGCACTGTCATATTCAGGATTGTAGTCTTCATCACTACCTTTCCGTTTCGTTTTTGGTTTTATCACATTGGTTTTTATTTTCTTTTTTCTTGAACTCTTTTCGTCTTTTTTAACTTTTGCTTCATCTTTTTCTAATTTTAATGCCATAATACTTTTATTATCATCACTGTCCTCAAAAATGTTTTCTGTCTCTTGGTTTTCAATATTGTTATCTATTATAGAGATATCTATTGGATTTAATATTACAGGGTTATCAGAAAAGGAATCATTTTCATAATTATCTTCTTCCTTAACAGAGATATTAACAACATCATTGTGATCTTCTATGTTGCTGCCATAATAAAAATTTGTTATGCTATGGCAACTCAAATTCAAGTTTAGATTTAACTTAGATCTGTTCAAAGTTGTAAATTTAAATTTTTTAATCTGAAATTCAGAATTTACATTAAGATTCAAAGGCCAGAAGAAATCCATATACTTATATAAAAATTACACAATATAATAATAATGACAAGGTTTAACAAAAATTGCAAATACTTACTGTTAGACCCTTTATGTCCCTAAAAGCTTCTTGTGCCCTTATTATTCTCTTTACAAATGAGAAGTATTTATTGAGTAAATATTTACACATAAAACATATATAATGTTTGCTCTTCAGTTCCTGAGAATAAAGAAACTAAGTTTAAAAAATAATAATATTGTTAAACCTTTGATCAATAATAGTAGGTACTAACTATAAATACATTTCAAAAGTGTCCTTGTTCACCCATACATTGAATGTTGAAAAATTTATAGCATCACCAATTATTACTTAATTTTTTTTTTTTTATATTTGTAGGTATCTCTTCAAATGATATAGTTTTTATCTCTAACTACTCACATATGACCTCATTTGCAAATAAAGGAATTGTGTCAAGAAGTTTGTTCAAAAAACAAAACTCACATCTAAGCCATGGTTTCTCAATATTTCCTGAAGGTGTTGGACAGCTTCAGAATTACCTAAATGTGTAACTGTTGCATCTGGATCAAGACAGACTCTGCAAGATTTCATACTGAATCTGTAACATTAATTTTATACTTAATATATAAAAACTTTATTTGTATTCCAACTGTTGACAACAAATTTTGGGGTAGTTTCTTTTTTGAGTAAAGAACTTATAATTAGGAACAAGTACCTACACGATTTTTTATTAGCAGGAGTCAAGAAGGACTTTCACAATAAATTATTAAAAGTTATAAATTTTTAGGTCAAAAACTTATTCTGCTAGTGAATGACAACTGTCTGTTGCCAGCTTTTCAACATAAAAACGCTTTGAAAGCAACCACGCAAGTTAACAGCACTGCTAAATTAACAAAAAATTTTAAATCCAATGCTATGATCTATGAAGTAAATGTTTAAAAAAGTAATCAACCGCTATTTGTGTGTTCCGTAGGGGCTGTACTTTTGTATGTAATAGTTATTGTTCTGAGGAATGTACGAACACTCTCTCAATACCCCCAAAATTCGGCGTCAACGCTAAGAATTTAGAACCAAAACAGCGTGCTTGGTACACAAAAATATACCATGCACTTTTTACACTGGCACTGCTAGTTAGAGTTGGGACTGCGCAGACGATGAACTTTTTTGTCCGTCAAAATAGATCGCTTAAAACTTCATAGACTAACGCACACGAGGGACTGTAAGTGACAAAGCGAAGCGGACAAAATCCGTTGTTTGTACGCCGCCGCCGGGGATTGTCCCTCGTCTGCGCAGGCCTTTAAATTGTAAACAACAAACAAGCAGTTTGCCCGCGACATTGTCCATATCGATTTCAATTTTTTAGCAAAACAAAAGCACGTTAATCTATGCAAACGCACAAAAGATAAACAATATACTTACGCATATATTCTGCATGGATACCAAAGTACAAGATTCAACGAGCGGGCGGCCGGCGGTCAGCTGATGCAAAGAAAATGGTTAGAAATAAAATAAAATGGAAATAAATAGTATGCGGCTAAAGTCCGTAAAAGCTTTTGAATAGAATGATGAATGACAGGCTCGCACAGCTGTCAATACACAACCAAAGAGAATTTAACACTACGTTTTTTTTTTTTTTTTATAATGGCTTCGTGCGGTTTGCACATAGCCAATGTCAAAGTTAGGGATAGGTAATGCAGGATATTATGAGATCGGAAAGAAACGAAATTTAGGAAATTAGGATCAGGAGAGTATAATAATAATAATATACGTATATAGGGAGTACTTCAATATGATAAGGCTCGGGTTTGAATTAAATTTTAATGTTATTGAGGGTAATAAAAGATGCTATACATTTATAAATAGATAAATCATTGGTACATAGTAAGAAAAATATGGATAATGGGAATGGAACGCCGAGGGATAGGAGGTCATTTAGGAAAGAAGAGCGGTCATGAAGCACACAGGAAAAGAAAATATGGTTAACATCACCAATGTCCACTCCACATTCGCACGTGGATTCATTTACAATTTTAAGCTTGGCAAGATGTGCTGGCGAACAAACATGCCCTAGTCTTATGCGTATCAGAATACTAGTAACAGTCTTACCAAGCTTAGCTTTGCGGAACCATGGTTTAGGTGATATGTTAGGTTGAATAAGTGAGTAAAACATTCCCTTTAGAAGTCGACTGTTGGTCCAATAACTTTGCCACTTATCGCATAAAAAAACCGCAGGTAAAGACAACAAGTCATGGCTATAAGTCTTGTACGGGTACATGTCACCACAATGCACTGCCTCTTTGGCAAGCCGGTCAGATGTCTCATTTCCTGTGATTCCACAATGACTTGGTATCCAAACAAACTCCACTGAGTATCCTAAAGTATCGCATTTGACTAGGCTGTTTCTGATATCAAATATTATAGGGAAATACGATTTCATGCGAAAAGGAAATTTACACAGTGCTTGAAGAGCACTCATAGCATCACTAAAAATTACTGTTTTTTTAAGTTTCATTAACATAATATATTCTATAGCTTTAAACAAACCCACGCATTCCCCTGTAAACACAGATGTCTCCGGAGGGAGTTTAACTTTTTGAACAATGGAGAGCTGAGAATGAAAGACTCCAACACCTACACACACATTAGGAGCAGTTTTCGAAGCATCACTAAATATATGGTTATGGTCCTTAAATTTGGCATCAATAATTAACTTAAAAGTAGAAATGGGGTTAATATCGTCTTTTTCAATTAAATTGTACGTGACCAATGGTGAAAACTGAAGTGCATCGTAGTCGACATTAAACAAAGGGAGATGATTGGCCCGATGTACAGGAGAATGTAGATTTATGTATTTATTATAACTAATAATTAAACAGGGATGTGATTTATGATGCCAATAACTTGAAGAATTTATTTGTACTTTAAGCGATTGTAGTAAATGGAAAAGTGGATGATTAGCAAATTGAAGTGAGCGGAATAAAAATCTATCAGCAAGAAACTGTCGTCTTAAATGTAACGGGGGTTCGCAAGACTCAATTTGTAAGGCATTGACTGGACTAGATTTCATAGCACCTGTTATTATTCTAAGCGCCTTTGTCTGTATATTATCTAATTTTTTAAAAGCAGCTACATTGCCTGGCTCCAGAAGGAATGTTCCATAATCAAGTACACTCCGAATGAGAGCGTTGTACACTAATTTAAGGGACTGAGGATGTGCACCCCACCATACGCCTGTAAGGCATCTCAAAAGATTGAGTAAGCGTTCACATTTGTTCACAACATAGTCGCAATGTGCCTTGCCTGTAAGCTTTGAATCTAGAATTATGCCTAAGAATTTAAATTGAGATGCATGTGGGATCATTGTGTTATTATAATATATATTTGTAGGGAGCAGATTTCTTTTTCGTGTAAATATGACAATTGTACTTTTAGTTGCAGATAAATCTAAACCGTTGGCATCCATCCAAGATTTCAAAGAAACCAAGGCAGAAGAAATATTTGAAGATGCGAAATCTATACAACTACTAGTGGAGTATAATAACAAATCATCAGCATATTGTAATAACTTGACATTATTTCCAAGTGCAGAATCTAAATCGTACGTATATATATTATATAAAAGAGGGCTCAATACAGACCCTTGCGGTAATCCTCTCCAGACAGTTCTCTTAACTTCAGATTCATTTGACAGCGGAAAAGTTAAATGTCGCTCATATAAGATATTCATTATAAAATTTAATAGAGTAATCGGGACATTTAAAGCTTCTAATTTTGACCTCAGTACTGATAATAACACGTTATCGTAAGCAGAGTTTATATCCAGAAAAGCTGCGACAACAGACTTATTAAAAGTAAAAGCTAATCGAATATCCGTTGTTAATATACTTAAATTATCAGTTGTGCTTTTACCTTTTCGAAACCCGTATTGAGAATTAGATAATAAATCTTTACTCTCTACATACCATTCTAGACGGTTTTTTATTAAAAGTTCTGCTAATTTAATTAAAACTGATGACAACACTATTGGGCGAAATGAAGAAGCATCAGACGGAGATTTATTCGGCTTACGTATTGGCAACACTACTTGAGACTTCCATGACAGAGGGATAACACCTGATAACATGAGAGTGTTAATCAATTCTAGATAGTATGAAAGAAGGCTAGTGATAGCCCCGGGTCGGGGGGCTCATTCATTCAAGAAATAATAATTAAGGACTTACCAGATAATATGTACAAATATTTATATATTATACAAAATAGACTATATTAAAACTATTCTACTCAACTGATCACTATATTTACAACGTAATAAAAGTTAGAAAAAAGTGAAACTTGAAAAACGCGCGCGCTCAGTTCAACCTTTCCCGCCCTTTAAAACACTACGTTTATACACAACAGTGTTGCCGTTACGACCACAGATTTAGTAGAAAACAAAACAAAACACCGATAACTGGCCCCAATACAAGACACTGGCTAAATTGTAGCGAGAGCCATCTTACAAGAAATTGAATTGATTTAGTAGAACTCATGTTATTGTAGGACAATCTAGGGTATGTTCCGATATGCACTACGAGCACTGTAGGCGAACGATACACGTCAATAAATATTGTGATAATTGTCATGATATTTATTGATGGATCTTGGGCTGGATCACAGCACACCCTACACTACACCATCAATACGGATCGCGTCACAGTACTGAAGCGTTCTTTGTACGAGGTAGACATGATGGACCCCCTAGACAGAGGAAAAAAGAGTGAGAAGAAACCGTTGGATGAAAAATTGGCTGCAAAAGAGAGAAAAATACACACGTTTAAATTTATTGGACGAAATTCGACTTCACGGTAAAATGAACGGATGTTAAAAAATTGCCTGAGACCTGAGCAAAAAATGTCAAATTGCAGCGTGTTTTCACGTAAAAAGCGATCAGAAACGTCGATTGTACAAAAGGATAACGTTACTTTTCATCTGTAATTATTATTTTGTCTTAATATTATTGAATAATGTACTAAATTTGCAAAAAACTAAAAATATTGTTAATCAAAAAGTGTTGCCACTAAAACGTCAAGTTGCAACTTTGCGTAACTTTTAAAGTTGAATGAGCCAACATTGAATTACAATTTATATTTCACGTTCTATAAAGTTAAAACTGTATGTTTACTATAAATGCTTATTTAATTAATGATAGATCACTACTTATAAATTGTAACTTATTTTGTTTTTACAGATTTTTTTTCAACTTAATTGCATTCAAAATTCTCAATACTATGAAACTGTATGTTTATGATCGGTCTACTTCATTAATATAATATTATATTTACGTCCCGTCACTTATCCCGAAAATAGGAAATTTTAATTTAATTACATTGGCCGCACTGCAACAAAATTAGAGCTGCGACAGTACAATGTTTATTCTGGCTATTAAAGGAAAATAATAATATTTATTTATCTAAATAAAAAAACAAATTATTAGAGATCGATACATACTTATTTCCATTTGGAAAAAAGGTAGTGGAATATAAAGCGGGCTTCGTAGTATTTTCTACCAAAAAATTAAATGCAGTACATGCATAAAGGGTTTATGTGGGGAGCCAAATGACAAAGTTTAACATACCAAAAAAGTCGTGGTGGCCTATTGTATGCATCAAAAGAAGCTATTGATTTATGTTGCCTTTGTGAGTTAAAGATCCGCTAACACTTAAAAAACAAAAAATCTAACTAAAAACCTATTAAATTAATACAACATTATAAGCAGAAAAATAATAGTTAATTTCTGACAGAAATAACAACACCTACACCATAGAATTTACTTAAAACTATAACATTACGTTATTTATTCCAAAATTTTTTTAAACTATATGGAAACTTCGAGTAGCTTTTATGCATTAAAGAACTTTGCATCATTCAGAGATTTAACCTTAGAAGGCAGTTTGTTATAAACCTTGACAGCATTAGGTATATTTCACTGTTCGTTTGTATGATATCATTCTGGAGTTCGGTACATACCTGTATATTGATATGTTTGTTTTAATTTAAGTCTGTTGCTTTTAAATTCAGCCTTATTTGGAAACTTATATAGAAATAGAAAAAATCTCTCGAATAATTGCATTTGGAAATCTGAAAAATTAAAACCTTACGTTACGTTGTTCAGTTTTTCGGTTCCTCCTGTTTGAGAGTCTCGGTTAGATAGGTAGCAAACTATTTTTCTATAATGAAAGAATAAGATTGCAGCTTTCTTAAAAACAACAATTCTCCTTGGAATGGAATAAAATTACTTACGTATATTTTGCAGATTTTGATCGGTCTTCTCGGATCTTTAATTCACAAAGGCGACATAAATCAATAACTTCTTTTGATGCATACAATAGGCCACTACGACTTCTTTGGTATGTTAAACTTTTGTCATTAGGCTCCCCACATAAATTCTTTATGCATGTACTGCATTTAATTTTTAGTAGAAAATACTATGAAGCCCGCTTTATATTCCGCTACCTTTTCTCCAAACGGAGATAAGTATGTTTCGATCTCTAATAATTTGTTTTTTTTTTTTAAATATGTGACAAGGACGGCACCAGACTACGTACTGCTGCATGTTAACTGGTAATCATCTTCTTCGTAATACTCGTATAATTAGAATCGAACTTCACAAGGTAAGTTCGTTCAATTATTAATTATTATTATATTAACAAAATATTATCTATTAAGATAGGTACCTATATAACTTTACTTTGACACTGGCTAAATGTGCTAACCGCACGAAGCCATCAAATAAAAGGAAAAAGCATAGTAGTTACCTACTTGGTTATATGGTCTAAGTTACCTACCCAATATTATGCATAGTCTGGGACTTCTTGGCGGGAAAGTGAAGAGTCATGTCTGCGGTCTTGTTTTATTTTCTAAAATTTGTGTTATGTCGAATATTAATGTGAAATAATGGTGGATTATTAACCGTTAAGTATTCGTGAGTGTGCATGGGTGTTGGCAAATGAAACAAAACAGTGCGACATCACTTTTCAAAATCTCTTAAGAAGTCCGCCCGAGGACTTAGTAAATCCCCACATCTTTAGTGAGATACCCGAGGGGTTGGGTATATCATTTCTCACTTCTCATTTTTATTATCATTCATCATCATTTTATAGGATTATAATACTAATGAAATTAAGAAACTAAAGACATGGCAGCATGGTCTACACTTAAAAAAAAAAATTATGCATAGTCTATGGTAGGGACTTCTTGGCGGGAAAGTGAAGAGTCATGTCTGCGGTTTTGTTTTATTTTCGAAAATTTGTGTTATATCGAATATTAATGTGAAATAATGGTGGATTATTAACCGTTAAGTGTTCATGAGTGTGCATGAGTGTTGGCAAATGAAACAAAACAGTGCAACGTCACTTTTCGAATACTCTCAAGAAGTCCGCCCGAGGACTTAGTAAAGCCCCACATCTTTACTGAGATACTCGAGGGTGTGGGGGTATATCATTTCTCACTTCTCATTTCTATTATCAGTCATCATCATCATACAGAAAAGAAATATTATTTATTTATGTATTACTTGTTAGAAAAATTACTTTGACACTGGCTAAATGTGCTAATCGCACGAATCCATCAACAAAAAAGGAAGTCTATGGTAGTTACCTTTGGCAGCCGCTCGAGGTCGCCGGCGCCGGCGGCACGGTAATAATATCTACAGTATTGTAACTTCATACAAACGGACGAAGCGCGAGCTATACCTACGCGCTCGGATCTCGGCATGTAATGTGCCGCAGTGACGAACAGACGGTGTGTTGTTTTTTAAACAGTAAAAAGTGTGCGATTGCTTTGATTAAAATAAGTTATGGCAAGGATCAATAGTAGAATATATTGGGCTGTTTTTGGTTGCATGAACATTTTTTAGATTACCTGGCAACTCCGAAAGGTACGTACTTAAGACTATAAAATGTTTTTATTTATGTACTTACTAGTAGGTACGTAATAATTTGTCCTTTTTATTGGATAGGTCTTTCATTTTTTCCTCCGAAAAAATGCTTGGATTAATAAATAAAGTGAAAGTGATACACGAGTGAACGGCTAGTTATAGGCGGTTCGTTTATGATACGGTAGATACGCTCGTGTTAAAATCTCCGGGTTGTAGGTTTTTAGAAACATTATTGAATTAAACGATTCATCATCATCATCAGCTCATTTTATGTCCCCACTGCTGGGGCACGAGCCTTCCCTGTGGATGGATAGGGAGAACGGGCCATAAAAAAAACCACGCGGGCCCAGTGTGGATTGGTGGTTGTTAACGACTGCTAATGCAGCCGGGACCAACAGCTTTACGTGCCTTCCGAAGCACGGAGGAGCTCGAAATGATAAATTTTTGGTCACCTATCCGATGACCGGCCTTTGCGAAAGTTGCTTAACCTCAGCACTCGCAGACCGGGCGCGTTAACCACTGCGCCATCGAGCTCCTCGATCAATTCAATCGAGCAATCAAACGATTGATTGATTTTAATTTTTTAAACTAATTAAAATCAACATTTTTTTTATAGAACACTTCCTATTTCATTCACAACGTATTAAAATATACCCCCTTATTCATCATTGTTTTGTGTCTTTTTCTCAAATTCAAAATGACGTTGGTGTGACGATGACAAAACAATATTTGTGTGTTTATGTATTCGATCGCAAATATTTGAGAATTGCATAGAAAGATAGTTAGCACTGTTAGTATACACTCGAAATTATTTATAAATGCCATAATAGGATCTTAAAAACAAGATCAACTATTTAAGGTAAATACCACAAAATATGTTGTTAACTTGCAGGTTGGTTACAATCTGTATAAGTTAAATTAAACAGACATCATTATATAATAATAATAATAATAGTATCTAATATTTTATAAAGTATTACACGTTATCTGGATGTACTAAACAATACAGTATGAACAAAATCACTGGTAACTTTGTATAAAATTATAGCTCAATCGGCACGAATTTGATAAAAATAATCATAAAATTTAAATGTATTGAGTAACCATGCGTTTACCTCATTTGTTTTTAAATATACCGTAAATTAAACTCTAATATTTAAGCAGGATATTACTGAAAGTAGGTACCTAAGTTCAGCTTCATATATCTGGAGAACGGGAAAGTCCGGAACAATGATAGCATTGTCCCGGACTTTCCCGTATAGGTATGTGGCGCTATATATAAACACCCATAGATTAACACTACAAAATATCAAGCTGGGACCTCTGCTGCAAGACTTTGGTACTTTTTTTCCCCTTTAGTTGATGGCTTTGTGCGATTAGCACATTTAGCCAGTGTCAAAGTAATTTTTCTTACAAGTAATACATAATTAAACAATATTTCTTTCCTGTATGATGATAGATAATGAATGATAATAGAAATGAGAAATGATATACCCCCTAACACTTCGACTATCTCAGTAAAGATGTGGGGTTTTACTAAGACCTCGGGCAGACTTCTTGAGAGAATTTGAAAAGTGACGTTGAACTGTTTTGTTTCATTTGCCAACACTCATGCACTCTCACGAACACTTAACGGTTAATAATCCACCACTATTTCACATTAATATTCGACATAACACAAATTTTAGACAATAAAACAAAACCGCAGACATGACTCTTCACTTTCCCGCCAAGAACTCCGACTTGGTACTTATAGAGCATGTTAGATATCGTCCCATACAATTTTTTTTTATATTCAATTTTTCTCGTATAATATTGTTTACAAAAAAGTTGCCCTAATAAGACCTGATCGCCTTAATTAGGGCTATCGATTGGCATAATGAAAATAATGATATGTAACAAAAAAGTCCTACGTCCGCAAATCCGAAATCCGCCCCACTGTGGCCACACAGTGGGACGGTTTTGGATACGCCACATATTTTGTACGCCAGTACAGATCGGCGTACGTCGGCGGTGACGTTGTTGTACATGTTCCACTTTCCACAGCCACTGCGCGCTCAGCCGGAACGCGTGCACCGACGAGATGCCTACCAGCAGTTTGTGCTGCTACGTCACGTAGTCCAGGATTTGCGACCCGCCTCACTATGCGTGCGCCAAATCGTTAATGTTAGGTTTTTTAAATATATGTTATAGGAAAGCACAGTGCCTTAATCTCACCTGATGTTGATAAAGTGATGATAAAGCCAAATGGTCAGGCCAAAACCTATAGGTAAACACAAACACTTAAAAGGCGTTATTATTCTAAGCTTAATAAAACAAAATTTAATTTCACCTTACAGGAAATAATGATTAGGTACTTCTGATCTTGACATGGAAGACAAAAGGTAATGAAGAAGAAGAAAGTAGTAGTGACATGGTACAATTTTCCTGGCATGAAACAAATATAAGTGAGAAGTCGCTAAATAATGGAACTACATAAAACTTCTAGAAAGCGATAGCCCTCTACTTGAAACACGGATACCATCAGCCTGTTACAATAATAGTCTCTCAGTAATGAATTTGACACACTTGGAAAAAATATTGCTCAACAATTGAAGACTTTACCACATCACGTAGCACTAGAAACACAAGAAAAGATGTTATCATTAGTAAGAAAACAACGGCTTAAGTTTCTAAATGCTAGCTTAGAAAAGAAAATAAGCAGTGAATTATGAAAATACATTGTGACAGAAGCTTTGGCATGCTATAACAAATGTATAATAAGTCCAATAGGTTGAACTGCCAGACTAGTTGAGGATCCCGGATGAAGTGCGCTTCCATCATTAGCCTTACCATCACATAACATCAGGTACGATCAAGGCACTGTGCTTACCCGTAAAATGTATAAAAAAACTGCATTGATAGGGAAACTTGCAGGCCTTAATAAGAAAACTGTTAGAGTTAGGCCACACGATGCGTTTTCCGGTGCGGCGCCGCAGCGTCATTCTACATATAAATCACTATACCATGTCACACGACGCACCGCAAAGCACCGTGTGGCCTCTCTCTAAGGGTACAGTGAGGGTCAGGGTACTGGGGTAGGGCCTTGAGACTGAAGGAAAGAAGGAAAATCGATGCACTAGAGATGTGGTGCTGGAGACGTCAACTGAAGATTCCGGAACTGCTCGCCGTACCAACGTATCGATCCTTAAAGAACTTCCTATCAAAGAAAGATTGTCGTTGAATTTACTCATGTGGTTGACTGTTCAAATACGAATACTGAAGTTCTTTAGGCACATAACTCGCAAAGTGGATTCAATGGAGCGTATTGAGGTTCAGGGCAGAGTTCAGGGCTAGAGATCCCGTGGTCGCTCGCCAACCCGATGGACAGACCTCATTACCTCTCTCACTCAATCCACGATGACCGATTGCTCTCACAAAGCTTCCAATAGAGCCGAAAAACGTGTCTACTTATTTTCGGCGATACCGGGATACAAAATAAGTAACAAAATCAATTACTGTATTGATAATCATCATCATTATCATCATCTCAGCCAAAAAGACGTCCACTGCTGGACAAAGGCCTCCCTCAAGGATAAATAATTTTGAGGGGAATTTGCCATAATCGCCACGCTTGGCAGGCGGGTTGGCGATCGCAGTAAGGTGAGAATAATCACAGAGAGACGCTGCTGCCCATCCTCCGGAATGGTCCCATAGTCGCCTTCTACGACACCCACGGGAAGAGATGGGGTGGTGCAATTCTTTACCCCCGGCACCACACGGGGGTATTGATAATATTAATTTTTAATGTTCTCAAGTGTTGTCCGAGTTGTGCCGAGAAAAAATATTGTCATAAAGAAGTCTTCATTAATTTTTTTCTATGTTCTTCGAACTTTAGGTGAATTAGCCCTACCTATTCCGGTCACTGATTATAATTAAACATATTAATGCACAAATTCATAATTCATTCGTTATGAAGTCAGGCGACAAAAATTAAAGCATGATAAATTAATACAGATTGATAACTTTTGGCTACTGCCCATATTATTCTTTAATAAAAAAGAAAATTTCCATTTTTATTATATTACCTTAAAAAATCCTTTCTGATCTGTGGCCGGTTTTCCCGGGATTACAAAAACAAAGGGTAAACATACCATCTACCGTCACGTCACCCCACCCATAATCAACATCGCAGCAGTTTTAGATTTAGGGTAACAACACTTGGCATGCGTGCAGTACCTATACAGTGTGGAAATTTAACTCAGGCCCTGGAGGGAAACTACTTTAAATCCTTAAGCTAGCTCATTTTACTTAAAGGAGACATTCCTTTATTTTTAAAAAGAAACAAATCTGCATCAATCAAAAGATTTTTTAAAACTCGCTTGCTTCGCCCGGGACTCGAACCAACTAAAATTTAAAAAAATAAACACTCTTTATTTTATTGTACTAATCAGTAGTATTAATATTCAGGATAAAGTTTCTCTAACAAACATTTGGTCTTAAAAATAAAAATAATCGTTAAATCTAACATCAACTTTATTTTACTATCCATTTTGTAACACTTAAATTATTTAACTGATAAATTGTTCGAAATGAGCCCCGTCGTTCCGGCTACACAACATTAGTCGCCGTTGAAATTCATTTCTTGTAGCCTTCAGCAAAGTGTTATGGTGTATGCCCCTAATAACATTTTCTACCGCAATCCTTAGCTCTTGAACGGTTTCATAGCAAGTTTCATAAACAACATTTTTTACATGACCCCATAAAAAGAAGTCCATGGGCGTCAGGTCTGGACTTCTTGCAGGCCATCTAATCGTACCGTTTGTACCTATCCAGGCATTGAAATTTTCATTAAGGTATGCCCTGGCAATTCTGCTGTTGTGGGCAGGTGCACCATCTTGTTGAAAAATGATATTATTTCGTTCCTCTTCTGGCAGTAGGTTTAATTGATTTTGTAAAAGCTCTAATATTTCAATGTATTTTGCTGCATTCAGATGTCCTTCGTAAATGTGCACCAAAACAACCATGTTACTTTTGATTCCACACCAAACATTAAACGAAAATCTGACCTGGTTGTTCGTTTCACGGACACGGAATGGATTTTGACGAGACCAATAATGATTGTTATGTCTGTTATACATTCCATTATTACTAAAATTTGTTTCGTCAGACCATACAATACAGTCCAAGAAATTTGGGTTGCGGGCTATTTCTGTTCGAATATTTTCACAAAACTGTAATCTCCTGTCACTATCTCCGGGATGTAGTTTCTGCACCAATCGCCCATCACGATAACATTTGTATTTGTATTTTTTCAGAACTTTAAGTATACTAGTATGGTTGATGCCTATCTCTTGAGCAGCTTCCCTGCTTGAAGCTTTCGGGTAACACTCGAAGTATGTCAAAATGTTTAACTCAACATCGCTATAGTCCAAATTTTGTTGCTGTGGGCGTCCAGTCTTCTTTTTAAAACTTCCAACGGTCAGTAAATTATTCACAATTCGAGACAAAACCTTTCTAGATGGTAGTTCTCTGTCTGGATACTTCTCGTGATACCACTGTAGAGCTAAATCGTAGCTCTTGTTGCAAACAAAGTAAGCTTCTAATAAATTGAATTGTTCTTGATACGCCATTATGAGATAATTTAATTACGTAAGGGAAGCAACACTACTTAAATAAAATCTGTTGATAAAAATCGTTCGAATTTTAAAATTATTGTCCCGCCTTGCAAACAAAGTCAAACGTTCCATTTTTAAACTTCTCCACTGAACGCCTCGGATCATGTAAGAAGGAAATGTGCATAGAGGTATTACCACCATTGAACAATTTTCTTATCGATGATTTCAACAAGGTACTTAACGATAAATTAGCAAGCGTGTACTTCATACGAAGTCTTTGAGTGTTGGAGAAATAACAGAACTGTTACGTGTCTTTTACTTGTTAAAAGTGAACAGTAACCAAATATTTTTTAGAGAAACTTTATCCTGAATATTAATACTACCGATTAGTACAATAAAATAAAGAGTTTATTTTTTTAAATTTTAGTTGGTTCGAGTCCCGGGCGAAGCAAGCGAGTTTAAAAAAATCTTTTAATGCAGATTTGTTTCTTTTTAAAAATAAAGGAATGTCTCCTTTAAGTAAAATGAGCTAGCTTAAGGATTTAAAGTAGTTTCCCTCCAGGGCCTGAGTTAATTTTCCACACTGTATATCATTATATGACGACGACAAAAAAATAATTGACTTCTAAGTTATTAAAATGTAAACTTATTTTGAAAAAAGAAAAAAAAAACAACTTTCGCGAGTGTGCCCTGTAAAGCTGGTACAGAGTTCTGCGTATGTGGAGCGGTGCCTGTGGCATACGTCAGGTATGCGAACATCGTTTTGCAGTTACGGCGATTGATTGGTAGTGCGGACGAAAACAGGACAAGACGCGCGCCCCGTTTTACCGAACACTCGTCGTACGCATTGGTCTGAAACCAGTTTCAAGGGGTCGCGGCCGCCGAATTAAATTTCTTCTTAATATGCTCCTTAGTACTTTTCTTTCTTAAGATTTTTGTTACTTTTTTTCTTTGCGCACTCATTGTTTGTTTTCGTTTTCTTCTTTGCACCCTCTCCCCGCCTCCCTTTCCATTTCCCGCGTTTACCGTTGACTTTGTTGCTGGTGTTGCGCGGAACTTGCTGGTGTCTGGTGCGGATGTGAATGCCGATGTTGCCCTTGTGAGCGAAACGAGCATCACATAGGTGGCATTTAAAGGGTTTTTCTCCAGTGTGTGTCTGGAATACAAATGCACAAATTGGAAGCATGTAAATACCTAGCATAAAAGATGGTCAACGCTTATTAATTACCCTAAAAAATCAGGTACTGATATACTTATTTGCCAATCAATAAATAATACCAGTACTGTGACATATTAACAATGTTTTTTATAACATAAAAACACGAAATTTTACAAAAATATAAATCACAGAACGGGACTACAAAAACAAACGGTTAACATAGCATCTACCGACAGCGGCACGTCGCGACGCTCCACCAATAATCGACATTGCAGCAGTTTTAGGTTTAGGGTAACAACACTTGGTATGCGTGCAGTAATAATGGCGGGGTGGGCAGACGGTTGAGTGGAGCAACATAAATGGAATCCATGAAAGTTAAAAAAAGTTGTATATTACCCTTATATGCAACCTCAAATCAGCACGATGGTGGAAGCCTTTATTACAATAATCACATATGAAGGCCTTTTTTCTGTGAAATACTTGATGTCGTCGCATCAACGTATAAGAGTGAAATTTCTTGCCACACTCATTACACTCAACATTTTTTTCACCGTGTATCTTCTCGTGTGTTTTGAGGTCGGTGATGGTCTGTGGAAAACATATCTGTTAACCTTAATAAAATTACTCACACTTTGTATAGTAAGACATTTTGTATAGTAAGCCGTTTTCTCGCGTTAGGTTTCTCTAGTAGGTACCTTAAGCTTAGCTTTATCAAACGAACGAGGAAACTAAACCGCGCGGCAGTGACATCGAGCAACACAAAAAATAAAATAATTTAACTACATTTAACCGATTTCGTTTAATAAAACGTTTTTAACCGTTTAAAAACGTTTTATTAAACGAAATCAGTATATATTTTTTTTATTTCTTCAAAAACGTTATTTATAACGTTTCGTTCGAACATAAACAAAACAAATTGTTCTTTAGGCATTTTAGACGAAACCGTTTCGAAAAATACACCGGTTTCTGTCCCCTGATTTAATTATTTATTTTATAATGTTGGGATTGTTGCGGTTTAGCTAACCTATGTCATATAAAATATTATTTGTATGGATTCCCTCTTCTACACATATTATAACAAAGTTTTGTTATTAACCCGTGACTGCCCGTGAGTATACTCGTAGTAAGTAAACAGTGTATAATACAGTAAGCATGGACGGTTCAGGTGAGCACCACTACCCTATTATATTAAATTAAGCTTTTCGGTCTCTAAGCAGGATTGCCAACTTTTCCAGCCGCCATAACCGGACAACAAATTTAATCTGGTCACATACTTGGTCAAAATCGAAAAAAAGAAAGAAAGAGTCTTATTAAGAAAAATACAGCTTAACAGGTAGGTAAAAACAAAATACAACGTGTATCAGACAGGTTCAGCCATAAACCAGGGTTTCAAACTATCCCTAGTATAGACCCTTTCTATAAATACTCTAGTAAGATAAGCGCCATTTAATTTGTTTTTGCATTTACAAACAAAGTTAATCTGTCGTTAATTTATAATCAAAACAAGCTAAACCCATCACTAGCAGGGTCATGAACTCTGTTTGGTGCACTGCCTACACTGCACCTCCTGTTTGTAAAATTGCGTGTCCTAGTTTTGGCCGCCACGCCCCCTACCAGGCGCACAGTTTTACAAACAGGAGGTGGTACTGTAGTTCGCCCGCTCAAAGAGTTGCCGGTTACTGTCGGCGCAAGCGGCGAAAGTCAAAACCTTTGACGGCACATTTTGTTTGTCGGGTTGTTTGTCGGCAGTCGATTGGCGGCATTTTTTGTTGGATTTGGTAGACTGACAAAACAAAGACAGATATGTAAGTAGGCAGCTATTTTACTTTCGTGATTTAATAATTTAAATTCAGTAGTTACCTAAGTAATTATCATCAAAGTAATAAAAAGATTTTCATTTTACATCCACATTATCTACTTTAGAGTACTTTAGACTTACCTACGAGTAGGTACCTACATAGGTCCTTGATTAAAATGACTTCAAAGCAAAAGAAAACGTAGCACTTAGGTGTAGTGTAGCACCCTAGCTGTGATAAAAAAGTCCACTCCACTTCACATGCACAGTTTACAAAAATGGCTCAAAATGCCCGCCTTGTCGCTGGATGCAAGTTTGCGCCCGACGCAAAACGGACTCTTCTGCGTTTTGAAGCATCTGTGGTGTGATGCTTAGAAAGGCAGCTGTGATACGATCCTTCATTTCTTCGGCAGTATCGCAAGCCACGGCGTACACCAAACTCTTAACATGCCCCCATAAAAAAAAATCAAGAGGTGTAAGGTCCGGCGATCGCGGTGGCCAGGCCACACGCCCTCCTCTGCCTATCCACTGTGAAAAGCGTAGGTTGAGATATTCGCGCACTTGTCGCGCGTAATGTGGTGGTGCCCCATCATGCTGAAAGGTCATTGCATGATATTCCGCCAAAGGAAACTCTTCAAGCTGCTCTTCAATGTAATTCGTCAAGTGCTCGAGGTAGTTCTCTCCATTTAGTCGTTGGGGCAAAAACTTAGGTCCAAGCAGCCTACCACCAACTATGCCAGCCCAGACGTTAACTCGCCACTGGTGTTGGAAACTGGACTCTGTTGACGCATGCGGATTCGTGTGTGACCACACATGCTCATTGTGGATATTGCTTATCCCGCCCCTAGTGAAGGCGGCTTCATCCGTCCACAGCACAGTTGAAGCAAAACCAGGAACCGTCATCACTTTATTGCAGTACCACTGGCAAAATCCACGACGCGGTTCGAAGTCCGCAGGCGTGAGTTCTTGGGTTCGCCGAAAATGATACGGATGCTGGCCGTCAACTCGGAGCACCCGCCAAACCTTCATGTGAGCTACGTTGAAAATAGCTGCAGCTCGACGTGTACTGGTCCTTGGGTTTTCTTCAAAGTGTTCCAATACGGCCTCCTCAAAACCCGGGTCCCACATGTTTGGCTGGACCTCCGGACTCGTCCCACGAAAGGATCCAGTCTGCTGGAGACGCATAACCATTCGTCGAAAGCAATCCGCCGATGGCAAGCTTCGCTGCTCAGCTTCTGGTCTACCGTCGATGAATCTCTCGCGGTACAGTTCACGAGCACCACGTAGACTGCCATTAGCTGCCCCGACACAAAGAATCATTTCGTAATACACCTGATTACTTAGAAATGCCATATTAACTTAATAGGTAGTCGAATCGAAACCGAACAGCAAAAAAACGAAAAGTAGGTGTGCACTCTGAAAGCTTTCACAAACGACTGCGAAAAAATTATAGGCAAACAACACCAAGGCGCCGCCCGCCTTGGTACCTGCCACCTACTAGAACTAGAACTTGCTCCTGGTACTTTTTAGGGCTTTTAGGGATCAAAAATAATTATTGTGTAGACTTGATAATAATTGTGAATTATTGATAGATAAGCTTAGATAAATTTTTGTATTAATAAATGTCAAACATAATCGAATCATGGCTGCCTTAACCACTACGCTACCGAGGACTGGTTTTATCCATCGATATTTGTCAGCGCTCGATGTGTATTTTTTTAGCTTTATCCCGTTGCTTTATCAAATCTTAGAAGTTTGCATTTCTTAGATATTTTAGCGTTATTTTAGCGTTTCATAACGCTTAGATAATTTTTTGCATTGTAAAAGTTCAGGTTCAGTTCAACTCAGGCGGGAATCGAACTATGTAACTTTTGCAATCCGGGCGGCATTTTAACCACTTGACAAATGAGTCTGCGGACTCTGGATTGGACTATGGAGACTGGTGTTGGTGGTTGTTGGTGTCGGTGGCGGAAGGTGTGTGGTTCAATTCTTGTCCGAGGTGTTCAACTTTTTTTCAGTGCAGTGCAGTAACTTGCAACGATTTTAGACTAGTAGGTAGACATTTATCTGTCCACTCGCAGTGCTAGTTACTACTAACCCCCATATTCATAAAAAACTATTTAAGTATAATTTAGTTAATAATTGTTTTGTCTCTTTTCCTCAAATTTAAAATGACGTGTGTGTGACGTTGACAAAACAATATTTAACTAAATAATGCTTAAATAGTTTTTATGAATAAGGGGGTAGTAGTTTCCGAAGTCACAGAATACAAACCGATGTCAAAGTATACTACCAAAGTGTAAACTGGCTTAAGCGCTGCGAAACACCACTCACTGGCATTATGTAAGTACTAGCTGTGCCCTGCGGTTTCACCCGCGTTAATTAGCAACTGTTCCACTCCTATTAGTCATAGCGTGATGTAATATAGCCTATAGCCTTCCTCAATAAATGGACTATTCAACACAAAAAGAATTTTTCAATTCGAACTAGTAGTTCCTGAGATTAGCGCGTTCAAACAAACAAACAAACAAACAAACAAACTCTTCAGCTTTATAATATTAGTATAGATTATTTTTACGTTTGTGGCTATTAATTTAGTCAATTGGTGATAACATCTTCCATCACACGTAAGTTTTATTTAGTACTTATGTCACAGATGTTTAAAAATGTTATTCTTATTATCATTACATTATTGTAAACAAAAACGAATATTTTAAGTATTGAAACTTTGTGTGATACGACATAGTTAAACTTAGTTTACCTAATAAAATTTCATACAAATAGTTAGGATTTCAGGAATGCTTACATTTTATACCGGGTCAATCAAAGCGATTAGAAAAATAAAATGAGCTACAGAACCCTTTAAGAAAAAAGACGCACGCGCATGCTTTCTTGTGACTCTGCCCATACCAGGAATTGCCCCCTGGTACTTTTTAGGGATCGCAAATTAGACTTAAGTTACCCATTTTAAATTAGTAGGTAAGTAATTTTTTTATCACTGTTCAAATTATAAATTAGGCGCGCGCGGGGTAGTTATGCGGCGTAGGTACCTACGTTAGGTAGTGCTAGCGCAGGCGAGTGTAATCGCGTTTGGTTTAATCAGTTTAAATCATTTAGTTAAAACTAATTTAAAATGTTATTCTTATTATCATTACATTATTGTAAACAAAAACGAATGTGTTGAGTATTGAAACTTTGTGTGATACGACATAGTTAAACTTAGTTTACCTAATTAAATTTCATACAAATAGTTAGGATTTCAGGAATGCTTACATTTTATACTGGGTCAATCAAAGCAATTAGAAAAATAAAATGAGCTACAGAACCCATTAAGAAAAAAGACGCACGCGCATGCTTTCTTGTGACTCCGCCCATACCAGGAATTGTCCCTGGTACTTTTTAGGGATCGAAAATTAGACTTAAGTTACTTTTAAATTAGTAGGTAAGTCATTTTTTATCACTGATCAAATTATAAATTAGGCGCGCGCGGGGTAGTTATGCGGAGTAGGTACCTACGTTACGTAACGCTAGCGCAGGCGAGTGTAATCGCGTTTGGTTTAATTAGTTTAAATAATTCAGTTAAAAATAATTAAAAATGTTATTCTTATTCATCATCATCATCGTCTCAGCCAATAGACGTCCACTACTGGACAAAGGCCTCCCTCAAGATTGAGGGGGAATTTGCAATAATCGCCACGCTTGGCAGGCGGGTTGGCGATCGCATTATGGTTAGAATTATCACAAAGAGACGCTGCTGCCCATCCTCTGAAATGGTCCCTATGTCGCCTTCTACGACACCCACGGGAAGAGATGGGTGGTGCAATTCTTTATCCCCGGCACCACACGGGGGTTATTCTTATTATCATTACATTATTGTAAATAAAAACGAATGTGTTAAGTATTGAAACTTAGTGTGATACAACATAGTTAAACTTAGTTTACCTAATTAAATTTCATACAAATAGTTAGGATTTCAGGAATGCTTACATTTTATACCGGGTCAATCAAAGCGGTTAGAAAAATAAAATGAGTTACAGAACCCTTTAAGAAAAAATACGCACGCGCACGCTTTCTTGTGACTCCGCCCATACCAGGAATTGCCCCTAGTACTTTTTAGGGATCGAAAATTGGACTTAAATAACCCAAACTAGCAATATTTTTAAATTAGTAGGTAAGTCATTTTTTTATCACTGTTCAAATTATAAATTAGGCGCGCGCGAGGTAGTTATGCGGAGTAGTACCTACTTTACGTAGCGCTAGCGCAGGCGAGTGTAATCGCGTTTGGTTTAATCAGTTTAAATAAATCAGTTAAAACTAAAGCTGATGTTGTATTTTTAAAGCAAAAACTAAAACAACGAAACCTCAGGACATCAGGAATCCTTAAATTTTCAAACCATTCAATTTGTTAATAAATAAAATGAGCTACAGACAGAACCCTAGTCGCTTACGTTGTCAACAAAAAAAAACCCTTTTGTGACGATTTTTACAGTGTTACTATTACAGGTACCTTCATACATTTACATAAAATTTTCTCAAAATCATAAATGTTTTGGATTCGAACCTCCATACTAATTAACCGTCAGAAGTACTTACTTGATAGATAACACATTCCTGACCTGACCTGGTGATAGGAACAGAGAATAATTGACTAAATGAACGTTTCAATTTTCTTTTCTAACTAATAAAAGTAGGTAGTCGTAACTTATGTTCTTAGTGGAAAAAATAACAAAACGGAACCCTTAAAACTTTATCAAAAATAAATAGTTGAAAGCGGGTGGAGTCAGCATCATAGGCACAAAAATACTAGCTTCACAGCAAAGGCAAAGGAGGTGTACTTTAGGTAGTAACACTAGACAGAGTTCATTACTCCAATCAGCTGATTTTTTAATGTTGTCATAATGTCGATAAACTCGTATTATTTTTAAAAGTATGTACTTCCACAATGACCGAGATATCAAGAAATGTTTTGATGTGTACCAGCTCACTAAAAGTAACTGATTAGGTACGTGAAATATGGCTGGCCCTGCTTGATACAGATTGTATAGGTGTAGGAAAATTATTTTTTCTCAAAATTGTACTTGTTCTCGCTTTTAACATTTTTGACAAGTAAGAATGATGCGTCAAGTTGGCCGGCATATCCAATAAAAAAAACAAACCGTGTGAAACGAAGCACCGTCTCAGGAGATTTCTAGAGAGAATGGCATCACGGGGCTTTGGCTTTAGCCCAAAAAAATAAGCAATTTCCGGTTTTGGCCTTGAAAGATCGTTCAAGCACAAAGGATAGTGCAGGTAGGTGGTGTCAGCCGTACAGATTAATTTGCGTCTCCATCAAGACCAACATTTCTGGCCGTAGGTACCGTCACGAGATATTGGTGGACGGTATTGCGCTTTGCATGGAGTCCGCGGATGTTTGCGAACTCGACCTCAAACGGTATGGTTGTGGTGTAGGCGTGAATCGAGGAAATGCTACCGCGATGCGAATTGCCAAGTATGGTGGCCTGTTTTACCAGGAATCTGCCTACAGATAAGTATTGTATACCGCCGACCGAAATGGCCGCCGGGACTCCACTTTCGGTCACCAAACGGCACGACGGACCACCTCGAGATTATACGAGGCATGGTGAGGCAGCCTCACAAACTGGGGGTCGACCGCCTAACTCGATCGCTTTCGATCGCTTTGAAGGCGAGGCGAGGAGATGACGCCTCCATCTTGTTATTTCGAAAGCAATATGAAAGCAATATCAAAAGCTATAGGCTATAGCTTTCGATATTATATTAGAAAGCGAGGCGAGGGCCTCGCTTTTAAAGCGATCGAAAGCGAGAGTGTTAGGCGGTTGGGAGGCTGGTTAGGCTCGCTTGAGCCCCTGTACTCTGCCACGGGCGGCCAGCGGGACAACCGTTTTTACGGGACGCCCTGGTCGGCGGGTTAGCAAAGCCCTTCTGGCACTGTTTCGACGGAAGCCTCCACAGACCAAATGCAACGCAGCACCATCCACTCGAGGTCTATACGCTGACTGATCCCGAATCGCGACTGATAAAGAATCACTTGACGAATTTCACCATACCTATGGTGGTCATGAACCAGACAGAGAAGCATATGGAGGCTCTAAAATTAGTCGCCTCTTAAGACGTCAATCGGAGGAGAGGGGCGGTTAATAGTATTATTTCTCCGTCACCACACAGATAAATTATGGTAATACAACTCTTACCCTTCTCGTGACGCCACAATGTTGACATACAAATTTACTTTTGAAGCCGTATGGATACTCTATGTCTTGATGGTGTATTATATAGTGACGGTGATGTTCTTTCTTTGATTCTACAACTGCACCACACTAAAACAAAAAAATATTAAGATCGATAAAATAAAAACAATATTGATTTAATTTTAAATATAAAATACTACAATTACTACACTATTGTTAAAAAATGGACTTGGCAAAAGGGTGATGTAGCCCTTTTTAGGTTGTAATGCAAGTGCTTTGTGGTTGGATAATATTAAAACTTACATCATCACATTCTAGTGGGAATACCCTGAAGTCTCTCCTTGCAATATATCCTGCATAATTAAAATATTCATTTGAACTTCCACTTGATGCACTGTCATATTCAGGATTGTAGTCTTCATCACTATCTGTCTGTTTTGTTTTTGGTTTTATCACATTGGTTTTTCTTTTCTTTTTTCTAAAACTCTTTTCTTCTTTTTTATCATTTGTTTCATCTTTTTCTATTTTGAATACCATAACACTTTTATTATCATCACTGTCTTCATAAATGTTTTCTGTCTCTTGGTTTTCACTATTGTTATCTATTATAGAGATATCTATTGGATTTAATACAACAGGGTTATCAGAAAAGGAATTATTTTCATAATTATCATCTCCCTTAACAGAGATATTAACAATGTCATTGTGATCTTCTATGTTGCTGCCACAATAAAAATTAGTTATGCTATGGCAACTCAAATTCAAGTTTAGATTTAACTTAGATCTGTTCAAAGTTGTAAATTTCACATTTTTTATCTGAAATTCAGAATTTACATTAACATTCAAAGGCCTGAAGAAAACCCATATACTTACTTATGTACAAAGTACACAATATAATAATAATGACAAGGTTTAACAAAATTTGCAAATACTTACTGTTAGACCCTTTATGTCCCTAAAAGCTTCTTGTGCCCTTATTATTCTCTTTACAAATGAGAAGTATTTATTAAGTAAATATTTACACATAAAACATATATAATGTTCGCTGTGCAGTTCCTGAGAATAAAGAAACTAAGTTTAAAAAATAATAATATTTTTAAACCTTTGATCAATAATAGTAGGTACTAACTATAAATGCATTTCAAAAGTGTCCTTGTTCGCTCATACATTGAATGTAGAAAATTTTTATAACATCAACAATTATTACTTAATTTTTATGGGTATCTCTTCAAATGATATACTTTTATCTCTAACTACTCATGTATGAAGACATATGCAAATAAAGGAACTGTGTCAAGAAGTTTGGTCAAAAAACAAAACTCACATCTAAGCCATGGTTTTTCAATATTTCCTGAAGGTGTTGGACAGCTTCAGAATTACCTAAATGTGTAACTGTTGTATCTAGATCAAGACAGACTCTGCAAGATTTAATACTGAATCTGTAACAAAGATTTTTTCATGTATAAAATTTTTACTTGACAGTGTTTTTATTTAAAGAAGCTTGACTTATACTAAATACAGGCTCAGCATTCCAAGAGCTGACAACGCATTTTGAGGTAGTTTCTTTCTTGCGTAAAGAACTCTTAATTAGGAACAAGTACACGATTTTTTATTGCCAGGAGTCAAGTAGGACTTTCACAATACATTATTGAAAATTATTATTCCTATTATTCCTATGTCTGTTGCCAACTTTTCAACATAAAATTGTTTTGAAAGCAACCATGCTAAGCTGTCAGCACTGCAAAATTGAGAAAAAAGCTTAAATCCAGTGCTATGAACTATGAAGTAAATGTTTAAAAACCTAATCAACCGCCATTTTGTGTTTCGTAGGGGGTGTACGTACGTACACCCCCTCTCAATCCCCCCACCAAAATAATAATTTGGTAGGTACTTACTTACCTACTTACGAAACTGTTTACTAAATAACTAAATAGGACAAGTAAAGATAAACAACTACATACCTACCTATCTAGTATGTGTAGGTACTCTAGGATTGGTACCTTCCTACCTAACTACCAGAACCAAAAGTTGACTTTCGTTTTTTGTTTACTTTGGCATTTTTGGATGGATTTTAAAAATTCTAAAACTATCATACTCAGTAAATCATGAGTATGACGCATGCGAAATACTAAATATAATTGGATTATCCTGTAATGTGACTGATCCTCATAGTAGTACAAGTACAGAAGATCCACTCCGCAAAGTCATTTAAATAATTAGCTACTCTTGCTTAGACACAATAAAGTGCAATTCAGGTTGCACACCGCTCCCTTTCCTACTGTTATATTGACCTAGAAGTTGCCTCTCTTTCTATCGGGTATCATTTAAGAAGTAAGCAAGCTATCACAAAAACACAAATGTTGAAAAAATTACCACGAGCAGGATTTGAACCTGCACCCTTCTGACATTCCGGGTCAGGTGCTCTTCCAATTTTTTCAACATTTGTGTTTTTGTAATTTGTTCGCAACAAAATTTGCATTAAAAATTATTTGAACATTTATAAATAGCTTGCTTACTTCTTAACTGATCTTTAATATTCTATAATATTTATAAATTGTAAAAATATTATGATCGGATGTTAGTGACGGTAGTTGTTGTCATTGAATGGGCTCCTTTGACTTTCAAAGTAAAAAGTGTTGAATAATTTCGGCGGGCTGGTTAGAACCACGATAGCTCAATTGGAAGAGCACCTGACCCGGAATGTCAGAAGGGTGCAGGTTCAAATCCTGCTTGTGGAAATTTTTCAACATTTGTGTTTTTGTAACTTGTTCGCAACAAAATTTGCGTTAAAAATTATTTGAACATTTATAATAGCTTGCTTACTTCTTAACTGATCTTTAATATTTGTAAAAATATTATGATCGGATGTTATTGACGGTAGTTGTTGACATTGAATGGGCGCCTTTGGCTTTCAAAGTAAAAAGTGTTGAATAATTTCGGCGGGCTGATAAGAACCATGATAGCTCAATTGGAAGAGCACCTGACCTGGAATGTCAGAAGGGTGCAGGTTCAAATCCTGCTTGTGGAAATTTTTTCAACATTTGTGTTTTTTAATTTAATATTTGTTAGTTAGTTTAAATTACACCTTGCTACGAACTTTTGGCTTTATATTAACTTACACTGCCACTGATTTATGATAAGGATGTTCAGTTGTCATATCAATATCTGCAATAGGGTCTAAAACCTCTGTGTCATTTGCATCAATATCAATAGATTCACATGCCA
The DNA here is from genome assembly GCA_963082485.1 of Eudonia mercurella. Taxonomy (NCBI): domain Eukaryota; kingdom Metazoa; phylum Arthropoda; class Insecta; order Lepidoptera; family Crambidae; genus Eudonia; species Eudonia mercurella. The sequence continues at coordinate 25,538,329 of OY720023.1, read as the reverse complement.
CAAACTCTTCTTGTGTAAACAGGTTTTCGTGACCAATTTCCGGATTAAGTACTCTTTCAAAGTACTCAGTCTGCTGTCGCTTTTTGTATCCAGGCCGTTCTACAACAGTATTTTCCTTTCTTTGACAGTCAAATTTGTGTGGCAGAATACCTTTTTTTAGCCTTAGTTGACCACCCATCAATCGGTATCTTATATAATTTTCCATGTCATTTTCTACCTGTAACAACCGATTAAAAATTTATGTTGATATAGAGCTACTTTAGTATTTTTTTAAATTTATATATCTTTATAGTAAAATTCTTACTATACGAGTAAGTTTGATTTGGAAACAGAATACGTGTAAAATATTTAATCGCAAGTTAATCGTAGGTATTCGTTATCGCAGGTTAGAATAAAGGAGACAACCGTGTCTCCTCCAGGAGTTGCAGAGTCCACTATGCAACGCATATACGTAGGTGTTTATTAACCCACAAGGACCACAAGTTAATTTTTATATTTTGAGCCGACATGGCTTTTATGGTTAGGTAGGTACCTATCACTATTGTTGAATTAAACCTAGCAATAATGATGAAAAGAGATACCAACCTATATACAATACACCTACCTCCTTCTATCGATCCAAATATTAAACTACACATTGTTTAAATAAGTAATACTCAATAAAATATATAACTTACGTCGAAATGATCCTCGCAACAGTAATGAGTACTCTTGCTTGAAAGACGATCTCTCTTCATAACACTACACCACTTTATTCTAGTTTTTTGGTCCATCGGAACACGAAAAAATAGTTTGTTTGGCGTACTACTAGTTGTACTCTTGCACTGTGGCACGATACAATATTTATAGGACGACATTTTTTACGCAATAATTAATGTCACCTTATCACAACAACAATACATCCACAATCCACACACAACAAATTGAAACCAGGGTTGCCAGATGAGATTCTCAAATTTCCCCAGATTCAAAATTATTTTTCCCCAAAATGATACCTTTTTGGAAAAATTCCCCAAACCTGATTTGACGTAATGAGGAAGATGAGTGTTTTTATTTTATTATCTAGAAAAATCAAACTTAAAATCTTCATAGTAATAGTGAAAGAATTTTTACGATATCTCTAAAACTGTATTTTTAACAATTTTTTGAACTTGGGAGTTCTTAAATCCAGAGCGCGCTTGACCGCTTAGCGCGTGACGTCACATTGCCGGTCCTTGCTCGTTCGCGCGCTGTATCCGAAGCATTGTTTTTGCGTTACTTTAATTATATACGTTTATATTTGGTAAATATGGAAAAAAAATACCGTATACATATTGTATAGTACTTTTATGTACTAATACAACAATAGCACGCCGGAAAAGTACTTTTTTCATGTTCCAAATGACAAAAAACTAAGAAACAAGTGGTGTAACCTGATGAGAAGGGAGGAGACGTTATCTACCAAAACAAGTAGACATTGTTGCGAAGATCATTTTAATGCGAGTAGGTACTAATTATATCTATACATTTTTGCATTATAGGTAAGAAGTAACTATATATTAGGTACTATTTGTGTAATAAATAATTGATATGAGATACTCGTTCGTACTTGCTTACAGTGTTGGCCTATTAAAATCAAGTAATTTGACGAAGTTTTTCACAGATTTTGTATATTTGACATTAAAATTTGATATGTTATTTTAACAGAATGTAATCTTGAAATAAATGATTATTATAATTTAACAAGATCTACCTTTCCGACTGCTTTGATGCGTTGTGTTTGTATAGAAGATAGTGTAGTGACATTTTATCGATAAAGTTTTCTCATTATTTAATGCATCTCGTTATTTTCAACATTTAACTGTCCCGCTCGTTCCCCAAATTTAACAGCACCAGATTATTTTCTCTGGGGTTATTTAAAAGACAAGGTGTTCATTAATACACCCAGGATAATCAAGCTGAAGGTCAACATCCGAGCTAAAATGCAGTTGCTAACTCCTCATGTTCTGAGGAAAGTAATGAGAAGTGCTCTCGAAAGAGCCCGCCTTTGTGAGGCTGAAAATGGTGGTCATTTACGTGATGTAATTTTTAAAACCTAACTCAAAAATATCTCCATGAGTATTTTTTTATTATCTCATAATAATTAAGATGAATTTAAAAAAATTAAAAGTTGTAACCAATTTTAACCTCGTCGTGACATTTGCGCCACCCAATATAAAAAACAGGAAATGCATAGTATCAAACTGCAAGTACGACTAGGAAGCCTATGCTATTCAGAGGTGAACTTTTTATAAAAGTCCTCAGATCCTCACAGAAAAAAATATTGATAAAATATAAATTTTAACCCAAAATCCACCCATTCTTAAATTTAGCGATTTACAACAAAAACTTATTGCAGATTGAATCGGACACCGAAAACTATCTCAAGGAGATAATACATTGATACTTTTTGTATATCTTCAGTTGGGTGAAAGTAAGTCATAATCTGAGGGGATTTCTCCGGTTGCCCATATCTTTGGCTTTTATAAATTTCAACTGAGACCCAACTTGCGACAGTTTTGGTTTCATCCAATAGCATGTAATTTCTGTGCAAGCTAGCTCCTCACTGCGTCTATGTAACCACATGACCAATGCCATAGTATGTTTACATCTTCCTCTACTTGCCGCACAACCTTCACAATCCAGACTTAAAATTTTTCAAGCTATTTCATCACAGACAAATTTACAGTGATATGGCGTGGTTCGGACCTTATGCTCGGGTGTAATTCTTGCCTTTACTGACTTACACCCAACTACAACTATTAAAACATGACGTCTTCTTTTAGCTTATTGTTTTAACACATTATAGAACGAAACTCATTTTTATTGATAAGAGATTGCAAAAATGGACAGCACTAGTACCTAGACGAAAACTATTCTTTCCGCGCATATTGTTTGTATTAAGTACCTACAACAATAGTGTCGCAAACAATAAGCTCGCAATCTGGTTACCAACTGGGAAGCTAAAAAAAGGCCTTTAAATACGCACACCTCAGCCACAACTCACAACGAAATAATGAATTTCATAGTAGTGACTTACAAACAAACTACTTTTACTATTATTAAGTACTTTATGCATAATATCGTCCCACACCCACACTCACTGCTTAGAGGGTAGGTACTTAAATAGGTATCTACTATACTATATATCTATATCACTTCGCATGATTTGTGAAATATTCCGCAAAGTCAACTTACGGCAAATTATTTGATTGTCCACGTGAAAATCCTGGCTCCATTTAGACTACAGGTACAGCTATTACCTACTAGGTATAGATAGAAAACAAACGCAAGAAAGTAGGTAGCCAAAGTGAATTACTTAAAAGAAAAACCATCGCGTCGTATGCGGGGCGGCCGAGCGGCGCGGCGGGCGGGGCAGGCAGCGACCGGCGATGTGACGTCACAGCGATCACGCGGGCGCGGGTAGGCAGTTTCGGTGCTCCAAAATTGATAAATTCATAAAAAATTCAATTTTTATGATATCGTCTTGATTTTTACGTAGTTGTTATCACAATTCATTACGCGTTTTTTTAAGACTAAGCAATCGCGATTAGTTATCATTTACATCTTCCTCATTAACAAATAAAAAAAACAGCCTTAATTTGTTCTTACTATTTATTTATATTATTTATACACAAAATTTTTTAGTCAAACCGTATCAAACAAATTTAGTGACTCTACAATGATGTAGAGTCTACATCTTCGTCTCCTACAGAGTAAGCGTTTTCCGAATTAAACATGCGTATTATCTTAGCTTCTTCAGTATGTAAAATCCGTAATTATTTCTTCAGTTTAATATTTTTCTTTAGTACGTACATTCCAGTAATATTTCTTCAGTTTCACCTTTTCACAAGTAGGACAATGTCAATTACGGTTCGTTATTTTATTTTTTTAAGTAAGCTCACTCCTTAGAGCATTAAACCAATTTTAAGGCTCACTCAGTTCAAAGAATATTATTTATTACTTCAGAGTTTTTTTTTTATGGTCAACCAATCCATTTTCTCTGTTTTACGGCGCTGGAATGGAATGGCACTGGCGAAGTCGAGCAAAAAAGCGGCACGGCCGTATCATCCTTTTCTCGAAACAGTTCAGGTAATTTCGACCCCCTATAACATCGTTGTGGATAAAACAAGAAGCCTGAATTTTACGTGATGCTCCGGGGCGAGACCAACTTAGCTAGGTAAATTTAATAAGCATGAATTTTTTTTAGAAAATATGTATATAATTGTAGACCCAATTTAAAAAAATGTATATCAATAGTTTCGTTATAATATTTAAAACAAAGTGGGCGCGCTGGAGAGCATACTCGCCAGCGAGCCCACAAGGATAATTCCGTTACTTAAGGCTTTTCAAATTCGTTTATAACACCATTAAAATGTATATTAAATGTATATCAATCTACTATCATCCATTCGATTCGATTTAATTTAGTCTATACCAATTCACGCCCACTTTTAAATTTTCTTGCGGAACATTAGAGTAGCGCCTGGCTATAAACTTCTAGTTGCGATTCAATATAGACAATGATTTATTTTTTACATTTATGAAAATGTGGGTAGTTGAATTAGTTTTTAGTTGTTTATTTTAGATAGGTACTTGCGTCTATGATTAGGTCTGCTTAAAATAAATGAACATAAAATCAATGTAAATTAGTTGTCCATATGAATGTTGATTCAATTATTACAGGAAAATAATGAAAATAAATAGCCCAGTTGAATAATCTCATTAACTTAATAAATTGTAACATATTAAGCCAACGCTCTGATAGACTAAGCTCAATTACTCCTAAAGAGGACTTTGCCATAGCCATTTTACCAGGCGCTTCTCTAATGTTCCTTAACCTTTTAACCGCCAGGTGGTCGCTCAGAAGAATGTGCCTCTAGCGCCGCATATGTATTTTCATTCTTAACCTATAGTGTTGTGACACATCACTACGACAAATTAGGTTACAAGGTTAAAATAACAATTTTATACGAGAAACTAATGTTTGTTTTACTTGTTTCCCCTCATATTATTAATGAAATTTTAATGAACGCCATCAAAAATCTATAATCTTGCAAACAGACACTACCAAAGCCAAGATAAAGTTAATCCGATACCTCTACAAAATATCGATCTTGGAGTCCCTAATGTTGTATATACACCGTTGTTGGCCTGAATAACCCGAAAGATTTAAACCACGTATTCTTAACGACAGTACGAGTAAATAACGTTAACATGGGTCGAAATGTGTGTTTTAATTGACCCACTTTTTCAATACAAATTAAATCATAGTAATAGCGTGTTTCTTTATGGTCAAGCCTTTACTTCAGAGAGTAAGCGAATCATATTATAAAAATATCTTGAACTGAGATGTCCAGTCGATGTCCAGTCATGTCTGTCACCTGTTTCAACTGTATCTTAATTTATTTACGTGCTAATGCTTGTCATGCTGTGTGAACACGCTTTAGGGTTTCGATCTAGATTAGATAATTGTATAGGCTACTATTTAGCATAAGCTACGATTGTTACCTGTTGTGTACACCATATGTATAAATAAATAAATAAAATATTAATCTCAAGTTGAGAAACAGGGAGCGAGCATGACACTTCACGAATCCGTACACATAATGTATTTCCGCTAAATGTTCCGGCGGATAAGACGGCATAACGAATATTATTTATTAAATTATAACAGTGTAATTCTTACGTGACAAGCAGTAATAATTTGAAATCAGTTTGTTTGAAATATGTCACATGTATCAATCATGTTCAACTTTCAAACTATGAATCAGCTAGTTGTCAGTGAAGGCAAATAGGTTGCACTTTGCTGATTGAGAGCGGAATTAATCTAGTCTTATCAGTCTTAGTGATAAGAGAATAACTACTTGTTATTAAAGTGTAATAAGAAAGATAAAGTTATAATTATTACCTACTCTGTATATCAGTTGCATGTTACATCTTTTTATCCACAATGAAAAATAATTATTTTCGGTAGTAAAACCTTTTTGTCGACAGGTACCAAACTTACTTAGGTAAAACTGGTTGACACCGATGCACCTAGGTAAATGCGTCTGCGTGAAAGTAGTAGGTGTCTACGTCATACCTTAGGGTGTGTTATACTTGATATTTTTTTTATTATTATTTGTTTTAAATAATGAATATCTCCTTTATTATGGGGTTTAGTACTATGTGTTACATAACTTTATATACTCTAATTACGCTGTAGAATCGTTAAGTTAAACCTTTCGGGTTATTCAGGCCAACGGTGTATACAACTCCGGCGCTAATACTAGACAAAAATAGCGATGTGGGTAGTGATTCCGCAAGTAACATAATTTCCGGTTATCGATATTACCTATTATTCAAATTATTAATTTTATAGATCAAAATGTCTGCTTATAATTTGTAAGTAAAGTAAATAAGGTACCCACTAATACATTTGAGGAGCTCCGGAAGAAAAGCCGATAAATCCACTTTATACCCGTTTTTTTTTTCTGTTAGTACTCATACATAATGTACCTCACACAGGTCGCAGCAGATCCCGTTAAAAACGTACTAAATAAAGCTCTAAAGATGGGCAGCCGAACCTAAACCCGACAAATACACGTATTTTTAAGATATTTTATATTTTCGGAACTATAACCGATAAATCCTATACAAATTCTTAAAGATTTTTTTCTGTTCGGACCATTTATCGACAAATATGTTTTTTCTTTTACTTTTTCTTTTTTTCGAATGAAAAACACTAGTTTTGTAGTAGCAATAGTTTATCGAGGGGTAGCAACCACATGAGTAAATCTACTACTCTGTGGTAGCAACACTTGAATGACAGTTTAGACAGTCATACGCAGCGGTGCCAGATTAGGCGAATTATCGCCATTTAGGCTACCTTGAGGGGTCAAATGGCGACCAAAAAATCCAATCGGCTACCAGTAGCCATTTAGGCTACCTAGAAAAAAAGAACGGGCTATTTAGGCTACTTCAGGATTACCCCAAAATTGATAATTGTATGCTTGTAAAGGAACGTAATATGCACGTCCACCGTTCTTTCCATGCGTGCTGCTAGCTTTCATATTGCATTCTACTATTCTACTTATGATATAGTATCTCTGAGTAGTCTGTGTATGTATACTAGAGATGATAAATATATTCATTAACTATTAAAATAAACTAATAAAAAAAAATATCACTAACATTCAATAATTGAAATTAACAATATCAGTTGAATGGTTGAAAATATTAGTTAACGTCGCGCGCGGCGAATGGCGCCGAGCGAACCGCGGAGGCACCCGACAGACGACGAGCGACAGAGAAACGACATCAGCTATCAGTTGACGTCAAATCTAAATTGACCCCTAACTATTATTAGTTAAAGCACATTTTTCTTTGATATGTTTTTTATTCTTTTTCAACTTTTCATTTATTGAATAATTTTGGATGCACTCGATTGTATGTTCTTTCATTATAGAAATAAAAGTCTTTTTATTTATTACGATTTATCGTACGTTCGCCATGTAATATTTTTAACTGATATTTTGATACGATATTTTTATTGTTTAGCAGTCGGTGGTTGATCGTTGTGTAGATAGGATTGCGTGGCGATTCGAGTGCAATATCGATGTTGTTAGCTGACGTTAATTAATTTTATACAGTTCTTAGTTGATTAAGTAAGTAGGTAATTAGGTTTTCATTGAACATTAATAAAATGCCAAGACGTCATACAGAAATTTGATGTCATTTTGAAAAGTGTAGTGAAGAGGACAAAATTGCATGTTGCAGAAAAACGTTATCATTTATAGGTCTTTAGTTTTTAATTTCTAATTATTTTTTCTTTGTTTTTTTCAATTTAAGTTCTGTATTTAAATTTGTTTAGAATAATATTTATAGGAACTAAAATTATTAAAGAGGGGTGAATCTTCCATACATTGAATAATTACAAAAAAAGTCATATACAGCAGCGCCATGTTCCGTAGGAGCAACCTCAGTTACTAATTAGTTATCCATATAATGTCACTAGATGGCGGCGGTAGTATAGATAGCATTTTAAATTAATAAATTACTTTTAGTTATTTTCTAGTAACTTACTTATAACCATAACTTTTGTCATCTCCTTAAGAAGCTCGGTGGCCTAGCGGCTGCGACGACGCATCGTGCTGTAGTAGTAATAGAATAGAGAAGTCTAAGTTCGATCCTTCGAAAATAATTTAATATTTTTTTTGAATTTTATGTTCATTTATAAGTTTTTAATATGTTTATATCAATCTTACAATAATAATGTACACAAAAAAATGAACTAGTTTTTTGTAAATATTATATATATTTTTAGCGCCATCTCTCTATCCCATCTTTTTTTCTATGAGAGGCACATCTATAATATTATACAATATAGTCTATAATTATTAATGTTTAAAATGAGTATGAAGGAAAGTTCTTTGAATAGTTTTAAAGTAACACTTTAAAAGAATTATTCAATTTAACGTACATGTGTTTAAAGTTACTACTTCGATAAAATTATTAACTGATATTTTCAACCATTAAAATTAACAGTTAAAAATATTTATCAATTAACTTTTAACGAATAAATATTTTCAACCATTAACGCCATCTCTAATGTATACTACTACACGCTACCCGGACAAATTAAGTGGCACCTCGCTGTGATGCAATTGCCTAGAGCACCGCAATGAGACGTAACGAATCCAGATGTCAATTTAATTCGTCCGGGTAGTAACAATAAAATTGAATGAACTGGCGGGCGGCGGCGCGCGGATTTATATACTTAGTGCTTGTTTCATATATGTAAAAAAAAATTGTTTCCCACACTCACATTAATTATCTAGTCCCAAAAAAACCTTACTTATGAAATTCAATAAATGGTTAACTAGATAACGAATAAAAAAAATAAAAAAAAATAAAAAGTTTGTTATTGTTTATTGTGTGAAGGTTTTGTGTTGTTTGATTTGATCAAAGATTCTAATGGGTAAACTCGGTAAAAATGCGAAACACTATCGCAATGAATAGGAGAGAATTCCTTTACTTGTCAAAATAAAAAAAAATAGGCGATTTAGGCTACTCGGTAGGCAAAATTAGGCGAATTGAGTTAGCTCATATCTGGCAACCCTGGTCATACGTCTATCAATCAAGTGTCAAAAGTTTTCTTTTGAGTCAGTGAGGTTTTAGCACCGGTTGAGATTCAAATAATAATATTTTAAGAAAATCATGGATATGGAAGAACCGAATGCTACTGTGGCTGAATACTGGTACACGCAAAAGAATTCGACGTAAAAGATGTGCTACAGTTTTACGTGAAACGACGTAAACACTTTTGACTTGTAGAATATTTTAAAACCTTTTTTCTACAAAAACCGTTGTCTATGTTATTGTCACTCTGTATCAAACCAGAAAAGTTGAAAATTTGAATTTTTTCATAAATGTTTTTTGATGAGCACGAATCTGACGCTTAATAATTTTTTTGCGACTGTAATGAAGAAGAATCAAGCAATGTTATAGTATAAGAATTTGTAATTTACGATAATAAAACTTCATTATAAGGATTAAATAAAATAACCATGAATTTTACTAACTTTACGATTATAAGTATTTTTTGTATTATGGATAGCCATAATACAAAAAAAAAAACTTATAATCGGAAAAAGTCGGTAATTACAGAAGTACCGTCACAAAAACTGATAATTACAATATAGCCGTTCAAATCCCGATAATTACATTATGGTCGGACATAAACCAGATAATTCCAAATTTAAAACTAAAATTGTAGCAATACTATCAACAATAGATTTTTTTAAGATTAACTATTTGAAAGCCTTTGCTACAAGCCAAATTACGTTAAATTAGTTTAACAAACAACATTATTATTCCTACGTAAATCATTATTTTGTATTTCCTATTAAAATACGAAAAGTGGATTTATCGACTTTTGTTCCGGAGCTCCTCATTTGTAATTCTCAACAATTATGACACATCTCCCTCACTATTATTATATTGCGTCCGCTTGTGACGTCACAAGCGGTTGCATATATGCAACTCCGGCGCTGGACACTTCTGACAACATTAAATGTGCTAGTGTTGTAAATAAGTTTCATTTTAGCAACAACTATATATATTATTGTATTATGATTCTACCTTAAATCATGTTAAGTATTAGATATTATAATTAGTTAGCGGATTTAAAAAAACGACAATAATTGTATCACTTACTAATTCTACATTCCCAATTAATTTACATGATATTTGTGTATAATAAAGTCGATATCAATCAATTATAGTAGCTAATTTGTTACATCACTACTGTTGTATTTGTACAACCGTGGCGGTACATGTCTAGAAATAATCTACAATTATTGGCGATGAGTTTTATTAATTTTTTGACCTGAAATTTGACGCTTAGCATAGGCACGGTAATAGTATCTAACAGTAGTGTAACTCGGCCCTATCTTTGAAATAAATGCCTACAGCCGCGCGGTACGTAAACACGCAATAGGGCTGCCCACCTACACAGTACCTATTTTAATTACATCTGCCTACTTTGATTGAGTGAATGTATTTTGTGATAGAGGAGCTCGCAGTGGCTAACGCGCCCGGTCTGTGAGTGCTGAGGTTAAGCAACATTCGCAAAGGCCGGTCATCGGATGGGTGACCAAAACTTTATCATCACGAGCTCCGTTCTCCTTATCCATCCATAGGGAAGGCTCGTGCCTCAGCAGTGGGGACATATAAATGAGCTGATAATGATAATAATGATAATGATGATTTTGTGATTGTATTATTATATTTTTTATTTAAACAAATAAAATATGTTGTGAATGAAATAGGAAGTGTTCAATAAAAATGCATGTTGTTTTTTTTTATTTTTAATTAAAAAACTATGCTTATAATATGTTTGATTTAAGACTTAATAATAAATCAGCCTTATAAATTTGCGACCGAAAAATATTTGCGCCTCGACTGAGACGTACGAAATGCTTTATTATTAAATTTAATAGTGCCGAGTGCCGTTTATCCGAGTGCCGTTTATCGAGTTTCGAAACTAAATAAAAGCTTGTAAAATACATATCGTCTGCAGCTATCTAAATGTTTCCACTGTAGGTTGAATTGAAATTATTTATTTATTCTTCCCGTACGACACAAAATGCTACTTGGAAAAGGAGCACGGCCTACCCTCCAGAGGGTTACAATATCCACCACATTGACCCAATAGGTGTTGGTGGATATCACAACACAAGTCCTCAAACATGCCAGTTTCTTGGACTTGTTGATCACTCGGAGTGTAGGTAGTTTCGCTGTTAAATGACGCGTGATCGCAAACGATTTTCAACTTAAAAGTTGTTCTCCGCCAACTTGTTCGATAGCATTTAATTTATTAGTCTCATAATAATTTCAAAATCAATCAATCGTTTAATTTAATAATGCTTCCCAAAACCTACAACCCAGAGGTTTTAACACAATCGTACCTATCGTATCATGAACCGCCTATAACTACCTAGTTCACTCGTGTATAACTTTCCTTTGCCCTATTCACTTATTTTTATTAATCCAGGCATTTTTTTTGGAAGGAAGAAACGAAATACTTATCCATTAAAAAAGACACAAATTATGTACCTACTAGTAAGTACATAAATAAAAACATTTTATAGGCTTACCTTTCGGAGTTTCCAGGTAATCTAAAAAATGTTATTTCTGAGTGCGTTAGTGAAGAATTGATGCAACCAAAAACAGCACAATATATTCTATAATTGCTCTTTGCCATACTAAGTAAGTACTTCAACTTATTTTAATCAAAAAAACATAACACTCCTTTTTTCGGCAGTCGTGTAAAAATCGCACGCTTTCTGTTTAAAAAATAATACACCGTCCGTTGGTCACTGCGGCACATTCGCGACTGTTGCATGCCGAGCTCATGCCGAGATCCGAGCGCGTAGGTATAGCTCGCGCTTCGTCCGTTTGTATGAAGTTACACTACTGTTAGATACTATTACCGTGGCATAGGTGTCATTAGGAAAAATAAAAGAATGGCTCTTATCGCGAAGGTGGCCTTTATTATTATTGTCAAATAGTCATTATTCAATTGAAATGACGCTTAAAAATCGCTTCGGAAATATCGGTTAATGGGTTAATATACATTTTAATGGTGTCATAAACGAATTTGAAAAGCCTTAAGTAACGGAATTATCCTTGTGGGCTCGCTGGCGAGTATGCTCTCCAGCGCGCCCACTTTGTTTTAAATATTACAACGAAACTATTGATATACATTTTTTTTTAAATTGGGTCTACAATTATATACATATTATCTAAATTTTTTCACGCTTATTAAATTTACCTAGCTTAAGTTGGTCTCGCCCCGGAGCATCACGTGACACGACGTCCCGGTTCACACGCGCTCTATACCAGGTACAGACATGTACTCGGGCGGTTCTCCTCACCCACCCCCACGACCCAAGCCGAGGTTCTAGCCTTCAGAGGCACCCTCGGGTTGTTACGCTCACGAACCGATCCGAACCCCTCGGAGAATCGAGTAGGGAACTAGACTCGCATTAGTGCGTGATACCCTCTAGAAAACCTCTGATGGTGCTTCGTTTCACACGGCTTAAGGAACCCTTGAAGTTTCCCGCCGCCCCCAAAAACGTCCGATGACGCTGAAAATGCAGAATGAGGCAATCAGTACTCGCACAAAAAAAAAGATGGGATGGAGTCATTTGCCAAGCTATATAAATAAAAAAGAAAGATGATAGGTATGAAACTATATAATGAATAATAGCTTTTATCCCTAATACAGAACACTCAAGTTCTGCGTTTCGAGATTTAAAATATTTGTTGATTCAAATGAATAAATTAATATTACTGTCCAAAATAAAAATAAACAGGTGATGAAGTAATGTTTTTAGGAATTCAATTTCATGGGCAGGGTTCTTGGTAGTGCACTGGCAATTAAACATTAAATGTAAATAAAAACTTTTATTTAATAAATTAAACACATTTTAGGTCTGACAAATAAATCTCTATTAATGTCGCTTTTTACAGTTATCACGATTTTATACCATCTAGACAAAGTATTTTTAGTATTTTGAGTTTTTTTATCTTAGATTTACAGGCGCTATATCTTCTGCAGTCTTTTTATTTTGTGCTCTAGTATTAAAACAATATATTAAAAATATGGTTATATAGTTTTTCTTTATTAAAGAGAGAGAAAGAGAAAGATCAAGATAAAGCAAAAATAATATTACAAATACAGACTGATCACCTTAAAAACATGTTAAACACAACGTATTAAATGGTAATGCTTTATTTTCAATATTTTAGAGTTGGTTTTTTGTTACTTAATAGTTTTATGTACAATCTAACAATAACAAAAATAATTTTACCTTAAACCATACCTACATTAGCACCTTTACAGTGAACACAAAATAATATGAGTAGTTCTTTGTTCTACTGTAAAAAAATAAAACTATATTATGTGATAAGATTCGTAATGCCTTATTTGTAATTGTCTAAATTCGTCATATAGTAAACCTCTATCTTTCTAATTAAAAAAGCGTGAGCCTGCAGCCTTTGCAAGCGTTTGCCAAAAAACTTACATAATAACCCTGTCTTAATGCTTATACATATTGATTTATTATTATTTTACCATATCCACTTACTATTCATACTTCTTAAGGATAAACATTGTTATGTTTATAATTTATTTATTTATTATATTATTGATGAAATCATGGAATGGATGAGATGTGGAAATGGAACGTGTCCCTGTGTTAAGGAAAGTTTTCCAATAAAGTCACGCTTGAAATTAAAAAAAAAAACGAAGGAGCCTTAAGTCGCATAATATGATGTGTAACATTTGACACCTCACCTTTTTTTTGTTTTTATTTGATGGCTTCGTGCGATTAGCACATTTAGGCCAGTGTCAAAGTAACTTTTCAAACAAGTAATACTTATATAAACAATATTTTTAAATAAAATAAAAAAAAAATAAAAAAAAAAATATTTCCTTCCTTTAAGATGATGATGATGAATGATAATAGAAATGAGAATGTTTTAAGCTTAGTATAGCAATAGTCTACGTTTTGGAATAATTTCAAAAAGAGAGGTAGAGATAGATAAAAAGAAACATTTTTTTTTGTGTTTTGTCGATCATTGGCGTTGTGGCCGATTGTGGTGTTCAAAAGGTTAAAGGTTTAATTGGGCGATCACAGCTTATTGGGCGCTCACAGCTTCCCTTGCATGAAGGGCTTAAGGTACTGGTGGAAGCTGCGGTTGACGGGCTCCTGGTTGAGCGGGCTCTTCAGCGCTTCCTCCATCAGCCGCTCGTACACGCGCCCGTCGTACGCGCCCAGCGTCGAATGTAGAATCTAACAGAAAATGGAAATAAATGTCTATATTAAAAACGCCTAACATTACACTTATCCACAATGTTAAAAGTATATCTTTAATATAAATAACGCAAATATGCATGAAACGTTTAAATTACCTAAAATTAATACATACATAATAAATTATGTGTATTAAAAGTATCTTTTCATAAAAAATTTAAACCCAAAACCGTAACATATACAGCGTATAAATGAAAGATGTGTTAAAAATGAAAAGATCCAAAGTGGATCTGATCTAGGTCTTGTATGTGTTGTTACTAAGATATAATTATTAACTTTAATTTGTCATGCAATTAAATTAATATTTCTATTGTGACGTCACATCAAAATAAACAAGTCCCAGCCCTAGTGGTTTAGAATTATAGTAGGGACGAGGACACGCACTAGCACGTGATGCCATTTCCTCTAGAAAACCTTTGACCGTGTTTCGTTCCACACTGCTCGAGGAACCATTTATGTTATTCGCCGTCTCCAAAAAAGGCCGGTGACGCTGACAAACTGGCAATCATCAAACTCTTTCCAAAAAAGCTTGTATAACAGCTTTCGTATAACCTATCGCTTGGGAGAGGGTGCCAGTATAAAACTTTGAAGTCCTATAGAGAAAGGTATCCGAAACTTCTTGGCGGGAAAGTGAAGAGTAATTAATGTCTGCAGTAAACTGCTGTAAACAGCTAGACCGCGTAACTGAGGCCTTGCCTGCGGTAGGTACGCGGGGCGGGGGACGGTAAGGTGGTACACACGTGATAATTTTAACAAGATTCATCTGAAGATATGCAATTATAAATATAGGTGCTACAGGGAATATTTGAAACTATTGATCTGGGTTTTAAATTTAAGAAATGCGGATCTAAAAAGATTTGCCATTTCGTCCCAATCTGAGTTTATTTTGCCCTTTATTTACAGTTAAGTGTTGTGAACGTGCATGAGTGTTGGAATAGTACATTGTTCACCGAGAGGAGAAAGTGACCGATTACCGTCGAGGGTGTCGTTTGAAGCCCGAGCCGTAGGAGAGGGCTTTAAAACACCCGAGATCGGGAATCGCAGTTTCTCTCGAGTGATACATAGTGCTTTATACTACACCTGATACTTTATCAAATTTACGGTAGAAAGTACGTCATTGCATATCGAACAAATATGCGGGGAGAAAACGCATCTGAGCGGGAGAGAAAAGTGTATGAAAATCCATTTCTTACGTGGTTTTTGCGTTTTCTCCCCGCATATTTGTTCGATATGCAATGACGTACTTTCTACCGTAAATTTGATAAAGTAACAAGGTACTTTCCAAGCAGGTGTAGTATAAAAATACTTTTGCACTGGTTAAATGTGCTAACCGCACCAAGCCATAACTAAGGAGAAAAGAAACGGTTGGCAGTCCGTACCTCGTCGCGGATGTCGAACCCGTCGACGAGCCCCACGGCGTCGGGGCGCAGGCGCACCAGCAGCCGCTCGTACCACGCCTGCAGGTGCTCGATGTCGCGCTCCGAGATGGACGTGAACTGCGCACACAACACACAACACGACACAATACAATACCGTTTGACGGAAATTAGGAAAGTACTGTAAGAAAAAATATGTAATTTAGAAATAAGCATAGCAAATAAGAGAAAGGGCATTTCAAAATGCAATAAAAATGTAATAGAAATAAGTGATTAGTACGTAGCGTAACAAAGTCTCCGACACTGACCCATGTCAGGGGACAAGATATAAAAAAAAAATCGTTTGACGCGAGCGCACAGTGATTATAGTGAGAGCAACGACGGCGAGTCAAAGTAAGGCTAGAATGAAATGAATGTTTGCTCACCCTGAGTAGATCGCCGACCTTCTGCAGTGCCCAGTACACGATGTACAAGTCTACCAGGTCTAGCAGTACGCGGCGCAGGGCCGGCGACGCGTCTTTAACAACCGTCTGCGTCTCTTCGTAGTAGCTGGACAGCAGGATTGCGCGGCAGTGGGCCTGAAGGTTCAACGTATAACTTAAATAAAATATTTTTTACGGATCTACTCGCGTACATTTTACACATTGATGACACTTAACTGATCTTTAATATTTGTAAAAATTTTATGATCGGGTGTTAGTGACGGTAGTTGTTGACATTGAATGGGCGCCTTTGGCTTTCAAAGTAAAAAGTGTTGAATGATTTCGGCGGGCTGGTTAGAACCACGATAGCTCAATTGGAAGAGCACCTGACCCGGAATGTCAGAAGGGTGCTGGTTTCAAATCCTGCTCGTGGAAATTTTTTCAACATTTGTGTTTTTGTAATTTGTTCGCAACAAAATTTGCGTTAAAAATTATTTGAACATTTATAAATAGCTTGCCTACTTCTTAACTGATTTTTAATATTTGTAAAAATATTATGATCGGGTGTTAGTGACGGTAGTTGTTGACATTGAATGGGCGCCTTTGGCTTTCAAAGTAAAAAGTGCTGAATGATTTCGGCGGGCTGGTTAGAACCACGATAGCTCAATTGGAAGAGCACCTGACCCGGAATGTCAGAAGGGTGCAGGTTCAAATCCTGCTCGTGGAAAATTATTTGAACATTGATTAAGATTATTTTATCCTGACGTTTTTGCAGGGTCCGTGGTCACAGGGAGACTGAGGTGTTGGTCGTCGAGTCGGCAATAAAAAACTAAGTATGTTTTATATCTGTAGCATAATAAAATAGCGAAAATTAGTATACCTCGGAGGCCTGCGTGAGTTGCACGGAGGTCATGTTCCAGGCGTCCTCGTACGCCATGCCCGTCTTCTGTCGCTTCTCGATGTTGGTCACGCACAAGCCGATTTTGCTGGTAAGCACATTATTATGAATTAAAAAAAGTAAAGGAAATAGCCTGTAACTGTCCCACTGTTGGGTCAAGATTCCATCATTGAAATCAAGTCATTACTACAATTGATGGTTAATGGCTTAATCACCACACTAGCCAAATGCGGGCTGGTGATCACACTTTGCCCGACCTGGGAATTGAAACCAGGACTTTCAAGTATCGGGCTGAGCGCTTGACACTCGGCCGTCATTCATCATCTCAGCCTAACGACGTCCACTGCTGGACAAAGGCCTCCACAACGACCGGTTTTGTGCTGCTCGCATCCAGCGGGTTCTCGCGACCTTCACCAGATCGTCGGTCCACCTTGTTGGAGGCTTGCCCACACTGCGCTTTCCGGTTCACGGTCGCCACTCGAAGAGTGTTCCGCCCCAGCGGCAATCAGTCCTGCGAGCAATGTGCCATGCCCACTGCCACTTGAGCTTAGCAACTCTTCGGGCTATTTCGGTTACCTTTGTTTTTCTGCTGATCTCTTCATTTCTGATTCGATCAGCTGGAACGCGTGTATGATGCCCTCGACGGAGCTGTCCCACGGCGGGTGGCGGCGCTGCGCCGCGCTGCAGGTACGTACCTGGCTGCGACGAGCTGGAACGCGTGTATGATGCCCTCGACGGAGCTGTCCCAGGGCGGGTGGCGGCGCTGCGCGGCGCGCTGCAGGTACGTACCTGGCTGCGACGAGCTGGAACGCGTGTATGATGCCCTCGACGGAGCTGTCCCAGGGCGGGTGGCGGCGCTGCGCGGCGCGCTGCAGGTACGTACCTGGCTGCGACGAGCTGGAACGCGTGTATGATGCCCTCGACGGAGCTGTCCCAGGGCGGGTGGCGGCGCTGCGCGGCGCGCTGCAGGTACGTACCTGGCTGCGACGAGCTGGAACGCGTGTATGATGCCCTCGACGGAGCTGTCCCAGGGCGGGTGGCGGCGCTGCGCGGCGCGCTGCAGGTACGTACCTGGCTGCGACGAGCTGGAACGCGTGTATGATGCCCTCGACGGAGCTGTCCCAGGGCGGGTGGCGGCGCTGCGCGGCGCGCTGCAGGTACGTACCTGGCTGCGACGAGCTGGAACGCGTGTATGATGCCCTCGACGGAGCTGTCCCAGGGCGGGTGGCGGCGCTGCGCGGCGCGCTGCAGGTACGTACCTGGCTGCGACGAGCTGGAACGCGTGTATGATGCCCTCGACGGAGCTGTCCCAGGGCGGGTGGCGGCGCTGCGCGGCGCGCTGCAGGTACGTACCTGGCTGCGACGAGCTGGAACGCGTGTATGATGCCCTCGACGGAGCTGTCCCAGGGCGGGTGGCGGCGCTGCGCGGCGCGCTGCAGGTACGCGACGGTGGGCGGCGGCGCCGTGCCGCCCAGCGCCTGCTGCCACGCCTTCACCAGGTACCTGCCGCGGGGTACCACGGTCAACCACCTCGCAATATCTTTCAGCAATTGTATTTTAAAGGTAGACGTTATATGCGTACATGTAGTATTTTACAACCTATATTAAGAAGCAGGATAATTGGAAAAAAAATATGTTTGCAAAAATCCTTGGACGATTGGAATATAACAATAAATTTCGTAATCTTCGGAGCTATTTTCAGGATCTTTGCAAACATCCTATTTGTTATAGGATTGGCTAACGACTACGTTCCTTCGTTTTCTGTTGTGGTCAGATATTGTTTCAACCATAGACTTAAGAAAGTTATACAGGGTACAGACGCCTGCACATCATCTATCCAAAACTGACAAATTTCTTCAATACATTTTCAACCATGTGCCTTAGACATAAAGTCCAAAGCCCCCCCACCTAGGAAGCTCGGGGGGCGACAAACAGTTTCAGCATAAAGTTTTTTCGCATAAGTTATGATAAGCAGAGTCATCGGCATAATTTTAATTTACTATAATTGTCTTTATCATAATTTTAATCAGCATAAATCTAAAAAAACATAATTGCTATACATCTAAATTTAATTTATCATAAAATACGAAACGCATAATAGATATATTCATAACATTTAAAGTCATAAATAAATAATAAATTTGGCTTACATTATTTAAGAAATGATAAGACATATATTTGTAATTAATCGTCTCACTATAATCAAAATTTAATACAATAATTATTATTGTTCTGTTCTGCATGCTTGTGAATTGTAATAAATAAATAAAGACTCATTTACTGTTTATCGCTTTTAATTAGTGAAAATTATTATTGTATTGTATTAAAAATATATATGTATACGTATTGTATTTTGTTTTGTCCATCCACCAATCCATCCTAGCAATATGTCCCGCCCATCTCCACTTTCGGGACTCTATCAGGTCTTGTTATTTATATAAAGAATAAATTAGAGTAATATTATTTTGCCACTTCTTTACTTTTCTATGTCTATGGTCCTTTATGAAGAGCCATGCTCAATGACCAATCAGAATAAAGATATTATAAATCTACTAAAAGATTAGCCAATCATCGTTGAAATTTCCAATCGTCCTTAACAACCACGGATTTTTGCAAAGAACCGATTTCTTAAATTATCCTACGAGATATACACACATGCATCTCCCTCCACTCAATAGAGCGGCCTGTACAATAATTGCAGCTATACCACATCGAGTATTCTTTGTAAGTGTTGTTGTTGTGTAATGACCTGGCGGTCTGCAGCAGCAGCACGGTATTCTCCCCCTCGTAGGTGCAGGCGGCGGACACCAGCCCGTACATGAGCGGCAGGCTGGAGGCCAGCATGTAGCCGTGGCCGCCGCACGCCAGCCGGCACCGCTCCACGCACTCCGCCGCGTCGGAGGTACTTACAGCCTTCAGGCAGCACGCTAATGCGTGGAGCTGCGGAGACAAATCGCATAATTTACTGTGTAAAAGGAAGGCGTTGTATAATAATACAACGTGTTAGTAAAATAGCGCAAAACCGCAGACACCCCAACTTATTTTTACTATAAAATAATTATATAAATTATTAAATAAAATTTTCGCAGATTATTTAAGAAGATATTGAGTACTTTTTGTTTTCTTGCATTTCTTGCAAATTAGAAACTCTATGGTGAAGATGACGCGCGATAAACTGTGAGTGCAACGTTGCCGCTTGGCGCCGACCGGCCGTTCGTCGACTGAACTGAACAAACAACTATTGTATTTTGGATACCTTAAAAATTAAATTTAAATGATTCCATCATACTTTTTCCAGGCTTTGGACTGGCAACTTATGACAAAGTTTATTATTATCGCGAGCAAAATATCACGTAGGTAGCTGGCGTGTTTAAAATATTTGAGTCACACTATCTACAGATTATCACAAAATCAACTTATTTACACAGAAATTGTTATTTTACTATTGTATATTGTGTGTGTGTGTGTGTGTGTGTGTGTGTGTGTGTAGGTATGTGGGTGTGTGTGTGTGTGTGTGTGTATCTATAGTGTCCGAATAAAGATTTTATCTATCTATCTATCTATCTACTTACAAATTCGAATTAATTTCATTACTTTCGTTTAGCAATGATTCGAAATGTCTGCCACCACGTCGATCACATAGTAAAGCCCGCCTCCTCAGATGATTTGTGAGTGAACGTAGCACTTCAGTGTCATTTTTCATTTCCACAGTCATAAACACCGACCTAATAAATGTCACACTGCTTTATTTACATTATCATTGCACCGAGCTAACATCCGAACCATTTCACAATACTGTACAAATGTACATTCGTGTACTGATAAGCCATTGTTATGACGCGCTCGCGCATGCGGATGTCGCGAAATTGCAAATAAACAAATACCTACGCCCGTGACGCAAGCGCCGGCTGAATTAGGCCAAATGGTCGCCTAGCCGCATCACACGTCACAACACCGCCCCTCGACCCACCCTTACTATCTCTTTTTCGCATTTCTGGAAACATCGCTGACCATAAGGTTCGCGCCGGGTCGTGCGCGTGAGTATCTCGGTGTTCATTCACCTCTGATAAGAAGACGATAGAGTTAAGTAAATTTAAAAAGCGGCGTAGTTGAAACCATATCATATTATAAAACTTGACCCATTTATTTATTCATTTATAATTTATGTACACACAAACGAATAAGAAGGGAGAACATAGTAAGAATAAACAAGTACAAGGGCGCTGCTTATTTCACATTAAAATTGAGTTGCTGGCGGAAACTTGAAACGTGGTCATAATTTCTTAGACCGAAATAAAAGGAATACACAGGTTTTGCAGACGCTCAAGTTTGTTAAGAAGCTCCTTGGTGGCATCTAAGTAGCAGGCATCAGCGTAGTCAATAAGAGGTTGGGATAAGGGTTTGAGCGAGCGCAACTTTCGTACCAAAAGGAAGAAAACCTTGCAGGCACTTAAGCGTATGGAACGAATAAAATACTTTGCGACTCACTTCAGCGACAATCAATCAATAATGACTCCTAGATTAAATCCCATATTTTTTATTAATGGAATCGATTCTACTCTCGATTCTGAACAAACTAATTTCAGGTTTTGCGCAATTTCATTAACACGTTGTATGCAAAGAAATTTAAAGGGGATTAACGCGTTTACTAATTTAAGTTTAAAAGTGTATGGTACAGACGCCCGCACATCAAACTATCCAAACTGTCAAATTTATTCAATAAATGTTCACACATATGCCATAGACATAAAGTTCAAAGTCTATTGAGGAAATGTATTGGTAGTCTGCACGCGTGTGCGCATAGAAATAATAATTATGACAATAGGGATGTTGACAACAACAATAATTAATTCCAGAACATTAAAGAAATAAATGAAATCCCGTAACAGTTATTTAAAACATTCACCTATTTTTTATTAGACCTAAGCAATAAGAAGGACGGGGGTCCTTGTCACAGCTGGTCACATTTGGGAGAACCCCCCCCCCTCTAGTGACGTCACATATTTTTCAATTTTACATCTAGAAATAATTATTGAATTAAAACAGCAGTTCCGAAATTCACCACTAGCCACGGCGCATTTAGCGACATTTATCAAAGGGCATTTAGGCGGTTGGCGCGTAACACTAGTAGAGCGAGTGGCCTACAAAACAATTTGAAACTTATGTTTCTACAGATAGAGTTGCAAATGTTTTTGAATTTTTAGTTAATAGTTCACAGTTCGTGTTTTACTTAACACTTCGATTAAAATAGATTTTGAAATGTGACGTCACGAAACTTAGGATCCCTCCCATTCCCTTGTCACACAATATCATACTTTGTCGAGACCCTCCCTGCCCCTTAACGTGTGACGTAATTTATGGATGGCATCTTACCTCTGGCAGCCGCTCGAGGTCGCCGGCGTCCAGCTCGGCGGTAACGTTGTTGTACATGTTCCACAGCCACTGCGCGCTCAGCCGGAACGCGTGCACCGACGAGATGCCCACCAGCAGCTTGTGCTGCTGCGTCACGTAGTCCAGGATCTGCGGCTCCGGCTCACTGTTAGTGTACAAAACCGTTTATAGTGACGTTGCTCAGTTAGCTTGGCGCCAATGGTCTCTCCAAGGTGGCGTAAAGAAGCAACTTGCGGGTCGTCAAAGTTGAAAACTGCTAGTGTGTCACAATTCTGCTTCGCTAGCTATCTTCGCATCTGCTTATTAACGTCTCGATGTAAATCAGATGCGGAGTCATTAGCCTATTTGATGATGAAGAATTAATAAAACCTTGCGTCTCTACGCCATAAACTCGCGTAAGAATCGCAGTAAAATTCTCTATACGTTTAATTATATTACTTTTTCCATTAAACCATCAATTTAATAGACGCATAGTTTAATAAGGGGCTGATGGCGCACGGGTAGCGCGTGGCGATGGTGATCGCCTTCGCCATATAGTTGCACATGCACGTTCACACCCACTCGAATCATGGCGCTACCTCCACTTGGAGCTAGCGGCACGTGATGAGGACATTAACTTGGGCTTCAGCAGCGACTGGTGGCGAACGGCGGAGTAGCGCGTGGCGATGGTGACCGCCTCCGCCATGTAGCTGCACATGCACGATCACACCCGTACGCATCATGGCGCTACCTCTACTTGGAACTAGCGACAGGTGGTGAGAACACTCACTTGGGCTTCAGCAGCGACTGGTGGCGCACGGCGGAGTAGCGCGTGGCGATGGTGACCGCCTTCGCCATGTAGCTGCACATGTCCTGCACGATCACCACTCGCACGAACATCATTGTGCCGTACGTCAGCTTGGAGCTTGGCGAGTTCACGTATGTACCGTCCTGAAGATGAAGTGTAGTGTTTAAGGCGTTGGTGTATTTGATAAAATAGTTGTAAAAAAAAAAAACATATTTGAACCATCTTTGAGTGTGATGATAAAACGTTTAACCTATATTTGTATGATTCATTTGTATCACTGTTTTAAAACAAATAAACAATTTCAAGTTATTATACTGATAAGGAAATTACTCTATATGGGCCGCATGGTGGTTTATGGCTCGTTCTCCTTATCCATCCCTAGGGAAGGCTTGTGCTCCAGCAGTGGGGACATAAAATGAGCTGGTGATGCGATGCGTGTTGGTAATGAAAAATGATGAAAAAAATGTGTTTGAAAAATTTGAGTACCTATCTGTATACTCAAAATTTTCAAACACGGATTTCAAGAATTCAAAACTCATTAAGATAACATTTTAAGATACTACATGTTATTAAGTATTAGTAGCTATCTTGGTGGCAATGATAATTCTGTTGCCAAACTGATTTCTTAATCTTTATAATACCAATAGGTAAATCAAAATAATTGTATTAACGGTGTTTTTTAGGACTGTTGTGATACATAAATAATTATTAATATCAAAATTTTCGTTGTATAAAATATTGAGATCGGAGTAAGTTATGTCTATTGTCGCCCTGAATAGATAAAGGGTTCATTAGTATGAAACAATACACATTATTTACACTGACAAACTCAATCAAAACAAGTTTACATTATTTCTGTCAATATCGATGTTAGAGGCAAAAAAAAATATTTTTTTTATTTAATTAATAATTAATAAGAAGAAAGTCCTAATAATTATGGTATTTTCTATAGCAATGTTAAAAAACTAGCTTAGAGCTGTATTTACGGAAATAGGATGTCCTTTACGACCAAATATTTCAAAAATGTGACCGTTACACCATACAAATTTTCATCTTATGCAAATATATTAGGGCGTAAATCTACTTTACTGCACAAGAGTGTGTAAAACCAAGAAATAAAGAACAACTGTAATACTTTTTTGGTCTTAAAGGAGGTACCACCCACTGAGGTATTTTGTAACAGTAAAATAGTAATTAAGCTTAATTACTGAAAGGATATTGTAATGTTATCTGTAAATGATTGTTTAAAGTATCATATTTTAATAAAATTTAATGTCATGACAAGCCATACAAATAAAACTGTATTTTTTTTTCAAAAGACATCAATCCATTAATTATAATTTACTTAAATTGTTATTTTTATCATCTCATCATTTCGTCATCCTTCTCACTACTTTCTAAATCCTCTTTGTCCGTTTCATTTAAAGTCTCGCGGATCTCAGAGTTGTGAAGCAATTCCCTATATTCTTTAAGAAAACTTTTACACTCGAGAGCAACGAATCCGGGTCACTTAAAGAAACCTATAAATCTCGGAAACTAAGAATGCTAGCTTAAGTGTTTAATAGACAATTAAATACTCCTTAAATGAAAGTAATAAAACTTCTATTGATAAGTTATGTCATAAAAAAATCAAATTTGAAAAAGGGAAACTTTCGAAGATGGAACTACGAAATTACTGCATTTGTTTTTAATCTGTCATTTAAGTAGGTATATAAACCATGTTGATAGTGTTCAATATTTATTATTCAAGTTGTAATCATGTCGCTTACACCTGAAGAATGCACCAGAATTCTCACAATGCTGGAAACCGACCGGAGTCAGCGCAATACAGTCAGGACTGTCGGTGTGTCGCTGTCAACAGTACAGTGAGTTCTCCGACGACGTTACGAGGAAACTAGCGCTAACCTACGCAGACCAAGAACAGGCAGAACCAGGTGTACCACAGCATGAGAAGATCGATACTTAGTGAACACCATGCTTTGTAATCGCTTTCTCACAGGAACTGAACTTACAAATCAGTTTCGACGCCTCGGAGGAAGTCACCCAAGCGCATGGACAGTAAAACGACTTGCTGAAGCTAACTTCAAACTACTTGACCTGCAAACGGCCCTAAACTGGACCGTGGGTATCGTATTTCAAGACTAAGATATGCCCAGAACCACTTAAATTGGCCTATTGAAAATTGATATGTTCAAAAGTTATGTTCTTCGACGAATCAAAATGTATGCTCTACAAGCACGATGGAAGACACAGAGTGTATAGAAGACCAGGGAAAAGATTCAAGCAAGCATGCATCGAAGAAAAAGTAGCCTACGGTAGTGGACTTGTGTGGGCCGGAATTTTTTCTGAGAGTCGCACAGAACTGGTGTTCATATAGAAAACGGCTCTTTGAATAACGTAAGATATGTGGAAGAAATCATTAATGAACACGTTAGTCCATTTATGGTTAATTTGGGTGAGAATGCTATTTTTATGCATGACAATTCCTGACCTCATACAGGTTGGATTGTGAATGACTACATTCAAGAGATGAACATTACTCGTATGAAGTGGCCAGCACGCAGCCCGATCGAGCATGCTTGGGACGAGCTAGGGAGATGCGTAAAACAACGAAACCCAATCACGCTTCGTCAGCTCAAAATTGCTCTCACAGAGAAATGGGAGAATATTCCCCAAAATCGTATAAGGAACTTAGTGTACAGCATGCCAAACCGCGTAAACGCAGTAATGGATTAAAATTCAAGAAAATCGTAATGTTGTTCAAAAATGTCATGTTTCTTATTATTGTTTTAAGGCGAGATCAGCAGTTTTTTTTCTTTATGTAACTTTTTGTAAAAAAAAGTAGAGACTCATAAATTTTATTAGGTACTTTCATTTAGGGAGTATTCACAATTTATTTAATTTTAGTTTCAGAGATTTACAGGTTTCTTTAAGTGACCCGGATTATTGTGCTCTTGAGTGTAGGTATGGTTAAACTATCCATATACTATATATTCTTTATATGGTAGCATTTTCTCTGCTTAAACGTTAATTTACACCTTATGGTCATCATTACTCATCATCTAAACTAAATTAGGTAGTAAAGGACAATTGTCTTTTTTATTTTACTATATTGTAATGGTGTATAGGTAAATTGTTACTGACGATGGCCTTTACTCCCATATGTTGAATTTATTAAGGTCGTATAAGACAAATGGAAATGTATATTCACTTTACGCCCAAAAGTTATTGTATCTTTTGTTTTACTGCTAAGGTGACTACGTTCTGTTAGTTAAATGTCACTTAGTATGTACTAAACAAAAGAAAAGATACAATAACTTTTGGGCGTAAAGTGAATATACATTTCCATTTGTCTTACATGTGTATATTTTCACAATAAATTCTGTTTAGAGTGCCAGATATGATGGGTCGTAAAGGCATATTTTTTGCGAATTTTGTGAAACGAAGTACACAGATCAATAGAGAACTGAATTCTTAGTAGAGCTGTGTGAAAAAGTCAATTTCGCCAAAATGCCCTTTACGACCATTGAGCCCAGAGGTGTCGATATACTAGTGGCCCGCTCGTAACTTCGTCGGCTTCAGTAAACACACGTATCCCGTCGAAAACTTTTTAATATAAAAACATTGTCCTGACAACACCCTGACAATTATGAACACAAGAAGAATGGTTCACTAAAATTTACACCGGACGACTGTCGAAACCGAAAATTCTTAACATGTAGGGTAGGGTGCTTCTTATTTGGCCCAAAAAAAATTTTTTTAAAGTTTGTTGCGAGTCATCCTTTTATTCTGTTCTAAGACACTAAAAACTGATATGTAATTTTTTTCAGATTTTTAAATTAGTATTTAGAGGTCGCTACCAGCACATGAAAAATAAAAAAAAGTATGTTTGAAAATTATTTTATTAAGTTCAAAAAAAGACAAACTCACGCACTTATTATATTACTATAAAGATAAAAAAAATTAACTTATGCTAATAACGTACTTTTCTTTGTATCAGGGTACTTTTGTCTGAAATTCTTCACAACCAGAAGAAGGAATTGTTTTTGTTCTTCGTCGGTGGTGATTAGTTTATTATATTCTTCAATTAATGCTACGCCTCGTTCTGCAATGTCGTTCACCACTCTCATAGCTCGAACAATTTTTTTTGGAAGCTTTGTAGGCTTCATCTTCTTCCCAAAGACGAGATTCTTTTTGCAAAAATGCAGACGAAATTCCCAGGATTCTAAAAAATCTTAATGTGTTACTGGACACGAAATCTTCAATATTTTTCTCTTCGATGTGATTTAGATCCAAGGTAATTCGCTTGGGGCTATAGTCTGGACCTTCCGCATTCAGTGCAATCACCATTTTTTGTTTGTTTTGAAGAGAAACTTCGTCAAAAAAAAAAGCAAGCGCAACAAGTTCTTCGGACAGATACCACAAATGCCCCAGGAACTTCGTTATTGCCTTTTTGGACATAGCTTTGTTTATAATTTCAATTTTTTTAAGATTTTTTAACAGCCACAAGTCATTTCTTGGTGCTGAAGTTGCCACGGGAGCTTGGAACCAGCATCTTACATAAATCGTAACAACGAAAACGCAAATTTCTGTTATCGCTTTTAGTTCCCTTTTTGTCAGTTTAAACTGGTCTCTAAACATAAAAAGCTTAAGGCAATAAATTGCTTTTGCCATCCATCGTGCGCGATGAAGACCTGCTGGAGCTCTAAATGATATTCCTTTATTGGGCACACCTCCCAAAAATATTAATGTAAGTTTCAACAGTTCCTTGTAATCGTCCCGTGGCTGATAATCATTTAGCTGTTTTTCAGCGAAAGAAATTGTGCTGCTTGCTACATTTTCTACGCATCTTAAAGCGACAGAGTCTGAAGAAACTGTAGTGAACATATTCTGGTCAATGTTAGGCCAAGCAGCTCTAAATCGTTTGAAGATTAATATTTCTGGTCCACTTGATGGACCTAGTGCTTGAACTACGACTGCTTCTAGCATTATTTCCATTATATGGTGACTACAGGCCAACCAAAGAGCATCTTTTTCCATTTTCTGCTCTAATAGAATGCAAGCACCTCCTCTTAAACCAGTGTTGACTGCAGTGGTGTCGAAGCAAAAGCATTTTATTTTGTCGCTCAAGTTCCAAGAAAGAATAGTGTCATAAACAGCTGAAGCACACGCCTCCCCAGTTCCATGACTGACTTTAGGAACTGCTAAAAGTTGATCCACACCCTATCCTGACACTAAAATGGGAAGGCGATCCACTGTTTCGTGTCCTGTAATGTCTTCGATTAGTTTGCCGTCCCAATGAACAGTAAGAGGCATACTTGGATTAAATTCTTTCTTTAAGGCCTCCGCTACCATTTGCCTTTGCTTCATACGACTGCTTTGCTGGCGACGAATTGAGGATGAATTTATATTGTACTCTGAAGGATCAGTACCTGCACTTTTGAGCGTTGATGTCAAAACAACAGTTGCTTTCCTGTCACTTATTTTAGCAAAGTCGAGGCTTGCGGATAAGCGTTCATGAAAAATGTTCTTTCTGCCACGTTTGCGTTTAGGCGGGGGTTCTAAATCTGCCGTCGAAGGTCCTGCCATCACTGAAATTTCTGACGTTGAACTTTTCTTTTCATCATCACTACTGGTAGTCGAAGAAGATAGTATGCACTTTTGTAGCATGGATTCAGTGTAGCTTTTTTCTCGATCTAAAAAACGTTGAAGGCGAGCGTTTTTCTCATCTTCTTTCGCTATTTTTTTTAAATAAACTTTGTCCATTCCACCTATCATTCCTGGGCGTCCCCTTTCTCTCTGTTTAATTAAAAATAGTCTATCTTCCACAATGGTGATCCTGTTTAGAGCATCAGCGTGTGCTATATCAAACAGGTCTTCCAAACTATCTTGCCAATTCTTTTCTTTATTTTGTAAACCTTCAGAGCGTTTGGCTTTATTTTCTTTATTTTTTTTCAACTTTTGCCATTTACCAAACTTGTTTTCTATCTTCTTAACATCTTTTTTCAATTTAGTTGGAATGCCCGCTCGTTTCCACAATGCCATGACGTCACAAGCAGAAGAATTGGCCGAACTTCGATTGGTTTGCTGCAATACTATTTTAAAGTGAAAAAATAAACTTAGCACTTCTTTTGTCGTCGGTAACTTGCTTTGAATAAAGTGGTCAGAGGTTTGTCCAACTAACCAAACATCTGTTTTGTTTCTAGTCAATAAAATGGAACTAGACGAAGACGCCATGATGCAACAAAACGCGATGCGCGCCAACACACCATCAAACGTGCACTCTCTATCACAGCGTGTTTGTTACTACTTTGCCTGTCAATGCCAAGGCGTGACAAGTGCGTGCAGGAGGGGAGAGGGGTAGGGTATGAGTGTCCTTGGACGGAATAATGTGACCACGAGTAGCATTAGTATATTTTGTAATGTTTGAATGATGAATATATCTATTTTATGTACATTGAGCTGCAAGTTATTATATCATATTTTTTTAAAGTTTGACACGAGGTAGCGACCCCTAAAACCCTATCTAAAAAATAAATAAAAATCATTGGTTCGTTTTTTGGGTGATAGAAGCGAATGGCGGGTTGACGCAGTAATTTTACAAAAGTCGAAAAATAAGAAGCACCCTAATGTAGGGCGTGCTTTAAACAGCAAAAAAGTTGTTACGCATTTTGCTAAAGTTTTCTTAAGTATCTAACCGTCTCTATGGTCTAACTAATGTTTCCCCCGGTCTTAGAACCAGAGGTTCCGGGGTAAATTTGAGGTACCTAGGGGATGTTCTGAATCCGCCAAGTTATTTATACAATAACCATATTTTCTAAATCGGTATCGTGTTTGGTATTGTTGTAATAACATAGTAGCGTTCCGACAGTCAAAGGTGCGATTACTTGTTGGGTAAAGTGCGCTTCTATTTTCCGACTTATCGTCATTTGACCATGAAGTACAAAGGCCAAACGCTACCACGATACAGAAATTTAAAAAAACACTATTAGTGATCGCTTGTTATGCGGTGTGAGCTAAAAAACTGGCCAAGTGCGTGTCGGGCCACGTGCAGTCTAGGGTTCCGCAGCCCATCTCACACACAATTACCTTTGTATATTTTTAAATGGCTCATGTACTTAAATGTAGCTACTACCGGTTTCATACACCTGACAACGTTATTTAAGTAGTTCCCAGTGAGAAATTTGTACATTTTATAAGTTGGTCGACAGTTACTCGTAAACTTGTGAAGCCTACTTAGCTGTGATAGTTTTTCTTTTAACTTTGTATACAACTACCGTGAATTTTTTTCACGTATCCAAAAACAACCATTTTGCTGGCAGGAAGAGGGGGGACACTTGACATAACAAAAATTTGCACTTTAAAGCCTAATAGTTTACAAACGGATGCCTCAATCAAAAAACTTTTGTCCACAAACCCGCAATAGTTTTGAAATTTCTATCTAACGACACCCCACACTATGGGGTAGACAAGAAAAGAAAATTATATCCCCACTTCACGTGTAGGGAAGGTAACCTAAAAAAATATTTTTCAAAATTTTACTTCACTACACTTTATTAATTTGTATATACATGCCAAATTACAGCGTTCTAGTACTAAAAGTCGTTTAGTCGCATAATGCCTAATTCGCAAAATTCCTACCAAGTCTCAAAAGGATTACTTCGCAAAATGACTACTTAGCTAAAGGACTACTTCGCTTAATGCCTAATTCGCTAAAGGACCAATTCGCAGAATGGCTACTTAGCCAAAGGACTAATTCGCGAAAAGATTACTTCGCGAAAGGACTACTTCGCAAAATGGCCAATATTTACCAAATGACTTTAAATTAAATAAAATAACTCCATTTATATTCTTTGGTAATATTTATTGATATTTTTTATTCTTGAACAGAATCCAAAACTACCTGTTTTTTTTGTTTAAAAAAAATCGAATCACACGATACAATTATGTAAGGAAATTAAAAATCGTTATATTAACTTACAAAAGTATAATCAACTTTATGGAAGAACACATTATACAATTATTAATAAATTTTTTCATTATGTAATGAAAAAGATCTCATTACGCGGAAATAAAAAAGGTCGAATGTGGCGAACGCTTCACATTCTAGATAATTTAATAATATTACCTAGTTTACCTAGCTAAAATAGATAAGGAAAGAAAATAATAAGCTATTTTAGTTTCCTTTATTCTGCTCGTTGGTCTTCATAACTTCATAATAGGTAAACTCATAATTTAGTAACGAGTCAATCAACTAGATGGGGCGGTACTTTAATGAGTAATGAGTCAACCAACGTAAGTCTACTCAAATGTATGTATATTAATTATGTATGTACTGTTTTTATTAGAGAAGAAAACCAGGTATTTTATTTTAACCGTAAAAATACATAATTTTGGGTTCTGTATTATATGAATAACAAAAATATCTCATAAATTAGTTACCTATTATAACGGTCTGTTAGTTATATTTGATGTAATATGGTTAATATTGGCTTTTATTTCCTATATGGTAAATATTGGCCATTTTGCGAAGTAGTCCTTTCGCGAAGTAGTCTTTTCGCGAATTAGTCCTTTGGCTAAGTAGCCATTCTGCGAATTGGTCCTTTAGCGAATTAGGCATTACGCGAAGTAGTCCTTTAGCTAAGTAGTCATTTTGCGAAGTAGTCCTTTCGAGACTTGGTAGGCATTTTGCGAATTAGGCATTATGCGACTAAACGCTAAAAGTCTATGAGCTAGGCTGGGGACAGACAGACAGACGGACATGGCGAAAATATAAGGGTTCCTTGTTGACTACGGAACCCTAAAAAGTCCTAATTCTTTACCCTGATAAATTATGTAAATAAAACTGATACAAAAGAAAAACAAAGATCTAGGAAAGATCCTTAGGGGAGACCTTTGTCAGTGGACGTTTTTTGGCTTAGCTGTTGATGGTGATGATGATGATGATGATGATAAAACTCTCTTACCTCTAGAACCTTCGAGTTCTTCATGAGCATGTGTTCTCTTGGTATTCTAACGTGTTCGAAGCCCAAGAAGCCATTGTTCGTCCCGTTCATGCCGAGCTTTGCTCCGATCTCGCCGACTTTGATGCCCGGGAGGGGCATGTGGCTGTCTTCGTCGCGCAGCTGCACTATGAACGGGTGGATGCCGTGGCACTGGCCCTTGGTGTACAGCTGGGCCATCACGATGCAGTAGTTGGCCGTGTGGGCCACTGTTTGTGAAGAAAGACAATACAAGTCACTCCAATCAGCCCCCCCAACCGCCTAACTCTCTCGCTTTCAATCGCTTTGAAGGCGAGGCCCTCGCCTCGCCTTCTAATATAATATCGAAATATAATGTCGAATAATATCGAAAGCTATAGTCTTTAGCTTTCGATATTGCTTTCATATTGCTTTCGAAATGACAAGATGACGCCTCCTCCTCCTCGCCTCGCCTTCAAAGCGATCGAAAGCGAGAGAGTAATCGGTTGGGGGGCGATCCCTAAACCGATTTCTACTAGTATTTTTTTTACATTCAAAAGTGATCTCGAAATTAAAAGTGACAAGAATACACTACCAAATATAATAAGTTTTGCATTATTCATAATTTCATTATTAAGATACACGCTTTTGGAGAATTTTCGACGTCAAAAATAGGTTACCAGTGGCTTTAGATAAGAGAAAATAGAGCACTCAGATCTGATAATAATAAGTCCCCAGTTTAAAAATCGCCCCCCCAGTACTTTATTACTCATATATAAACAAGTAAACACATTAAGTACAAAACAATTAAAAATAAAACTAACATTAATACAAGGTACATTTACCGAAATAAAGAAAAGAAGCATGACGTACATATGTATACATGCCACCGCGCCCGCCGGCGCCGTTATCACAGAATAGATCCGCTATGCCAAAGGCCTCAGCTCAGCATAATGCCAAATCACAACGCAGTTAACGAACCATGGCTGTTAATTGGGCACCGGAGGAAGTTCTTACAGAATAATCGTAAGCTCTCAGCCAGTTAGTCAAAATATATTATTAACATTTCTTAAGTTGAGATAGAAAATATTTTAGTTCACAAACAAATACATCATCGTTATCAACTTATGTGTCACTGCCGGATTCAGTCTTTCCTACATAAACAATAGCACATAAGAGTTCTGGCCATCATAAAATAACCCAACACGTTGGCCCCATGCGGTTTGGTGGTACCTAACAACTGCCATTTACGACACCAACCAGATCATGACATAAGATAGATGATACAGTACATCATAGACATCAGCCAGCATTAAGAAAAACTTATTTATGTATTTCCTTACATAAAAAAAAATTACTCGTAAATTTGGTTTGCGATTGTTTACAATAGAATAGAACAATAGAAGAAACAGCCAACAGTAAGAATGTTTCCGAGAATATGAAGCAATATTTTGTTAATTTGCAGTGTATTTACTTTTTACTATTGTTTTTCAATGAGGAGCTCGTTGGCGTAGTGGTTAACACGCCCGGTCTGCGATTGCAAAGGTTAAGCAACTTTCGTAAAGGCTGGTCATTGGATGGGTGACCAAAAATTTGTCATCTTGAGATCTTTCGTGATTCAAAAACACGTAAAGTTGTTGGTCCAGGCTGCATTAGCAGTCATTAACAACCACCAATCCGCACGGGCACATGGGCAACATGGGCCCGCGTGGTGGTTTATGCATGGCCCATTCGCCCTATCCATCAATAGGGAAGGCTCGTACCCCAGCAGTGAGAACATAATATGAGCTGGTGATGATGATGATGATTTACTTTTACTTTAAATAAATAATGTTAATACTCACAACCACCAGGCCACCATTTATATGAAGTTAAAGTGGGGCTGTGTAGAACAAACTCTTTAGAAGCTGAGTCGTAAGTCGCCGTTGTCTCAAGGCCGCGGACGAATGTGCCGTGGCCAAGTTCAGTCTTTAGCAAACAATATAATAACGTTTGAGTAACATTGTAAGCATTAACAACATAGTTAATGCCCTTTCCTATCACCTCCCATTAAAACTTTTAATATCCAAAAAAAACCCTTTTATATTGTCAATTTGCAAATAAATTTGACATAAACTTTAGTTTTACGTAATTTTCTATCGATTCCAATAGTATTTATCAACTAAAATTGCATTTTTGAGTAATTTTATTTGAAAATTTTTACGCATGTAGATATATATTTTTCTTCACTTTCGTTACAAAATTTAACGTTATTCATACAATAATCATACAAAATCACATTTCAAGGTACACGAAGCGTAGCTCGATAAAAGGTCAAATTACGAAGTTTAAAAATTATTTAAACACTATTAGCATTAAAGCAACATTATCTAGTTTAGAGATAGCTGAGCTGAGTCTTAAGCTTACTAAATTTGAATCATTATCTGCCAAATTTGAAAATTTGCAAAGTGAGATCGAGGTTTTAAATTCGGAAAATTTATCGGTGAAGATTGATGAGCGGGAAAGTGTTGAGAGTGACATAATAGCAAACATAGCCACCGCCAAGGTCAAGCTAGAGCGTCAATCACATA
This sequence comes from Eudonia mercurella, assembly GCA_963082485.1. Lineage (NCBI taxonomy): Eukaryota > Metazoa > Arthropoda > Insecta > Lepidoptera > Crambidae > Eudonia > Eudonia mercurella. The sequence goes on along the minus strand of OY720023.1, from coordinate 25,503,541 downwards.
TTGAAACTCAACAACAATTATGTTAAAATATTCGAAATAGGTATTTAAAATGAAATGAAACATTCAATTATGAATGATTGATTCCAATTGTAATCTTTAAGCTTATTTAGATACTATATTTTGAAATAAGGGAATACTTCTACTTCCAAATGGTATAACACAATATAGAATTTGATAAGATAATTGATTTTAGATTATCTGTTTAATTAAATTACCTTAATTTGGAAGGTAAATAATTTTATATAAATAGAATTAATATAAGTTTTTAATGATTTTAGTGCATAAACTCACCTGTGCATAAGTTCCAATTATGTCCAAATTAAAGGCTCGTCCGATCCAGTAGGCTTGTTGCTCTACTGTCCCTTGTCCCATTAGAGTAGGTATGAACATCACATAGTGCAATGTTAGGGGGGATCCATCTTGCAGGATTGCTGAGCCTAACATACCTCCTAACACTGCCCTTTAAATATTTAAAAAAACATTCATACTAACAAACTTTAAAAAAAAAAGTAATTGTATTCAGTCTTCAATCAATCTTTCTAAATATACAACATAAGTTTTGTAAAATAAATAAATAAATAGGATAAGTAATAACATTGTTAATAATACTACTACATTACATTTGTACATTACTTTAAATAATAAGTGGACATTGAGATGTACAGTTCTTTCATCATACGGTAAGAAATCTTACCCAAAGTAGACATGAACAAACATCCTCCACTAAGTTTTGGTTTAGTAGAAAGCAAGTATGTAGATATAGAAATGTAATAGGTAGCCCATTATATGAATAAAACATAAATTAATATTAAACCTTTTTATAGAGGCAGTCATTCAAGTGTGTGTGACCATTCTTTCTAGTATCGATTTGAATTAAAATTACCTATAATTCTCCATTCCCGCATTCTCTTCCTCTTGCAGACGTCTTATCATTTTGAACAAAAGGCATGCCTTCTTGACAGCCAATTCGTATTTCTCTTTGTGGCTTAGGTATTCAGATGGCACCTCTTCAATGTGTATACCTTCTTTGAGAGCCATTTCCTCTACAATGCAATGTGTATATAGTATCTTTAGTAGAAGTACTATTTTAAAATACAATCAAGGTAATAATGCTCAGAATTAAAAAAAATTAAAGCATTAAAATTTAGTTTATTAGCTTGCTAATTTAAGTAGAATATACACTAAGCAGCAAAAGCTGAGTTTAGCACTAGATAAACTTACACCAGAATCCTTAAAACTATGGTAAGTATATATAATTATTATAAATGGGCACTGCACAATACTACATTTTTATTGAAAATCATTTAACAATGAAAGCCTAAGGTGGAACTCAAACCCACCATGTTTTACTAAGACTAGCATAAGTATTGTTATTGTTATGTTATTAGAGAGGATACAGTTAATATTTGTACTCAGGAACAATAACAAAAGCTTTCAAAAATAAATAAAAAATGTAATTAATAATATAAAGCGAGAAAAGTTTAGAAAACACTTGTAAGTAGGTACCTACAGTACCGATTTGTTGAGACATAATATTAGTGTCATAACATGAGCAATTCAACAATAATTACTAGAAGGTATTTTTACCTCTTTTTCTCCTTTCTTCCGTATTTTGCACACTGCCATCTATAAGATGTGTTAATTCCGTAACACTGAATGAACAATTATCCCTTTCTTTTTGCAAATCCGGATTTACAGTGTTTAAGCCTGACATGATTGTGTTGGATGGCTAGATTAATGAGCCACGAGTTGTCTGATTCAAGTTCCAAAGCGACTGCCGTGGACTGCCGCCTGCCCCTCCAGTGGCTAGCGCTAACTTACTAAACGAGAGAAACAAGTTAAAAGACGTGACGTGTACCAATTCGCCTCAAGCTTTTAAGCGTCATGGAAAACCATCACAAATAGGAAAAAAACTCTTTATTTAATTTATTGTAAATATATAATTGTACTTATTTATAATTTATGAACAATTAATAAACAATATTGAACTAGGAACAATGATTACCTACCTAATTAATTAATTGTTAAACTTTAGTAGGTGCCTACTTTTATTTAGATTTTACGATTGTAAACCATGTGTAAACCTCTGAGTATGTTTCTTCAGTAGGTACCTACTCAGAGTTGTAAACAAATATTCCTGTCATACTTGGTCCACTGAGCAAGTAATCACTACGTTATACTTGGTCATCATAATACTTAACATTATCAATGTGACAGACAGAGGACAGAGTGCAGGAGTGAGTCACTGAGCAAGTAATCACTACGTTATAGAGTGAGTGAGCTCATTGTTCTCTGAGGGAGGGGTAACCATAAACATACATAAAGGATGTAGACTAAAAAAAAGACATACCTACCTACTACAATTTCCCAGATTTTTTAATTTGTTCATTAGATTTTAAGGAATTGTTAACATTGTTGGAAGATTTTATGCCACATATTCTTTAATAATTTGCAAGCAGCACAAAACCGATCGTTGTGGAGATCAGTGGAGGAGGCCTTTGTCTAGCAGTCTTTTGACTGAGACGATCGATGATAAGTAATTGTATCATTAAAACCGCAGATATGGCAGTAGTAGTCGCTATCCAGAAGTTTTAGTATCTCAATCTACCATTATTAATCTGGGTTTAATTCAGTAAAGCGATCGTCCCAACCAGTGGCGTAACTATAGGGTGGCAGGGCTGGCAAAATGCCACGGGCCCCGGGCCATAGGGGGCCCCCAGCCCTAGAGGCCGCGAGCTCAGAAGTAACCTAACATTTTTAACAAAATGTAGTTAATATTATAAATTTTATATAAGAACTTAAAATCATCTAAAGTTAATCATCTTTATATATATAATGACTTGTCCTGACTGACTGATTCATCATCGCCGAGCCGAAACCGCTGAAGCGAATAAAATGAAATTTGGACTGTAGATTAATTGAGTGACGTAATCAGCCACTAAGGATTTTACGGAAATCATCCCTTAAAGGGGTCAAATAGAGGGAGAAAGTTTGTATGAAAATCCGTCCGTTTTAAAGTAAAATACATGAAAATTGGTATTTGGTTTTTTGAAAAGAAATAAAGAATGACGTGTCTCAGGAATTTCGTTTATTTTTCTTTAAATGAGTAAAAAAGGGAAGAAGTTATTTTTGGAGAAAACGTTATTTTTAAAGTAAGAACTATAAAATGGATTATTTTAATCGATAATTAGATTTCTCAATAAAAATAAAGAATTACGTGTTTTAGCATTTTTCGAAAAACATTCCCTAGATATAGGGAGATGTAGTAATAGGGGAGGAAAATTGTACGGAAAACTGTAGTTTTTAAAGAAATTATTAAGTGTTTTAGAGTTATCCCTATTAGACCAGGGCTGAAGCCTTTGAAAATGGTAAAAAGAGAAACAAAATCATAGTAGGATGAAATCCATTGGAAATGGAAGAGAATATAACAAAAAAGAAACGAAAAATAATTTACAGGCGATCTGAGATCGGGAAGTGGAAAAACAAGGGTAAAAACAGTTTATCTCGATTTCCGGCAAAACTTCAAGTCCTATGGAAAAATATTAAATGGCAAAGTTGTGGGTAATTAAAAGATCTACAACTTTTATATTTACACTTTTTTTCACATAACCTCAAAATTTATGTGAAAAATTTAAATAACTAAGTTTTTGGTTTTTTTTTATCTATCTTTATTTTATTTACAAAAAAAATATTTTTTTTACGAAATTAGGTGAAAACTTACCTTTTTATGTCCCTAACACACTGTAAAAGCACCCTAATTTTCAATCACAAATTCTCGCGTCAAAATATCTGCTTTTTTAACAAGTCGGTGGGCTTTTTGTTCGTTGAAATCTCTGCTCTCTGATGGTGTTAAAAAAATTTATACATTATTATTACATACATACATACATACATATATTATTATATTATTACATTTACATACATACATTATTATATTATTTATGCAAAAGTTATCTATACTAATATTATAAAACTGAAGTGTTTGTTTGTTTGGCTGAAATTATTTTTGTGTTGAATAGTCCATTTATTGAGGAAGGCTTTAGGCGATTTACATCATGACTAATAAATAAGAGTGGAGCAGTAATGAAAAATGTTGCAATATTTAATAAGACATCTACAATATTTTGAGAAAGTTGTAGAATCTTCTTTAAGTTATATGCGTAGATGCTTATTTATTACTATTGATAACTTATATACCTGAGTGACCTACGAAAAGTTTTAGCCCATCAAAGGTATTTCATTGAGAAGTGGGGAAGAGGCTATTTTAGAATATTGATAAATCCATAAATGACAAAAATATTCCTCAAATAAGTGTCGAGGACAAGGATATGATGCTGCTAACAATAAAAGGCACTTAAGGTGGAGTTCAAAAACTCATAAAAGATATCAAGCCAAATGCAGTATATGTTCACTGTGGGGTGCGAGTCAGATGACCTCCTCGCGGTGCATCCTGGGCAACGAGTGGTCCCAACATTCTCCGTTCGGAGAAAGTTGGGCCCAATCGGCTAACATCTGGCTAGGCGGGAGCCCCTTATGGGCCCTGCAACTCCTGTGCGCGCCCGCTTTGGGTCGCACACTCGCCGCTCCATCTGAGCGGCTTTGAGGGGAGTTTTTGGTGGTGTCCGTTTTGGACTTGTGGTCGTGTTTTGTTTTGTCTTTTGTTTTGTGTTGTGGGATCGGGGATTACAACCCATAAATTGTTAACCATAATGAGCGCGTCTTCTAAAATAGAATTACCCCAGGAGGGTACCCGTCGTGAGACGGGAGAATCCCTCCCCGGGACCGGGAAACCGGCCCCGGGCTGCCCCACCGTCTCTGGGGGGGGCAAAGAAACGCCTGTGGTTAAGAGGAGGAAGGTCGAGCGGAAAGTGTCGGTAGAGGATTTGCCATTCAAGGATTTGCCATTCGAGATCGAACATCGTCAACGTATGATAGTTGATTTGGCGATGGAGATCGATGATTTGAAGTTGGAAATCGTCAGGTATCAGGAAGACCTCACTGATGAAAGGGCTGCCAGGGAGGCTGCTGAGGCAGCTATGACAGAGCTCCACGGGCAGCTGAAGGAGCGCCGTCAGCGACTGAAGGAGTGCCGGACAGAGGCCCTGGAGGCCAGGAGAGAGGCCCTGGAGGCAAATGAGGCCAGAGAGGCTGCGGAGGAGGCGAGGCGCCTTGCGGAGGCAAGGGTTGTCCCTACCTCTGCGCTGGATGAAGGCGTGGCGGCTGCGCTTGCAGAGATGCGGCGCACCCTCGACGCCTTCATTGAGGGGATGTCCAAAAGGATGGACAGGCTGGAGGCCAGGCTTCCGCTGCCTGGCGGGAGATCGTATAGCTCGGTGGCTGCGCGCGGTTCGGAGGGTCCCGCCGCAATGACCAAGACCGGGCCCAGTCAGGGAGGGGTGCGACCGAAGGTCCAGCACGCCGAGTCCGGGGGTTCTCCCCCGGCTGAAGTGTGGACCAACGGTGCCCGCAGACGACGCAGGCGAGGGGGAGGGGGGGCGAGAGGCCCCGCCCGAACAAACGTGCCGGGAGGGAAAGGAGGGAAGGTGGCCCTTAGGGAGCCCAGCTCGACGGCGGTCGTTGTACGGCTCAGGCCGGAGGCGATTGCCGGGGGGGTCACCTACGCGGCCACGATTGACAGAGCCAGGGAAGCCATACGCTTGGAGGAGCTTGGCATCCCTGGCGTCAAGATGAGGACGGCCCAATCCGGGGCGCTATTGATGGAGGTGCCGGGCGCCGACAGCGGCGAGGCTGCTGATGGGCTGGCCCGGAGACTGGAGGGAGTCATCTCAGACGTGGCGGAGATCGCCCGTCCCGAGAAGCAGGCGAACGTCCGCCTAAGCGGCTTTAGCATGGTCTCCTCGGAGACGATAGCTGCCGCGGTGGCGGAAGAGGGGGGATGCCCGAAGGAAAGGGTCAAGCTGGGGACCATTCGATCGGCCCCCAGCGGTGACACCGTGATGGCGCAGTGCCCAGTGAAGGCGGCGAAGAGGCTCGCCGCCCTGGGGAGCCTGCGAGTAGGATGGAGCCTGGCCAGAGTAGAAGCTGTCAAGCCCAAACCCATGCGCTGCTTCAAGTGCATGGGGACGGGCCATACGAGGCCGATGTGCCCCTCAGAGGCGGATAGGGCGGGGTGCTGCTTCCGCTGTGGCATGGAGGGCCACCAAGCGGGAGCGTGCACGAAGCCGCCGAATTGCCTAGTCTGTGCCGAGGCGGCGCTGCCCCATGGGCACGTCATGGGGAGCAGGGAGTGCTGCCCTCCGGCAGTTAAGATGAGAGCACCGGAGGCGCGGAGCTGACGGCCTTGTGGTGTTGGCTTTGTGCTTTGTGCCGTGCTTTTGTGTGGGAGGATGAATGTGTGGGAGTGAGTGGGAACCGAGCTGGAGTCAGATTTGTATGGGGGTCTGAGTCCGGGCCGGTTCCTGGTCACCAAAGAAGGGCTGGCGGGCCGACGGAAGGCCGCGCGTTTTTGTTGTGTTGTGTTTGTTTGTGTGTGCTGTGGGGAATGCGGAGATCAGTCTCCGCTGAACCCAAAGCAGGTCGCCTGCCTACGTAGGCGATATATGTGGTAGGGCTTCGGCTTAGGTACAAGCTTGTTGTACCTCCCCGAAGGCCTAGGGTCCTAGGACCACTGTGTCTGTGTTGTCCATGTGTTTGTTTTCTTGTCTTAGGTGGTGCACTTTGGTGTGCCACTTTGTGCCGTAGGCCTTGGCCTTCTATTTTGTCGTGGGTCTTAAACCCTAAATGCTGTGTGCCAACAGTACGTGCCCGTATACTGGCGCGCGGCCGTCAAAGCACATGTTTCCCTTTCGAGGGAAGAAGTGTGCGGAGATGGCCGTAGGCTGGTACACGGGCGCAGGGTGGCAGCCGCGGTTTTAATCCCTTCGGGACGCGTAACGTGGCTGTCGCCTTATTTAGTACTCGGATTGCCGTCCTCCAGGGGTTTAGTGGGTATCCCCCTCCGTCTCGCCCTCCCAGCCGGGACTTCTTCCTGGCAGCTGACTTGAAGCTTCTCGCTTCGTCAGTGGGTGCGGAAAGGCGGACGGGTGAGTCCCACATAACCGGATGCCCTTCAGGGCTCCGGTAGTCGTAATGACTTCCCCTGGGTCAAAAAAAAAAAAAAAAAAAAAAAAAAAAAAAAAAAAAAAAAAAATATGTTCACTGTGCTGCTCAACTAGCGTAAAAATCTGTCTTTTTAGAGCCTACTGCACCAGTTTTTACACAAGCAGCCTGTGGGTTAATTATACACAAAAACAGTACGGCGCCCTTCGAGTCCAGTTTAATAATGCGTTTAGAGTGCTGGTGGGGTTGCCCCGTTTCTGCAGCGCTTCGGGGATGTTCGCTGAGGCGCGGGTAGACTGTTTCTACACCACCATGCGCAAGAGGTGCACATCCCTGGGGCGTAGGATCCGGGCCAGCCCCAACGGTATACTAAGAGTGTTTGCAAGTAGGTTTGACTGCGAGTACTTAAACCACTGTAGTACAGTACATGGGAAGTATAATTAATAAGATATAGTATACATAATTAGTGTGTTGTAATTTTAATGTTAATGTTATTTTAAATGTTTAAAAATACTTTACTAACATATTTATAAGTCAAATTGTTACTAACAAAAATGGATCTTTGTTGTCTATATAAATAAATAAATTATTATAACTTAAATCTAGTACTTATTGATGCAGTTAGCGAGGTTACTGATATGGAAATTTTTTGAAACAGTTCAACAAATTTATATTATTTTGGGCATAGTATCAAAAGATGGAATATCTTATAAAAAAAAATTTCTGAGGGGCCCGTCTAATGGATTTGCCACGGGCCTCAGATGGTATAGTTACGCCACTGGTCCCAACAACATCGACGTTCGCTGTGTCGAAAATGTTCATCGACGGGTCACTCACTGCACTGTAGCGAGAGTACACCGTATCGATTTATTTATGTCAGGAAACAAACAGTGTACAATACAAGATGGTAAAATACCATACAATATACAAAACTTACCATACAATATACTTATTAAGATATGGCAATGTTGAGTGGTTTTCCCCTAAAATGTAATTTCGTACAATTTTTAGTAACGGCAACACAGATTTTTACGTTAATAATTTATGAGCCTAACACTACCTAGTACATACCTGCCTCAGAATAATATAACTTTAGGTACATAAGCGCTTTCGATCCCAGACACAATAGAATTCCATTGTTCTATGGTAACCAGAGCACTCCAGTCGTTATATAGTGTTCTGAGAACACTATACTTTTTATGCGTTATTTATTATTGTGACTGAGTAGGTATGTCAGTTTAAAAATAGAATAATATTATTATAAAGGATGTCACGTTTGGTTATCTCTGCTCTGTGTTTATGGTCTGTCTGCCCATTAACTTTTTTTCCCTTTAGCTGATGGCTTCGTGCGATTAGCACATTTAGCCAGTGTCAAAGTAATTTTTCTTACAAGTAATACATAAATAAACAATATTTCTTTCCTGTATGATGACGATGAATGATAATAGAAATGAGAAGTGAGAAATGATATACTCCCCAACCCCTCGAGTGTCTCAGTAAAGATGTGGGGCTTTACTAAGTTCTCGGGCGAACTTCTTGAGAATTTGAAAAGTGTCGTTGCACTGTTTTGTTTCATTTGCCAACACTCATGCACACTCACGAACACTTAACGGTTAATTCAAATTAATATTCGACTTAACACAAATTTTAGAAAATAAAACAAAAACGCAGACATGACTCTTCCTTCACTTACCCGCCAAGAAGACTGCCCCTTGGCATTAATAAATATTCTAAGTAAAACACTATTATGTATTCTGTGGTAACACAAAATATAATGCAGAATCTTGTGCAAACTATACTGCACCAGGTTTTACTCATATATACTACATTATTTCCTATGTTAAATTGAGATACTTACTATTAAATCTCTTTCCAAAAGCACACGATACCAAAGTAGGTAAATTGATCTAAAACGACGTAATAAAACTCAGTCCATGCACTTACCTATTAGCACATTATTGAGTAAGGTGATATATAATTTATAAATCTTTGATCTGGTACGGAATCAACGCAAAATTTTAATTCTTGAACTCTAACCGAAACTGATAGCGAGGTAATAAAGTATTTAAAGTAATCGTTTGATAAAATAGGGAAGTTGTTACAATAATGTTTAAAATCAACATTTTTAATTTGAAAAAAAAAAACTGAAAAGTAAAAAACAAGCTTGGTTTTTTCTTTTCAGTTTTTTCTCTTTGCGGTTATGTTTTATGTTAGTCCGGTTTTTACGAGTATATAATTGTTTTTTATATTAGTTGTTTTAGCAGTCGGGTTTTTGTTTTATTTTAATAATTTAGTTTATTTCATACTTTTTAGTTTTGTAAAATAAACAAGCAAGCATTTCAAAACCTACATAAAATAATTATATAAAAACGCCTTACTCTTTTAAATAGCAAAGTCATAGCGCATACATAAAAACTTTACTCTTGACGTATAGTACTTTTGACTGACAAGTTCTTTGAATTTTTTCAAATTGTATTATAATTTGTTCGCAACAATATTTGCGTAAAACTATATGTATAATCAACATTTTTAATCACTCGCTTTTATTTTTAATATTACACATTTAGGTATTATACCATGAGTTTGATATAAGTTTGAAGAATTTCGATATTATTTATTTATTTTGAATTTCGTTTATATTCTGTATAAGTACTAATACTTACTCAAGTGCTAATACCTCATCTGAGATAATTACGTGAGTCATTAAATTGGAGAACTTTGAAGGACACGCGCCGGTCGGTCCGGCCTAATCTGAAATTCTGAATAAACAGTATGACCAAACAGAAATTAAAAATCCTACTATATTTTTCAGTTTGCTATAACAAAAATAAAAAAATAAAAGAATAAAATTGATTAATACAACAACTACAATCATGTGTACAGATAAAGCAGCCGCTCACAAATACCCTTCGGTTTAAACCATGGGATAAAAAATATAAAATGTTGTGCACTGATAAAAAAATACTGTTATGAAGGAGACATTTTAGGAGGGAGCAAATTTATAAATGGTAATAAAATGTGGTAATCTGAACTAAATTTTTTAACCATTTTATATTTTTGTCAAACCTACAATTTCGATTATAATGAGCACGAGACTTTTTATTATTTAATCTGTGACGTGACGAAACCGGGGAATTCCCTTTCTGTAAATGAGTATAGTCATCTCGCTCGTTTTGGCGACAGCGTCTGTACTAACGTTGCGTTGCGGTCATTCCTAGTTAAATTCATTGCTCGATCAAGGATGGACTGTGGATTTTTTAAAGTGCAGTGCAGTACTGCGCTTTAAAACATATTTTTTTTTAGAGAAATTGAAAGTTTATTAAAAAAGGTATCATCGTCCAGTTTACAGCCTAATAGTTATAAGTATTTAGATGGATAGTGGGGGTACCGTTTAAATTGTTGTAAAAATGTAAAGATAATCCAAATTAAATAAACTAACATTAATGACCAATTATATACTATATATAAAAGAAGAAGAATATAAATAAGTACAGCATTTAATTTCAAACATGGTACTTGCACTAGGCTGCATTGTTATATTTTAAGTACAAGATTAAAAATGATTATTATTATTATTGAATTGATTTGATTTGAAGAAAGGAAGAACATGAAACACATATTTACAACAATAGTACAGGCCTCCGTCAGCATTGTATGATTATTTTGAAAAAGTAATGGATGAAGCATTATATAAAATCCGCAATGAAGGTAAAAAGATAGTCCAAAAGTACCAAAAACTGCAGGTCGTCTGGAACGCTTTAAAAACAATCTTTATGATAATATATGTAATGTAAAGTATAATGATAACCTAAATGAATTTTATAATAATTTCTTTAAATATTGTTTCGAATTTAATAAAACTTTTATTCCAAAGAAGATCTCGGTTAGTGGTACTATTACTTTTAGTGAATGGGCTACAATTGGTATCCACAAAAGTAGAAAACTACTTTATGAGCTATATAATAAACGCAACTATAACACTAGTAAAGATTTCAAATTGTATGTAAAAAAATATTCTAAGTTATTTAAAACAGTATGTCGATTAGCAAAGGCAAAATTCCTGAGTTTAAAGATTAAGCTAAGTGATAACAAAATAAAAATGATATGGAATATTATAATGTCAAAAGTTGTAACAATAAGTACAATTTGAGCTACGAAAATCAAACCTTAACTTCTGATGCTGATATTGCTGCGGCATTTGAGAAGTTTTTTATTGATATTCCAGTTTCAACTACAAAGGATTTGGACTCGTCCCCCACTGTAGCTGAAGCGGTTCTAAAGGAAAATGTCAAACCAAGTGAAAACTATTTTAGTTTTCAAAAAATTGATTTTAGAGATATAATTAAAACTTTTAACACTCTTAATAAAAAGAAGACTGCTGATCTGTGGGGTAATTCCGTCGACGTCACTAAATCCGTTATTAAGATAATAGCTCCAGTTTTAGCTTGCATATTTAACGAATTTGACTGTGGTGTTTTTCCTGACCTAATGAAGCACAGTAAAGTAATTCCACCAATTTCTGTGCTACCCACATATTAAATATTTGAAAAGATAATTCTAGACCAAATTCAAGTTTGTTTTTTATAGAAATAAGCTTTTACATTCTAGACAATATGGTTTCACGACTCCTGACTCGACTACTGACGCTGGTGTTGAGCTTTTACTTAAAATATTTAATGCCTGGAAGGATTCACACGATGCCTTTGGGTTTTTTTGTGATTTATTCAAGGCCTTTAGTTGTGTTTTACATGAAACCCTGGTCAGGAAGCTCTACCACTATGGATTTAGAGATGCATCACTGAATCTTCTTATCTCATATTTGAGTGATATTGATTTTACAGTTAAAAGATCTCCAGGATGGTGGTTAAACTGGGAGTTCCACAAGGTTCATTTGTTGGTCCTTTCTTATTTTTAATTTATATTAACGACTTGCCTTACTTTGTAAAAGACAACCATGAGATAGTATTGTTTGCAGATGATACCTCACTTTTATTAAGTTAAATGTGACGCTGTGAACAATGATGTCTCAAAGATAGTTCATTGGTTTAATGTTAACAATTTGCTATTAAATGAACGAAAAACTAATTGTATAAGATTTGTATTACCCAACGTTAAGGAGGTAAAAACCAGTGTAAAAATTAAAGATAAGAATGTGCACCTTGTGACATCACAGTGTTTCTAGGCATTACGTTGGATGCAAAGCTACAGTGGGGCCCACATAAAGATAAATTTTCGAGTAGACTGAGCTCTGCGGCTTATGCAGAATTGAAAATTCATCAGATCACTGACATTGAAACAGCTAGATTTGTTTACTTTAGTTATTTCCATAGCGTAATGTCGTATCGTACGGCATTTTACTGTGGAGCAATGCTGCCGACATTCAAACTATCCTTGTGCTGCAGAAGCGGGCTATTCGAGCAATTTATAACCTAAAAGCTGGTAAATCTCTCAGAGAGAGAGAGATTTAAAGATAGTAATATAATGCCAGTTGCGTCATAACATATTTACGAGAAACTAATGTATGTTTATAAAAAAATTTAAACTTTTTCTAAAAACAGTGATATTCGCAATGTAAACACTAGAAATAAAAACAAAATAGCAGTACCTACCTTATACTAGGCTTCACAAAGTAAATAATTCATTTAGAGGCCTGCGTGTACGTTTTTACAATAAAGTTCAAAGTAATATTCAAAAACTTGATATTAATAAATTTAAAATCACCTCACTAAAAAAGCTTTGTAAAAAATAAAATAAAAAAAAAAACAAAAAACCCATACATAACATGCAGTCATAAAATTTAATGATAAGTCAAATCTGCATGTTATGTATGATGTTGCATAAATTGAATTTTTATTTTGTTCCGGTCTTTTCAGTTGGTTTTCTATTTAGTTACTTATTATTTTTTACGCAGGCGAGTTTTTTGTTTTTTTAATTTTAATTTGTTTTTTTAGTTTAATTTCATGATATACCTTTTTGAAATCCTTGTGTTGAGTGTGGCGGCTCCACCTACCGCATACGCCGCACATTGACACGAAGCAAACACCTTCTCAACCGTGTCAACAGATGGCGCCACAAACGCTTACCAACGACGTCGCCATACTACGACGTGAAATAGTATGGGAAGCCTGCATCGCGGTAGCGAAGTTTCACCGTCTCCTTCGCTATATATAGCACCTCCAACTAACATCCGTCGGACTTCGGTCCCCGAGCTATACCACCCAGCTCGGAGGAAGATCTTCCCTTTGGCCTTCCTCAATGTGGCATTCCATCCTACCACCAGGCTTCCCTACATGAGTGAGCCCTATAGTTTGATACCCATATTGTAGTATTCGAATAAAAATTATGTTTTTCACTAACTCCAATGGCGTCGCACAGCCGCCATGTTTTTTTAACGTTACCTATCTAAGAACACTTGGGCAGCTAAGACGAATCTAACGATATCTCAATTATGTAATTCCGTTCAGCGGTTCTGGAGATATGAGGTAATAAAGAATATTACATACAAGATAGGCGCAAAAAACCATACCTTCCTTTGCAGTCGGGTAAAAAGCTTATATTATAACGTGTCTGATTACATTGAAGACAAGACAGCATGGGTTTAAAATGCTCCAATCACTCCATAAGCTATTTCTAATTTAAAATATTGTTAAGTAATTTTAAACTTGTATAACTTGGTAACGGCATATAAATTTGTAAATGTCGTTACTTATATTAAAGTTGTGGAGTTTCTTGCGCCCATTCTCCTCTACAGCTAAAAAATAGACGTTCTGAATGGGTAGTAGGTAAAAAAATGTTTGGACGATTCAAAAGCACTTTTCTAAAGTTTATTTGATTAAAAAATATTTGACTTTGACTTTAGTTGAGTTTTTGTAAGTTATTAATTTAATTTTTATCATTTATCATTAATTTAATTTATATCTTTTAAATTTTATCATGTTGTAGATTAAAGATAAAAGTATATAAGTTGAGTAGTATGATTGTACGCATGTATTGAAAATAACGATTATATGAATACTGTCCGCGCGCATCATTACAGCGGGGCGGTTTATTTTACATTTTTACCTATTTTTTAGAAAACCGTTGTAATACCAAGTACATGAACATGAACCCAGTAATAATAAACCCAACAAATAATTTATTAATTATCCTGCACATCAATCTATTCAAAACTGTCAAATTTCTTACATTTTCAACCATATGCCTTACAAGTTAAGTTCAAAGTCTATTGAGGAAATTTGACAGTTTGTGGTAGGTTGATGTGCAGTGCAGGAGTGTTTACATACATGAACGTCGAGGAGTGCCAAGGCTTAAAAAGCTACCAAAATGGTAGGATCCCGCTACATATGGCAACACCGTCGACTTTATTTGTGGGATTTTCATCTTTTAAAGCGTGACCTTTGAAAATAGTTCCACTTTGGTGGCGCCAGTGCGCAACTCTGCATTACTTATATACGTGCAAGCCGGCAACCATACCAGTGACCAGATAGCTCAGGTGCTAAGAAATAGCTAGACATGACAACCATGTGGACTATACCATTACTGGTTTTGATTATTTCGCTAATATTTCTAATCAAAAGAAAACGAAGACGTCGTTTTGCTCCTGTTTCTGTCAACTTTCATTTCACAAGAAAATGCAATTATGAGTGCGGATTTTGCTTTCACACCGCAAAAACAAGTGACATCACCGAATTGGAAGAAGCTAAACGAGGTCTTGCCCTTGTTCGAGAGGCAGGTATGAGAAAAATCAATTTTTCTGGAGGTGAACCGTTTCTGTATCCCAAATATTTGGGCGAATTGGTCAAATATTGTAAAGAAGTTTTGCAATTGGAATCAGTGTCCATAGTCTCCAATGGCTCCAAAATAAAAGAATCGTGGTTCGAGTCTTACGCAAGTTACTTAGACATTTTGGCGATATCTGTGGATTCGTTTGATGAAAAAACTAATGTGCAAATCGGACGTGGTAAAGGGAAGCATCTCGCACAGTTGACGCACATTCGTGATTGGTGCGAAAAGTATTGTATCAAATTCAAACTCAACTCTGTTATTTGCACATACAACTGGGAAGAAAACATGGTCGAGGAGATATCAAATTTACGACCATTTCGATGGAAAGTATTCCAGTGTCTACTCGTTGATACCGAGAATGCGGGTGACAACGCAATTCGCAAAGCTGAAACCTATGTTATCAACGATGAACAGTACGAGTATTTTTGCGCAAGACATCGTCATTTGGCTTGCTTTGTGCCGGAGTCGAACGCCTTGATGAAAGAGTCGTACATTATATTGGATGAGTACATGCGTTTTTTGAACAAAGGCGATGTGTACGCTGAATCAGAGTCCATTTTAAAAGTTGGCGTTGAAAAAGCGATACAACAAATCGACTTTGATGTGGACGCGTTCCAAACGCGGGGCGGTGTTTACGATTGGACAAAAACGGATCATTTCGTTGCAAACGGAAATCTAAACAACAATTGCAACCCTGCGCTTGATTGGTAACTAAGTATTCCGTGTTTGTCATTACGTTTTAAGTCCGTGTTTACCAAAGTACATTTACATTATTTTACATTTAAGTATTAACTATGTGATTAATTTTCTGTTAATAAATTAAGTATGTCCAATTTTTATTTTTTATTTTATATGACAACTAGCTGACCGGTAGACTTCGTACCGCTTTGATAGTTTCCTAGACAACAAAACAAACAAAACGTCGACAATTTCCATGACAACAAAACAAACAAATCATTTGTCCGTTTAAGAACCAGTATCCTATGATGGACCCCTATAGCAGCGCCACCTACCGGGTCCAATTGTAAATCTAAACCATTCTGGAATCCACTTGAACACACACAGAAAATTTCATCCAAATCGATCCAGCCGTTTTGAAGGAGTTCAATACCATACACACGCACAGTAGATTTTTATATATAAAGATATCAAAATCAAACAAACCTCATTGGGCATTAAAAGCTTTAATCCTCGGGAGGAAAGAATCTACGGCATCTCCAGCGAACCTGGGGCAGTGCTGGAGACAGAACGCTGCTTCTTCAATGCCATACAAATTCTGTTTTTCGTTATGGTTACTTTTCATTTTTAACCCACACAAACTTTAAAGCTCTTCTTTTCTACCGATAAATAAACCGATTTTGATAAAACTTTATATGCTTGAGGGAAATACAGAGTTTAACAGTTAGTAAAACTTAAAAATTGTTTAACTGACTGTATGCGATTAGAAACCTTTTAAAGTGCACTTTTAATAGCATAAATTCAGTAAAACAAAGTTTTTTATACTTCATCATCATCATCATCAGCTCATTTTATGTCCCAGCAGTGGGCTGGGGCACGAGCCTTCCCTATGGATGGATAGGGAGAATGGGCCATAAACCACCACGCGGGCCCAGTGCGGATTGGCGGTTGTTAACGACTGCTAATGCAGCCGGGACCAACGGCTTTACGTGCCTTCCGAAACACGGAGGAGCTCGAGATGATAAATTTTTGGTCACCCATCCGATGACCGGCCTTTGCGAAAGTTGCTTAACCTCAGCACTCGCAGACCGGGCGCGTTAACCACTGCGCCATCGAGCTCCTCAATCCTTAATTGCTGTTAGGATAATTGTTTTATTGTTTAAAGTTCTGCCTATACTAAATTATGCACAAACCTTTTTTTATAAAATATTTTCTTAAATCCTTTATCTATCATCCATCCATCCCATAATACCTATAAGAAGATGAACAGTGAGAATCTAGGAAGAAAAAAACCCGCCTGCGTAAAATTAATAACTAAATAGAAAATCAACTGAAAAGGCCGGAACAAGATAAAAATTCAATAATTACATCAAGCCATGGCGGCCCATGTGTTTTTTAACGTCACCTATCTAAGAACACTTGGGTAGCTAAGACGAATCTAACGATACCTCAATTATGTGAATCCGTTCAGCGGTTCTAGAGATATGAGGTAATAATAGTTATTTGTTATACAAGAGTGCAAAGTTGCTTTTTAACCCTGGAGATCAACATAATGAGGTTTATTATAAACCTCATTATGTTGATCTCCAGGGTTTATTTATAATAAATGCCCAAGCCCAGGTGCCTAAGCTGTCACGAGGCTAAGTGATATATCCAACCGTTTGGTCAGCACTTAACGAACGATAAAGCAGCCAAATATCCTCTCTCTCTATCTTGAGATTTTAAAATGAAACCTTTTTAACATAAAATCCTAAAAGTAGCATTCTATCAGTAAAATATATTTTTTTGAAATTGGACCAGTGGTTTCATTTAATATTATATTGATTTTGATAATTTGGAGACAATTCAAAAACTCTTTTCTATTAAGTTTAAGTAAAATTTTTTTTTTTAGTTTTATTTCACTTAATTAAATTTAATTTCATACCCTTCTTGCCGCTAGTGCAATGCAAGCAATGACAAAGATCGTGGCCTATCGTCGCGGTTGACACAGTTTTCGTCACCAAAAATATAGAATTCCATTGAAATTTTACTAAATGAAATTAGGGTTGCCACCCGTACTTTAATATAAAGTATTGTATGTTATTTCGTGTAATTGTAGGTACTGTATACTTTATGAGAACAATAAAGTATGCGATAATACTTTATTTCACTTATTTTAGTTCTCTGGGATTCATTTTACATATACATAACACACAAAAACGTTGCTGTGCAGCTATTTAGCAGTGATAATTATTTGTTAAAATTAAAAGTTGCTAAAAGCAATGAGATGTATTTAGTTAAGCGAAATAAGTAATCGTACTTTATTTGGACAGAATGTACTTTTTTATTCTACCTTTCAATAACCAATGTACAGACGGCTGCACGTCAACCTATCCAAAACTGTCAAATTTCTTCAATACATTTTCAACCATATGCCGTTTGCATAAAGTTCAAAGTTTATTGAGGAAATTTGACAGTTTGTGGTAGTCTGACGTGCAGTGCAGGCGTGTGTACTTACTTTATTTGTACAAAAAAAAGGTGGCAACCCTATCTGTATTCATCATCATCATCATCAGCTCATTTTATGTCCCCACTGCTTGGGCACGAGCCTTTCCTATGGATGGATAGGGAGAACGGGCCATAAACCACCACGCGGGCCCAGTGCGGGTTGGTCTGTATTCGGTTATCGCTAAAGGCACAAATCAGTCGCTGACCCCTATTTCTAATGATTAAAGGAAAAAAGGTTCCTATCGAACACTGCGGTACCACTACCCTAGTACCTAGGATAACAATGAACAATCAGCCAAAAGGAAGTCAAAGGAAGTTCTCGGAAGGTAATCATTACGTCGATAACAACACGAAATAAGAAGACTGCAGAAGGTATGCTTCATTTATTTATTTAAATCAGACATCTTACAAGCTTACAGATGAGTCATCCAAGGCGCTAATAAGATTATTTATAAACACAGAGAGAAAGAAAAAGAAATGTCCGCTTAGTCAATAATATTACATAAGTACTTACCAAAAAATTAATAATATAAAATGAAAAATAATAATTAGTACATAGATATGATGTCAAATTATACAATACAAAATAGTACCTACCTAAAAACAACACGACTTACAAAACAATACGATACTGTCAAATATACAAAGCACAAATGTCAACAAATCAATTATGTGGACGGTCTCACGCAACCTTACCTTCTGGGTCTCTCTTTTAGTATCGCGTTCGCCGGTTTTGCCTACTACCGCACCGATTAAAATACTCTACGACGAACAAACATCCGACTTTAAATGACCTAAGCTGTAATGGGTGCCTAAAACTAAGTTTTGTTTACTATCCGTATTCTTTCAATTACATTTACGAAAACGAAAATTAGTATGGTATTGAAGCAGCGCCTCCTGGCGACATACGAGAAGAGTTAAGGCACGGTAGTGCCCCCGCCAAGTCGAGCAAAAAAGCGGCACGGCATACTTTTCTCGAAGCAGTTCAAGCCATTTTTTTTTATTGTTGATAAAACTAGAAGCCTGAATTTTCAGTAACCAAGCAGGCATTGTAAAAATACGGTATATTTCAAATTTCATTCAATTTGAACCAATAGTTTAAGAATTATAACTGGTAAAAGATACCATTAAAAACAAACTTGTAAAATTTTTTTTAATGTTATTCTCGTTTTCATTTACGTGATCGAATGGCGAATAAAACTCGCATTCGGCACAGGCAGGCTGGTTATTTGCAATTTCACCATTGTGCTACATTGCATTGTGTAGGTACATACTACCATCTTTATATTATAACTAGCCGTCACCCGCCCGCTCCGTTGTGCGAAAATAATGGATCAATGAATGCTAAATAAATTAATTATTAGGTTTACCAACATCAATTATAGCCTATCATTTGCACAATCTCATGTTTATATACTACATACAAATTTTCATCACGATCGGTCAAGCCGTTCTTGATTTATAAGAGGACATGTATACAGTTACAGACAGACAAAGATATTAAAAACTTATAATCAATCTGGGAACGATTATTTGAATACAAACAATCTGACGCCTATAAATAAATAAATAAATAAATAAATAAACTTTCCTACACTCACACTAATTATCTAGCCCAAGAGAAGCTTCGTTATGAAACTCGATAAATGGTTACTAGACAACGGATAAACATACTTAAAATATTTAAATACATACTTATTATACATAGAAAACACCCAGACCCGAGACAATTTAGAAAAACAATAATTTCTAAATTGACCCGACCGGGGATCGAACCCGGGACCTCGGAGAAGGCGACACCATGAAAACCGGTGTGCAAGCCACTCGACCAAGGAGGTCGTCGTCGTCTTATTATGTGTCCTATAGACACATAATAAGTATATTTTTAATGATTGTCGTTGTACTCATATGTCGATCTTTACCTCCAAATATCTCGGTAACGTGAACACTTTAAGGTGTTGCCAGATTGTTTCAATCCCCTTTGCTCATAGTTTTGGGAATGATCGCAGATTGACACAAAAAAAAACTCAACACTTTATGACGATATAGTCACATATACAGGGTTATTTGTAAAACACCAACAACCTAGTTATGGTACCCCCTGGCCCACATTCCCATCAATCAGCTCTTGCTTGAGAGGGCTGACATTGTAACTCCGATAAGTAATTCTTAGAAAACTGACACACATTAAACATCCGCTGGTATTAATCTTAAATAATTTAGAGCATTAGCGTCTGGATCTTAGCATTGACCAGACCTCTTCACCTTCAGTATATTAAGACCTCAAAATCGGTCATAGTAGTTATAAGGTCTCTACATTGACCACCTTAGTATTATATTCCTTTTTCATTGTAAGTTTTTGTATAGTTTTTAAAAACTATTAAATACGTTCCCAAAATTTGACTGGCGCAGCCGGAGCGGATTTGTCAGAAATTAGTAAACTACTATCGCGAATCCGTCGAACCAAATAAAATTGTCAAAGTGCAAAGAACGTCGAGTATGGGAGCTATCGGTTGGTGAGTAAAACTTTTTGCCTTCCTTTACCAATCCTGTATTTTTCATTTTAACGTAATTATATATGTTAATATCGAGATAAGCCTTCTCTCGTTTTAACGTAACCTTACGTTACTACTACGAGTATATAACTCTACACGTAGTATAGACTAAGAAAATATAGAAAAGAAAATAAATAAGTTTTGAGAATAAACCAAGTTATAATTAAAATTTTAAATAGAATTTTTTTTTTAAAGTGAAATAAGTACGTAATTATTGATGAATAATTATATTGCTAAATGCTAAATCTTTTTAACTTTTAGTACATGTTAATAATTGTAGTTTCTTAAGTGTGTTTCATTTATTTTAAATCGTGATTTTTGTGTAATTAAAGTATAAAAATGGAGCCGGAAAATCCAATTGAAACAATTAGGATGATTCCAAGTGAAATGCTTAGGTTAATTCCCCTTTTTGGAGGAGATAAGCGACATTTAAGTTTATTTATACGTAAAAGTGAATACGTAATTTCAAACTACAGAGGTAGCATAGCTCAAGACCTCTATGTTTATTATGCGATAACAAGTCGACTCATCGACGACGCCGCCGCGCTCTTATCGGAACGAGAAGATGTGACGTCATGGACTGAACTAAAGCTATTATTAGAACAACATTTTGGAGATCCGCGTAGCGAGGAGTGTATCGCGCTTCAATTAGAAAGTTTAAAGATAAAAAGTAATGAAAGCTTTTTAGATTTTTGCAATAGAATTCAATCTGTCAGATCTAATTTAATGTCTAAAATTAATTTGTTAGATGATGATAATGAGAAAAAAGGTAAAATTATGATTTGCAATAGTAAAGCAATGGATGTTTTTATGTACAATCTCCCAGAGGAAATGGTGAGAATTGTTCGATTAAATGCACCTAAAACTTTAGAACTGGCCTTACAAATAGTTTTGGAAGAGGTAAACTTTCACGAACGATATAGTTTACGTAATAAATCTATTAACATTGCAAATAAACCACAGATGCCTAATAATTTTAATCAAAATTCTTTTAAATTTGGATTACAAAACAATAATAACACACCTTTACAATTTAAACCAACTTTACAACAAAAATTTGGAGCAATGCCCACACCTAATACATTTGGTCGTCCACAGTTTGGAGGACGCACTTTTCCTTTTAATAACCGTAATAACTTTTTCGGTAATAATAATAAACAAATGCAGCAAGGGTTAAGTCCACAATTTGGATATCGCCCTCAGTTTAATAACAATAATCAGATGCAGCAAGGGTTCCGTACACAGTATGGATATCGCCCTCAGTTTAATAATAATAATAATCAAATGCAACAATTTGGATATCGTCCCCAGTTTGGTTACCGCCCGCAATTAGGTAATAATAATATGCAACCGCAACAGTTTGGTAATAAGCCTCCTCAAAATACGGATGTGTCAATGCGTACAGCACCATTTAAACCATCTCTTAATGTGAATGAGTTATCTCATATGGATATGAATTGTGACAATAATTATTATGATTACTCTGATTATGATAATTTTTATGAGGAACAACAAAATTACGATAATGAGTTTTTTTATACAGACCCATATGGTGAACAAGTAACACAAGAGACCCCTCAAACTAACTCACACATAAATCATCTACCGCAGGATGAAAATTTTCACACAATAGCCTCTACGGAAAAACCGAAAGAATAGAATTAAACTGTGACCCGACACTTAAACTTCCTTACATCTATATACCAGAAATAGATGCCAAGATGATGATTGATACTGGTAGCACTAGATCCTTCATGAGTCCTAGAAAAGCTTATAATCATTTTTATAATTATATACGTCCTGAACCATTTAAAGTAGTAAGTACTCACTCTTCTAGTGAACACAGTGAAATTATAGAAATACCACTTTTACCAACATTTAAAAGCAAGAGTTTCCACAAATTTTATCTATACGATGTAGATGCACGTTACGATGGACTTATAGGTAACGATTTGTTACATCAATTAGACGCATTAATTGATTTAAAACATTTAATTCTGAGAACAAAAACTACTAGTATTCCTATAATTAATAATAATCTTGATTACACTATAATTCTACAACCGCGATGTGAACAACGAGTAAAGTTGCCCACAGACCAATTTTCTGGCGAAGCTATTTTAAATTTTAAAGAACTTTATGATGGCGTACGAATGCCTAGCGCAATCGTTAATTGTATTAATGGCTATGCATCAACGATAATTCAAAACACAACAAATAAAGAATTAGAACTTAAAGTTACAAAGCCTTTTAAGGTAATAAAACATAAATCAGACGAGACCGACTTAAATTATATTGAATCCACTAAAGATATCGAAATAGATAAACTTCTTATTGATAATTTAATAGATAATAATGATAATTTAATAGTTAATAAATTTAATAGAATCAGAACAAAGAATGAAGACCCTATATTTGTGAAACCATATAGACAGGCCCCAGTACAAACTAACGAAATCAACAAACAAGTAGAAAAGCTTTTACAAGATAATGTTATAAAACAGTCTCATTCTCCATGGAACGCCCCTGTGCACCTTGTGCCAAAAAAAATGGATGCAACAGGCGAGGCTAAATTCAGAATGGTGATTGACTACAGAAGACTCAATGACATTACAATCGATGATAGGTACCCCCTACCCAACATAACCGATCTATTTGATAAGTTAGGAAAGAGTGTATACTTCAGTACTATCGATTTAGCCTCCGGTTACCACCAAATAGAGATAGAAAAGCAAGATAGAGAGAAAACCGCCTTCAGTTCACAGAATGGACACTTTGAGTTCATCAGAATGCCCTTCGGTCTCAAGACAGCGCCCGCCACGTTCCAACGTACCATGGATAACGTGTTGCGAGGCCTCCAGGGCATACATTGTATGGTTTATCTAGATGACGTAATCGTTTTTTCATCTAGCCTAGAAGAACATATACAAAAACTACGATATATATTTGATAGACTTAGACAGACGAATTTAAAAATCCAACTGGATAAGACAGAATTTTTAAGAAAGGATGTTTTATACCTTGGACACGTTATAACTAAAGACGGACTAAAACCTAACAACGACAAAATTAATGCAGTAATAAATTTTCCAATTCCTAAGACAACCACAGATATTAAAAGTTTCCTTGGATTAGTTGGCTATTACCGACGCTTCATACAGGACTTTGCAAAAGTAACACAACCTTTAACAGCTTGTTTAAAAAAACGTAATAAAATTATAGTCGATCAGAAATATATGGATGCTTTTAATAAATGTAAAGAACTATTGACTCATGCCCCTCTTTTACAATACCCTGATTATAACAAACCTTTCATTTTAACTACGGACGCGTCCAATATCGCTTTAGGCGCCGTACTTTCGCAAGGACAGATTGGAAGTGATAAGCCCATCGCGTACGCTAGTCGTACATTAACCGATACGGAAGCGAGATACAGCACTATCGAAAGGGAGTTACTCGCAATCATATGGGCCACTAAACACTTCAGGCCTTACCTCTATGGTCAAAAATTCTTCATATATACTGATCATCGTCCCTTAGCGTGGCTTAATTCCCTTAAAGACCCAAACAGTAAACTTACCCGCTGGAGGTTACGCCTACAAGACTTTGATTTCGAGATAATTTACAAAAACGGCAAACAAAATACAAACGCAGACGCTCTCTCAAGGGTAAAGGTTAACGCCCTTGATTCCGATGACGAAGGACAGTCAATGCAGGTTAACGTAGATGAGAACGAAATAAAACTTCAAGGACAAATGGCTGAAGTTCTCCAAAATATACAACAGCTGGCTACTAATCAACGTCGACATGACTCTTCCACTATATCCATTTCAGACCAAAGTAGAACAGCATCATTGAGCCCTATAACCATTTCTGATGAAAGTATTCCCGAGTACCCTGTGAGATCGCCTTCTGAAGAAAGTAAATCACATACAGTACATTCAGCAACAGAGTTAGAGTCAACCGGAATTCCGATTTTACGTGAAGCTATAGACAGCAAACCAAATCAAATTTTAGTACATTTTTGGTTTAAAAACGATATGAATGTTAATATTTTGTCAAACGCGAAACAAAAGATTTTAGAAGTATTTTTGCCATTAGATAATCCCGAATTAGTTAAAAAATTTCTTAAAGAATACATTAGACCAAAATTAAAGTATTTCATTTATTTTGAACATAAAAATCATCGCGCATTATTTAGTAAAGTCGTGATAGAACTATTTAAAAAGGATATGATACAGCTTTATGAATGCACAGAGCGAGTAATTTCTATTGAAAATGAAAAGGAGCAAAGAGCTGTAGTTCTGAAACATCATTTAGGAAAAACCTGTCACAGAGGTATTAAAGAGACGTTAGTTAGCCTTAGAAGAAATTATTACTGGGATAATATGCCTGAAACCGTTTCAGCTGTTATCAATTCATGCGAAGCTTGCAGAAAAATGAAGTACGACCGAAAGCCAATTAAACCCTTTTTACAACTTACACAAACACAAGATGCTCCCTTTCAGGAGTTATTTATAGATACATTTTCCATAGAAGGGAAATCATACTTAACCCTTATAGACGCTTTTAGTAAATTAGGACAGTGTATAGAGATAGCATCTAAATCAACCCCGGAAATAGTACGAGCTCTAATGAAGTATTTTTCCTTTTATGGCACACCTAGAAAGATTAGTTCCGACCCTGGCACCGAATTCAATAATGAATTACTAAAAGAATTTTTGTGTTTACATAAAGTAGAATTACATATAGGCACTGCTAACAATCCAAATTCGATGGGATTAATAGAAAGGTTTCATTCTACAGTAATAGAAATATATCGACTTGCAAAGTACGAACAGAAATGTACCGACGCAGCTTCAATTATGACGTACTCAGTGATGGCATATAATCATGCTATACATTCCGTAACAGGACTTACTCCGTTTGAAGCAGTTCTAGGTCATACAGACTCAGAGACCCCTTTTAACATAGATTTCGATAAAACTTATATACAGCAAATAGTAAAAGATCATGCAAAACGAACGAAATTCTTGTATCAACATTTAGCGGATAAAATGAAAGCAAATAAAGAACGAATCAGAAAAGCAAAAGGTGGTGAAAGCGAAATGCAATTATCACCTGGAAAAACTATATTTGTAAAAAGCGTAAATAAGCGAAAAAGCAAGGATCAACCAAGATATGTCAAAGCTCAAGTTGTAGGCGAAACAGATAGAAATGTAGTACCAATCAGGATGGGGGAGCGAATCACGAAAGCTCCAATTAAAAATATAAAACGCCCTCCGCAGGTGGTGCTTTCTGATCCGGATCGTGATGCCGGTGCTGGCCCTTCGTCTGCAATCCCTTGATGGCAACCCTGGTATCCTGCCAGTGAAAGAAGGTCAAGCTTTCATAGAAATAGATAGTTGGAATATTATAAAAACCATACGATTAGATAACATTTATAATGACTTAATTTTAATCAAAACTAAATATAAAGAATTTACAAACTTACTAGAATTAAATAAACCTTTCCCTCATGATTTTGTTAATATGTTTATGCATACAAATTATATTCAAGATATGACTATAAACAAATATCGCCAATTAGTCCCCCAACAACGTTTCAGAAGAGGAATAATAAATCCATTAGGATCATTGATAAAAGTAATTACTGGCAATCTTGATCATAAAGACGCAGTTAAATATGACAAATTGATTTCAGCACAAAATAAAAACCAAGTTGTTGTTTCTAAAAAGCTAACGTTAATCTCCAAAATCTTAGACAGTTTTATTAATACCACTGAAACAATTCACAACAATTCACAGATTATAAACGCACGACTTGGGAAAGTTGAAGCCACACTTAAAGATTTAACTACTAAAGCAGATAACTCATTGTTTGCTTCATATGTATTAGGATTGTATAGTCTTTTTATAAGTAATTTCCGTACTATATTTATTCAATTGAGTGAAATTGAAACAGCGTTAGCATTCAGCAGAAATTCTATATTACATCAATCAATAGTAAACTCTACAGAACTTTTATATCATTTAAAGTTAATCTCAAAATATGGCAATTTGGTTTATTCTCCTACAGAGTCTAATTTAGTAAAAATAGAGGAAACAATTAAAGTAAAATCGTTCACTAAAGGACATCAGATTTCATTTATTATGGAAGTACCGCTTGTTGAAAATTACACATATAATTACTTTAAATTATACTCCTTACCTATTTTCCTTGAACCTGAAAAGAAAACCCTAGCCATATTTCCTAAATACCCATACCTGTTGGCAAAAGGCTCGAAGTACTTACCGATAGAGAGTCCCTGTCGCGCCCTCACCGCTGAAGATTACTTCCTGTGCGCTGAGGATAATAAAGCCATGTATACTGAACTTACCTGCGTGGAACAACTGATGAAATTTGACAAAAACCTGAGTCGCTGCCATCAACATCAGATTAAAATTGAAGACGTAAGAATACAGAAAATTAACCCTGAAAATTGGATACTATTCACTAAACAGCAGATTACAATCATAAAACAATGTAATGTTGAAATAAGCCATTATCCTGTAAAAGGAACTTACCTTATAACACTGGACGAGCCTTGTGAGTTGAAGATCCAAGGCATACACATCAGCAGCCACATCGCCTACGAGGAAAATAATAGAGTTGCACCGCTACCTATCATAAACCTACCGTTGCTACAAGCTACGACGACGTCTACGAACACAGCTTTATCGAGTGCAAGCGTACTGAATATGAATGACGTAAACCTCGATGAAATCAAGTACATGTCGCGAGTGTTACAGCAAAGTGAAGTGATTGATAGTGCGGCTTTTAGAGAAAATGACTCTACATTTCGTACCTTATTTTATGTAATTTTTAGTTTAATAAGTTTGATTTTTCTTATAATTTTAATCTGTTTTTGTAAAAAGAACATTGTATCCTTTATACAAAATTATCGGAAAAGTTCGGTTAACGAAAATCCCGATAATTTTGCTCTTAGGGAGGGAGGAGTTATGGTACCCCCTGGCCCACATTCCCATCAATCAGCTCTTGCTTGAGAGGGCTGACATTGTAACTCCGATAAGTAATTCTTAGAAAACTGACACACATTAAACATCCGCTGGTATTAATCTTAAATAATTTAGAGCATTAGCGTCTGGATCTTAGCATTGACCAGACCTCTTCACCTTCAGTATATTAAGACCTCAAAATCGGTCATAGTAGTTATAAGGTCTCTACATTGACCACCTTAGTATTATATTCCTTTTTCATTGTAAGTTTTTGTATAGTTTTTAAAAACTATTAAATACGTTCCCAAAATTTGACTACCTCGCAAGACTAGGTAGCTAACATTATAAACAACAACATTTGTTCTACGACTTTTGATAATTTGGCACATATTACTTTCATACAAAAATAAAAATTCACAGATTTCGTAGTCCCCGCAAGAATCGGAGCATTGAAAATGAATACAAAAATTAAAAAAAAAGAAAACATTTTATTTTAAATAACACAATTCCAACTTGAATGCATTTCTCGCCTGCATTCGCATCTTTTAACACCATTACCATGACGATCGGTCAATAATCAAAGAAGCTACACCCGTTTTTCTACAATACCAAATCTAAAGGGACCACCTACAGGTCACAACACAATTATTAACCAATTTAAAAAAAACGACGGGTTGCACTCTGGGAGTGCCGGCAGAAGTGAAAACTTGAATATTAACGTTGTGCATTTTTGATATTTTGGAATGGTTAGGGAATAATTTTGCATGAATTGCTTTAATTATCAGTATAAAAGTAATCTCATTTAAGTGGTAGAATACAATATTTATTTATTGGGCTATCGTACACAAACATGACAATTTATATTACATTAAAAAAATATATTAAGTTATATTAAAAAATTATATTACGCCGCGCCAGCTGTCTACTCTCCATCCGTCTTACGAATTTTCGATCAGGTCACGTGTCCTGCTGACGCGACTTTAACATTTTTTACCCATTCCAAAAAAAGTGCACAACGCCGCTAAAGAAGTTTTCACTTCAAAATTTTTTCGTCATTTTATAGCTAAACTAGAACCCCTTTTTTCTTTTTTTCATTAGTCAGTTTTTTTTAAAAATTACAATTTAGTATACAAACACCCCCAAAAAAACAGTTTTTTTATATTTTCACGACACAAAAACAAAATCTACCTAGCTCAACCACCGTTTTGTTTTGTCATGATAAATATCAAAATAATGTGTAGAAAGGGTGCCTCAATACCTTTGCACACTATGATAAATTGCTCAACTAGAAAATAAACGTCCGTTTAATCGTTACCTTTAGTTTAATACTATGTTTACCTTGGACAGATAGTAGTAATTTTATTTTAGTTTACCCTTTACCCATTTTTTTTTTTAGATTTGATTTATTGAATTTAAATACCACCAAACAAAGACATTCTTAAGCTGCATCAAAAACAGGCCTCTCCAGTTATATTTACAGCTTCTTCATGGGTGGTACATAGAACCACATGTTCACGTAAGAATGGTATAATCACGCTAAAAAAGGTAACTGCAGTACTGTACGGCAAATATTGCAAAGCAAAAGTTAATAAGGTAGGTAAATATAATATATCATAGTGGTTCCGGGTTGCGCAGCGTAACTAAAATCAACTTTACATATTAAATTACGTATGTGTAAAGTACACGAGAAATCTTAATAAGTGACTCATTTATGACTTTGTGTAAATACACCTTTTATGATCCATTTAAGATTGCCAAGCACAAAAATCAGTAGAGCACCATTATTTTAGTATTACTACTGGCAATACCTAAAATTGCGGCCATATTTCTTTCTTGTGTGCGTTGGATCTCACCGTGTCGAGATGAGGTTAGTTTTTGTGTCCAAATATATTTTATTAACAGTTACAAAGTATAACAAAACTGTATAATGAAGTTAAAAATGCGCCTTTGAATACAATGTATATTTTCATCTATAAAATCTTGGTAAACATTGTCATATCGACTTTTTGTCAGTACGTTGAAACCATGTGGTCATTGGTTTTATTTTTTGTTTTACAGTTCCTTAAAGCTGCAGAAGAGGCTTGCAGCCTCGGTTATGCGATGTGGTAAAAAGAAAGTGTGGTTAGATCCCAATGAGATCAATGAAATCGCCAATACCAACTCCAGTAAGTATGGACACATTACCTAGTTGTTGCCCAAACCTGTACAATAGATAAGCAATACGAATTACGATGTTTTCACTACACTTCACTACAATTACTTCTGTTTAATTGATTATTTATAATGTTTTTTAATTTACATGGTTTTATCGACAACTATAAATGTAGTTTTTACCCGGCTAAATGACATTTAATTTCATGATCGATTTTACGAGTACCTATCACTTATTTTAGGACAGAACATCCGTAAGATGATCAAGGATGGTCTCGTCATCAAGAAACCAGTAGCGGTACATTCCCGCGCTCGAGTCCGTAAGAACACAGAGGCTCGCAGAAAGGGACGTCACTGTGGCTTCGGTAAGAGAAGAGGTACTGCCAATGCGCGTATGCCACAAAAGGTAAATAAAAAATCTTTATATTTTGCAGTTAGGTCACTGAACAACTATATTCTAATAGTGTATATAGGCATTTTTACACAAAACAGACTAGTTTTTTTACGTTAGTACCTATGTGAAGTTTTGTTTTTTTTCAACCTTACATTAACCTTTTATTAATTCTTAACTTTTTTCACACAATGTGTAGGTCTTCAATTAATAACTGAGTATTGCAATTTTGCACAAGTAGCTGCCTTTTACATTATGGTTTTATTAGCGTTTAATAAGCAGACTAACAAACTATTCTTTGATACAATCTCTTATCTGGTCTGGTCCTGCTCCTAGTGTGCACTCGCACCTCAACACTCGCTGAGGTTAAGCAACTTTTGCAAGGGCTGGTCATCAGGTGGGTGACCAAAAATTTATTATTTCGAGCTCCTCCGTGCTTCGGAAGACATGTAAAGCCGTAGGTCTCGGCTGCATTAGCAGTTGTTACCAATCCGCAGTGGGCTCTCATGGTGGTTTATGGCCCGTTCTCCCTTTCCATCCATAGACGAGATGATGAAATGAGCTGATGATGACTGAAAAGCATTAGAGAGGGCTATGCTTGATGTTTTTCTGTGTGATCGAATTATCTCTACTATGTTTAATTAAAGTTTGTAATTAGAGTAAGAATTTTGCCTTCATCTTACTTGAAATTAAGTGATAATAAAGCCAAATGTGGAAGCGCACTTCTCTTTGAATCCTCAACTACTGAGGCACATTGCTATCTTGTCTCTAGCTGCCGGAACACAACAATGCTACAAACATTGATGTTATGGTGACATTATAACACATCATTTACCACACATATTGTATTTAGTACATAGTGGAAATTAACTAACAACTTTAGTTTTGTAAAATTAATGTACAACACCACACCTGGACACCTTGGTGGCAAAGTACTCAGCCCGATAACTGCTGCGTACAATTCCCAGTTTGTGTGGTGTATTTCAGAGTTTTCAATGCATAGCCCGGGTTTGTGATCACCATCCCGATTCCGTGCACACAGTCCTTAATATAGGCAGCTTATGAAGAAGCGTATGTGGCAATGAACAAGTACCGCACAAGACTGAGACCAACACACCAACCTATTGCTGAATATTGATTGTGGTGATTAAGCCATTACCTATCAAAGTGATTACTCGATTTCAATGATTGAGGTCTTTGCCCAGCAGTGTGTCAGCTATGTGTTATTTACTTTACTTGCAGGCTCCTGCACATCAACCATTTAAACTGTCATATTTTTTCAATAAATGTTCGACCATATGCTTATTATATAAAGTTCAAAATATTGAGAAAATTAGACATTTTGTGGTAGTCTGATGTGAATGTACAAATAAATATTAGTGGTGTCTTCAATATTTTGAAAACTATATACCTACTAAACCTAATTGTTTACAGGAATTATGGGTACAAAGGCAAAGAGTTCTTCGTAAACTGCTCCTCAAGTACAGAACAGCCAAGAAGATCGACAGGCATCTTTACCACGCCCTGTACATGAAGGCGAAGGGTAATGTGTTCAAGAACAAGCGTGTGCTCATGGAGTACATCCACAGGAAGAAAGCTGAGAAGGCTAGGACTAAGATGCTCAGGTTTGTAATACTATATCTGAAAGATAGCATTCATTGTTTCTATTATGTGATTCCAGAAAATAGTTTCATTTGATTGTGTCAATAGCTAGTCAATACAGCCCTGGGATGGTGTAACCAGTTTTTATTATTTTAGAATCGACCAAGTAGTTCCAGAGATTGCACCTTTGTGCCAGATATTGCACCACCATTGTGTAACAGAAAGGTGTAGTCAAAATTAAAAGATCAGGTAGGCTACTCTTGACGCAAACTCAATCTCAATACAATTCCAATGCAATTAATATGTATCGATATTGGGATAAGTTTCGCAATTTCTGAACTCCCCACCTCGTTAATAATTTGTTCACTCAATTTCCATGCAATTTAATTCCAATGTAGCGCTATTATTGCTTTTAAAGAGTGCCATTTGAATTTTTTAGATTTGGGATTGGATATTGATTATTGCGATTGTGTTTCAAGAGTAACCCACCTGAAGTGTATCCAATCTAGATCTTGTATGCAGAGTTACTAAGGCATAATTATTAACTTTATATTGCTATACAATTTTTAATTAAACAGTTCTATTGTGACGACACATCAAAATAAACAAGTCGCAGGTCTAGTTTATGATCACTGCTGCTTGCTTATGCGCGCCTGACGCGTATGACTTCACGAATATAAATATTTATATACCTAATTGCATGAAAAATTAATAAAGTTAATACCTAGTTGTCTCAGTAACAACACATACAAGATCAAGATTGGATACACTTTGGATCTTTTCATTTTGACCACACTTTTTTGTTACACAATGTATAAAAAAAATAGATTAAGATTTAAAAATAAGGTGGGTGTGGTTCTTTTTTGTTACCGTCACTCATTACATTAAGATTAAGATTACATCAAGAGTAGATTGTAATCAAACACTATACTGATCTACTGATGTTTATTTCACATAATTATCATTTTATCCGGACGCTTTGTATGCTTTGCAGGGTATGTAGTTAGTGTCCAATGCTAGTATATTCTTCATCAAAAACAATATAATTACTAGCTGATCGGCGGACTTAGTACCGCTTTGATAGTTTCCATGACAATGTTTCCATGACAACAAAACAAACAAATCATTTGTCTGCTTAAGAGCACTTGTATCCCATGATGGAACCCTATAGCAGCGCCACCTACAGGGTCCGATTGTAAATTAAACCATTCTCGAATCCACTTGAACACACAGAAAATTTCATCCAAATCGGTCCAGCCGTTTAGAAGGAGTTCAATAACATACACACGCACAGAAGATTTTTATATATAAAAATAGTTTTTAACTTCCTTAAATAGCTGGCCTTATAATTCCAATATATAACCTGCCAGATGGGACATATATAATACTGCCAGTTGCTGGAAAAATCGGGATGTGATCTGTACAATACAAGGGATTCGCGTAACACGAAGAAGG
Source organism: Eudonia mercurella (assembly GCA_963082485.1). Taxonomy (NCBI): domain Eukaryota; kingdom Metazoa; phylum Arthropoda; class Insecta; order Lepidoptera; family Crambidae; genus Eudonia; species Eudonia mercurella. The sequence goes on along the minus strand of OY720023.1, from coordinate 25,470,379 downwards.
CCTATGCCTCAGTAGGTGGATTTGAACTAATGATGAAGATAATGATAAAATTTTATAAACAATGTTATGTAATCATCATCAGCTCATTTTTTATATCCCAACTGCTGGGGCACGAGTCTTCCCTATGTATGGATAGGGAGAAATAATATAAATATAACAAACAATGTAATAACATTTAATTGTCTTTGTGTACTCAGCGACCAGGCGGAGGCCCGCCGCAACAAGGTGAAGGAGGCTCGCAAGCGACGCGAGGAGCGTATCGCCGCCAAGAAGGAGGAGCTGTTGCAGACGTTCGCGCGCGAAGACGAGGCCGCCGTCACCGCCAAGAAGTGATGCTCCGCCGCGATCCAATAAACATCTGAGGGTCGATTGCCTGTTTTATTTCATACAACTTACAACGCATCCTCATGTGCCTCATTAAATTGTGGTCCTTCACAGTGAAGAGTACTAGGTTTTCACTATTCAATCAGTCGACTACTGTGAATACAGACAATAGAATTTTAATGAGAGGTTAATGTATAAAAGCTCTTAGACTACATATCTTCATTATGGCTCTTATCCTTTATACATTTTATAAACTTTAAAGTTCAATATTATTCGAAACTAGAATTACTTTTTGTGAATAAGGAAAATACAGAGAGATCTAGTTAATTCTAATTGAAAAAAGAAAGTGTTGAAAAAATTCCACGAGCGGGATACGAATCCGCACCCCATGACATGCCGGGTCAGGTGTACTACTAACTGCTATCGTAGCTCAATCCAACTCTCCGAGAACTATCTACTTTTACTTTGTAAGCAAAAACAAAAAAACGCTGACGTAGTTGTCGACATCGAATAGGGGGCTCCTTTGGCGGTGCAAACCTGCATCGCGCTATGGTTTCGTTTTCGCGATGCCTATATTTAAATTTGTACCTACTCGTATTGAAAAACCTGCAGTTTTATCGTAGCCGGATGAAATATTTTTAACTAGTGAACCCGGCGGACTTCGTACCGTTTTGACAGTTTCCATTCATTCCCGTTGGAATATCGGGATAAAAACTATCCTATGTGTTAATCCAGGTTATAAACTATATGTATGTATGTATATGCATCTGTATGTATGTATATCCATCCGTTGCAGCGTGAAGAAGAAACAAATATACATACACAATACACACAAACTTTCGCATTTATAATATTAGTGTGATAATCATAGTTAATTCTATTTTGAGAGGCATAATATTACATAAATAGTTGACTCGTGGTGGATTTTGGCCTCGGACACAACAAGACTATCGTCTACTCCATGTCCTCGAACCACTGATCCCTTCTCCCATTCTCTCTACGTGCCCGAGCCAAAGAAGCCTGGCTGATTGAAATTCTCCTATGTTAGACTTTGACACTAGCTCTTTGTTCTCTGTGTTCTGTTACTTTTTGTTGGGCAAGGATCTACAGCAGAATTTTCATTTCTGCGACTAGCTCTTACTTAGAGCATTAATTTAAAGCTTCCAGTAAAAAGTTTTAAATGTCACTTTCGATCAATAACTTGAATTTTTGAATATAAGTTCACGTTTTATATATAAAAAATGAACTTGTATTCGAAAGAACGTATAACTTTTATTATTATCGAAAGTGACATTTAAAACTTATCTTTACTGAACTAAGTATATGCGCGCTCGTCTCGTAATCTCGTTTCGCGTAGTATCGAGATTCGAGATTTTATTCTACTTACTGAGTGACGCACGAATTTCTTTTTACTATGATTATAAACACCATTGTTTTATTATTATTATTATTATATATATTTTTATCGGTTCGGAAGCACCTCAATCCTTATTCCCTGAGAATCCCATTCCCCGAGGATTCTGTCCCGGAGGATCCCGAATGCGATAAAAAAAAATAACTTGTTATTTTTTCTATTGCGTTTAACTTGTACCGTTAACAAAAAATATGTTAATTTATAAATATACATGGTCACTTTTTTATCACCGTCCAAACCATCTGAGATGACTCCCGTGATACAAACAAAAAACTCTTACTATTGGACCAACTCAACTCTAACTCGAAAATAATATTCAGCTGCTCCATACAAAACATCAAAATTCATTCGACCAAAATGTATGGAACAGCTTAATTTTATTTTCGACTTATGGACTTTGTCCAATAGTAAGTTGTTCGTTTGTATCACGGGAGTCATCCCAGAAGGTTTGGACGGTGATAAAAAACTCAACCGGTATATTAGCATCAAATACATTAAAAAGACACTTTATTTAAATATGAACCCACCCTGTCAGGGCACGTTAATGAGTGATACATTCATTATACCTACATAATATAACATAACCGTGAGATAGACATCTCAATTTTATTTTTATATAATTTTAATTTATGGTTTATATAACTAATGCTACGACCACACTATCGCGGTATCGCGAACTTTTTCCGTTTTCACAAGTCGGGCCAAGCAATACTCTCATTTAAGAACACGGTCAAAAAGTAATTATTGCTTGTGAAAACGGCAAATGTTCGCGATAGCATAGTAGAATGAAACAAGTAGGTCGACTCGGCCCCCGAGCAAGCGATAATCACCTAAACTTTCAGGGCTGTCGCTTTTAATTAGAATGAGGTAGGTATCTACATATAAAATAAGAACATACTTAGAATATGAATACATGGATTTCAGAGAACCCCCGATCTACCTAAACGTAGTTTGTCAACTGTACAACACAACTTACAATAGGTAAGTAGATACGGTCAACAGCACATCACGGTAAACACTTGCAGTTCGATATTAGTACTTATGCACACAACATAAGAGCGGTACAAAGTCCAAAGTGTTTCGTCTGACTGTTCCTAATTAGTCCCTTGTTTTCGCGGTAGGGTATACCGTGTAATCTAATAAATTAAACTTACAAATCCGTAGGTACATGTATTTACCTCTCTAATCCACGAAATCTGGAGCAGAACTTAATTCTTTCGGTAGTAAATAGCTGACACAAAATTGTGTAATTAGGTTAGGCAGGAGGTACTCAACTCACCGTTCTTGTTCGGTAGGTAAAGTAAAGAAAGAAAATTCTGGATGGACAAGCTGCTATTAAGACATCCATAAACACTGCAATATCTCTTGTTTTTTTTTGTAACCAACGTTGACCTCGACTTGCGTTTAACAAATTATAATCTACGTGCGAGCGGAAGCGGCGCCGGCACAGCGACGAAACACGCAGGCGCGCGCGGCATTATGTACGGCTCAGTCGCGACTGGCGCAGCATTAGCAGCAATAAACTTTGTCAGTGTGTGCGTGCGACGATGCGTACGGATGGGTTGGTTCGGCTGCGCTCACATACAAGCCGCGCTCGGTGCGTAGTATGTATGAAGATGACCTACTTGTTTCATTCTACTATGGCGATAGTGTGGCCGTAGCATAACCACGAGATATTATTACCGTGGCATAACAAACAGCGAGAGGTCAGTCGTGTGTTTCACATATCGAGTGACTGACGTGTCGTAACTACCGATCCGAACATTGTACGCACATTGTACGAAATGTTAATAGTGAATGAAGATTTACAAAAAGAAAGGGATAAATGTACATTTCAAGTCAAGGAGCTAACCGTCGTATACGATGGGGGAGAGGAAAAAATGGCACAGCGAAAGGAGAGAGGCAAGGCTACTTTTGTTTTACGCCTAAAACACTAAATAAGGAGACCTTATCCAAACGCGCTCCAGCAACTCGCACATAGAGCCCTAGCACGGACTAGCTTTAGTTATTGTTCTGAGGACCGTCCAAGGTCATCATACGTATAAAGTCCGATTTACTGCGGTCAGTGACCGCTGTCATTTGCATTACAACGCTCACCATAGTCACAATCTTAGAGCATTTAAGTCACAATAAATAGTTTTGTTTTTTCGTTCAATCAAGTCTACGAGTACATGTAAAATACGCAAGTCAGAAGTAAAAAACGAATATCACTCTTCTTTTTCTTCGGCTGCGTTTAATTAGTCTGTAATATAATATTGAATAGTAAACATCAAAGGATGGTAGTAAGAAGAGCTTTGATAGGTAGGTATATGATTTTAAAGATATCAATCATAAAATGCAAAAACCGTTATTCATCAGGGTGCCAAGTGCGAGTTGCATTCGCCATTCGATCACGTTAACGAAAACGAGAATTTGTATGGCAACATGTTAACTCTTCTCGTATGCCGCCAGGAGGCGCTGCTTCAATGCCATACTAATTTTCGTTTTCGTAAACGTAATCGAATGAATACGGATAGTAAATAAAACTCACACCACAGAATACATAATAGTACAAGTAAGGCACCCAGGTACACCCAGGTAACATTTATTGGTAATACACGACACATAGGTACACAGTCATATAAAAAAAACTGGAACTAAAAATAGCAACAAAAAATACAACCTTAGTGTAACTGAGTATGTGCTTGCTTGTACTATTACGTATTCTGAATGTATGTGTCGAGTCAACCAAAGGTTAGTCAATTAAAAACATCTTTAATTTTATGTTAAATACGCTTTAACTTTGACTTAATTTTAAATTAAACGTTGCGCAGCTATTGATTGTAAAAATACGGGAATCCATTTATTCCCCAAAAAGTTTTTTTTAAAGTTTGAGATGACGTGGAATAAATTGGTACAGAGGTGATAATTTGTTCATTTCATTTCAAATACCTACTGCGTACCTAGTGTGAGTTTTATTTACTATCCGTATTCATTCGATTACGTTTACGAAAACGAAAATTAGTATGGCATTGAAGCAGCGCCTCCTGGCGGCATACGAGAAGAGTTAACATTTTATCATAGGTACAAATTCGGAATGAAACTCGCACTAGGCACCCTGATACACTAATCTAATCATATTCAATAAGTGATATACGCTCATTAATATTAACCCATACACAAAGTTTTAAAAAAAACTGCGGTCTCGACTATTATATTAATTTATTAAAATCGCAATCGCCAGTCATATGGTAGTTCTGGAAGTCACCTGGGAAGTTTTCCGGAAGTTTTGAAAATTGGTGATTATATAGATTTTGACGTGCTCTTTTCGAATTTTCACTTTGCCACCGCGTCTCATATTAGCCGCTCGCGCTCGCCATATTGGCCAAAATGGCGCCTAACAACAGTTTTTTGACAATAACTCCTGTCCAACTCATTTTACGATGAAAATAGTTATGTGATAAATTAAACTAGATAACATTTGGCCAAGCTGGCCAGGTTTACATTTCGTGCACAGCGAGTGGGTCTTGAAGGGGCCCTGAAGCGAAAGAATCTGCGGGGCACGTGAGTTGTCCATAGTTGGTCGTTCTGCTCGGTGGTTTTTATGAGTAGGTTTCCAACATCTCCGGCACTAGCCTGGAGAACTAGTAGAGGCGCCCGCTAGATGCAATGCCTCCGATTGAGTCAGCCGCTTAGGATTGTGAAACTGACGAGGTGCCTGGATGGGTACTGAGAAGTGAGTAGGCTTACAACTCCGCCACCAAAGAAGACATTTGGTAGTCGACTTTAGAGTTGACGACCCGATCAGTGGAACTGCGAGTTGTTCTCTTAGTACAACGAGAAGTGAGCGAGCTTACGGTTTCGGTAACCTAAACAGGTTATCCAGATGGATATTAAGTAGTGGACTATTCGTGTCCACGGGGCAACTCGCTCGAAACACTAGTCTTAAAAGTACCGGATGAAGAATGCGCTTCGGCGTCCTGATCTGGCGTTATAACTAGCATAGTTGCCTGACCTGGCATGTTCGAATCCCACTCGTGGAATTTTTCAATGCTTTGTCTTTTTTTCAATTTTTAGTGTCAGATAAGTAGTTTTCGGTCACGTTAACAAAAAACGAGATTATTATGGCAAAAATGCAAGTTGCAACCTCGTTTGTGATTTACAGTGTAGAATTTCTATGGCATTGAAGTGCCACAAACGCCTCAAGCGCCATGATATACAGGGCTTGGAGATGCCCTTCTCTTCTGGAGAGGCGATTCTAAAAGATGGAGGAGACCTCCCACTGGGGAATAGCCTTTTAACGCAAAAAAAAAATACTTAAAAAATCTGCTCACAGTTTTGGAACTGATCGCAGAATGGCACCAAAAAAAATTGAAGCAGTATTTATATACTATTCGATCACGTTAACGAAAACGAGAATTTTTATGGCGGTGAAACAGCGCCTCCTGGCGGCAAACGAGAAGAGTTAGAATTTTGCCATTCAAATTCTTGTTGTCGCTAACGTGATTGAATAGCCATTAAAACTTGCATTAGGCTCTCTGATGATAATTGGATAAGCTTGTGTTTTAACAGAGAGCCCAGAAATGCACACAAAAATTTTGACTTGAGCTTAACCCTTTCCACGCCAAGGCTAATAGGTATATCGATCCTGCCAATAACAGATATATCTATCAGATAGATATATATCTGTTATGAGCAGGATTGGGCACAATAATGAGGTGTCTGATATTGCAGACTGTGGCATTATAAGGGTTAAATTCAAGTAGGTACCTCTTTACACATTTTGTTTTAGATAAAATAATGGTCAGTAAAAGAGAATTCGAGGAGGGCGCGTCCGAAGACTTTTTGAGCCACAAGGAGAAATACGAGGAGTCCATCAGGAAGTCGGTGATATCATTCGGGCATGTGCGACGAATACAAAAAGGAGGATGGACTAATAGCATCACCGACTACAGGTTCGAAAAATAAACGGTGGCGTTAAAATCTGGTTGCCTAGTGCGAGTTTTATTCGCCATTCGATCACGTTAACGAAAACGAGAATTTGTAAGGCAAAATTTTAACTCGTCTCGTATGCCGCCAGGAGGTGCTGCTTTAATCCTATACTAATTTTCGTTTTCGTTAACGTAATCGAATGAATACGGATAGCAAACAAAACTCACACTAGGCTTAGTTATAATTTTATCTATAGCCAAATTCGATAAAGAATGTTTATTTACCAACAAAGCGTTGCCGAATAACTGGAGGTTGTCAAGACACGCCTGTTACTGACAGGCGTGCATTGACAACCTTTTCCAGTTGGTCAACAGGAAAGATTTTACGTAAAATATTTATTTATATTAAATACTAGCTGTGCAACGCGGTTTCACCCGCGTTAAGCTTCACTCCTATTACTCATAGCGTGATGTAATATAGCCTATAGCCTTCCTCAATAAATGGACTATTCAACACAAAAATAATTTTTCAATTCGAACCAGTAGTTCCTGAGATTAGCGCGTTCAACCAAACAAACAAACTCTTCAGCTTTATAGTATTAGTATGAAATGGAATAGATTGTATGAAAATTTAAAAACAAAAATCATAGTAATTTTATCGTTTTATTTTAACCTATGTGAGTGAATAAATTAGCTACCTTCGAATAATTAAAAATGCACTTGAAGATTAAATAATTTATTTATTACATAAATTAATCAACTGCTGTTAAAATCCAATTTTCTATAACGCCAATGGAATTCGTTCATTCATGAATGTTTGTTCTGCATTGCAAATGCACTGCTTACGCTGCAGATTTTAGAGGTAGTTAAGATAATCGACCTTATAAAGATATTCTGTCATAAACACAAATGTTGAAAAAATTTCCACGAGCAGGAAAAATTAAAAAAAAAAAAAAAAATATTTTAAAAATTTTATTTTTCCGGGTCAGGTGCTCTTCCAATTGAGCTATCGTGGTTTCAATTACCAATTCAGTTCTAAAAAATTTTTTTCAACCTTTGTGTTTTTGTAATTTGTTCGCAACAAAATTTGCGTGAAAATTTTTTTGAACATATTCTGTCATCTTCATTTGGAATGTTAGTCTATAATAGCGATATTGTTTAGAATACCACTCTTTTAGTAATGACATTTGGATGATATTATCAACTGAAAATAGTTCACTTTTCTTTTACGTTCTTCGTATTATTACGTTTTTACCCACGATGCGTGACTGATTTAAGTGAGATGAGTAGTAGTGAGAATAATGAGTCTTACAATATCTTTCATGTAAAATGCAGTAATCAAGTAAATAATACAACAAGTGTAAACATTTGTGCCCAAATTTGTGATGGCACTAATTTGGTTTGTTTACATTTATTCTTTATCGAATGGTCTGTGTATGTGCAAAGTTTCATCCAAATCCGTTCAGCTATTTTCACGTGATGCGCGGTCAAATAAACAGACAAACAGATAAACAGACAAAAATTCTAAAAACTGTTGAAACGTGTTCTGTTATCAATTCTAAGTATCCCCAGCCAACTTTTTTTCGAATATCTTCCATGTACAGACTTTCGACCCTCTTTAGCTTTATGTGTATGAATAGATGAACTTCCTCTTCATCTCATCATCATCCGTTGCGATATCCTTGCTTTAACTTGTAAATAGACACGAGCTCGAGAGCGTCCTACGGTCGGAGTGCACCAGGGACGGGTCGGCGCTGGCGCTGCACTACATGATGTTCATGCCGGCTATCATGACGCAAGCTACCGAGGAGCAGCAAGCGCACTGGCTACCACGCGCGTGGAATGGCAGAATCATCGGCAGTTACGCGCAGGTAAACCTTAAAGTTCCCCGTTTAGTGCCCGGGTTAAGAATTGCACCACCCTATCACTTCCCGTGGGTGTCGTAGAAGGCGACTATGGGACCATTCCAGAGGATGGGCAGCAGCGTCTCTCTGTGATTATTCTCGCCTTACTGCGATCGCCAACCCGCCTGCCAAGCGTGGCGATTATGGCAAATTCCCCTCAAAATTATTTATCCTTGAGGGAGGCCTTTGTCCAGCGGTGGACGTCTTTTTGGCTGAGATGATGAAACCTTAAAGTCAAGTCAGACCTTAGGCTTTAATATATTATCCTAAATGATATTTTAAGTTGTTATAAAATATTTTATGTTGTTATAAATAAATTTCAGGACTGACCATTGAACTTGGCACCCATTTAGATCTCACTTTCTTTTGTCGTTGAAGTCACATTTCACATTTATGTTTTTGATGGGATTCAATTTATCTAAAGAAAAAATAAATTATTCCGGATCCGATGTGCCACAGGGTCTTAGGTCCATTACTCTTCCTATTGTACATTAACGACCTTCCTGAAGCTACTCATCATTTCTGTACACTGTTCGCTGACGATGTATCCGTGGTGATAGTAGTAATAACCAACTCGTTAAAGTCCAATTATCTAATATAATAATCAAATAAACGAGACTGTTAATATAAATAATTGGCTAAGGAATAATAGTTTGAAAATTAACGTAAGCAAAACTAAATATGTGCAATTTCACAATCAACGAAATAATAAGTCTGCTGAACTCTCAGTTTGTCATGAGGGGCAGTTGATTGGCGAAAGAAAAGAGGTAAAATTTTTGAAAATACGAACAACGAATGTGCAGTAAAGTTAATAGTTTCTTGAATATCTTATGACGATTCCTAAATATTACTGACGTAAAAACAGCTTTATTAGCTCACCAATGATATATGGCTTCGATCCTCAGATAATGGGTTCATATTCTGGGAAACTCGGTGGTTGTGGATCGAGTTTTTATAGCCCAGAAACAATGCATACGTTCCAAACGCAATCGTTCTCGCGTGACGAGCTGCAAGCCTTATTTTAAGGAATTGAAATTGTTATTGCTACCATTCGTGTTTGTTTATGAAGTGTGTAATTGTGAAATTTTGAGAATTGCACCATTTTTCCTTGGAAAAAATATTTTATCGTAAACTAGCGACTATTATTTAGGTGGACTCACATTAACATTATTTTTTTGTGAATAAACTTATTTTTTATTATTTATGCATAGAATTGAATTTTAATGTTGAATTATAAAAAAAAAAATTTTGCATATCTGTAAAGGCTACATGTGATTTATCCCACCATTGCATGCACCGTGTTTAATGCAAATAAATAAATATTCTAATATTTTTCTATTCTTTGTCCACGAGATCTTCAGCTTTCGTCTCCACAAGTACCACATTATTAGGGACGTCAAAGTTTATAAATTTAAATAAATGTAAATAAGTGTTAATAAAGTACCTATTTAACTAAGTTACTGCGTTCTTATCTCCTTGATCATCCGTCCATCTCCATCTGATTGATCATCAATTGATTCTGCTTGCAGACTGAGCTCGGACATGGGACCTTCATCCGTGGCTTAGAAACCACGGCCACATACGATGCGAGCACTCAAGAATTCGTACTGAACAGTCCGACACTTACCTCTTACAAATGGTGGCCAGGAGGAAGTAAGTTGTTAATAATCTTTGATTAAGTGCGGCTGGCGTTTAATATGAAACCGCACGGCAGCGGTCCGACACTTAGTCGATAAAGTTGTAAGCGATCGATTTGACGGGCAAGAAAGTCTGCGAGCAAAAATCAGTCGTCTGCGCAATACCTTAGTAAGACTCTCAGAGTCGGTAACGAAAAGCACAGCTCCCCGAATGTTGCAGATGTCCATCATGGGCGGATGACCACTTCCCATCAAGTGGCTCGCATGCTCATTTGCAGCTTTTTACCACAAAAAAGAGGGCGACCCTATTTAAATATCTCGAGATACGCTGTTGGTTCTATTTGCCATTTAACGTAAGATGATCTTGATGAGGAATAAAACGACTGTCGACAGTCGTTTTATTCCTCACGTATAATACAAAGGCTGGAAGTGCTGAAGGTGGAAGTGCATTTCATCCGGAATCCTCAACTACTGAGGTAATGGCTATATATCTCTAGCTGCCGGAACACAACAATGCTACTAACAAGATGAAAAGGTAGTGGTAGCTAGCCTGGCGGACTTAAAACAAGCCAACCAACCAAACCGAGTACACAAACATGTAGGTACACCTCGCTGGAATTGATCCTGGGACCTCTGGGTTGACTGATTAGACTGGCTTGACAATATCATCTCGTCAAGATAAGATGGCCTCAAAATCAGTGCATTGCATTCCCACCACTTGAATGAGTCAAGAAATTTGAATATTTGAATAGCCTTCATTTGTTTTCCAGTCGGGCACACTGCGAACTATTCGATCGTGGTCGCTCAGCTCTACACGAAGGGGGAATGCCATGGGATCCACTCGTTTATGGTCCAGCTTCGGGACGAGGAGTCTCATGAACCCTGGCCCGGGGTTAAGGTGGGGGACATCGGAGGGAAACTGGGCTTGCAGCCCGTCAACAACGGGTTCCTAGGGCTTCACCACGTTAGGATACCGAGAACTCATATGCTGATGAAGCACGCGCAAGTTTTAGAGGTAAGTTTCTTGCATAGTTGTTTTAATTGACTTCTTATAATGTTTTTTTTTATCTTATTTCCTTGGAGGCTTTTGTCTAATCATAGATTTGATGTGACATGTCAGTCACATCAAAACCTAACCTTAATGTTTAACTTATTCTACTTACATATAAGTATCATCATAATCAGCTCATTTTAGTCCCCACTGCTGGGGCACGAGCCTTCCCTATGGATGGATAGGGAGAACGGGCCAGAAACCACCACGCGGGCCCAGTGCGGATTGGCGGTTGTTAACGACTGCATTACAGCCGGGACCAACGGCTTTACGTGCCTTCCGAAGCACGGAGGAGCTCGAGATGATACATTTTTGGTCACCCATCCGATGACCGGCTTTTGCGAAAGTTGCTTAACCTCAGCACTCGCAGACCGGGCGCGTTAACCACTGCGCCATCGAGCTCCTCTTACCTATATAACAACTTATATAACTTATATAACTTACTTATATAAAATACAGGAAAGGGACTTGGAGTGATGTCCAAACAAACAAAACAGTCCACTAAACATTTTGCAGCTTCCGAAGTTGGTTCTGCTAGGATACTTGTAAATGCCCCTATCTCTTATAATGATATTTCATTGTGATTTAATTGAAAAGTTGGTCGGCCAGTTCGAAATTCAACCGTAATTTCCTAATGTTTATAATATAGTAGTGTAGGAGAGGAGTAGTTTATACAGAAAAGCTCGGTTGCGCAGTGGTAAACGCGAACTTTTTCAAAGGCCGCTCATCGGATGGGTGAACAAAAGTTATTATCTCAAGCTCCTCCGTGCTTCGGGAGGCAGGTAAAGCCGTTGGTTCCGGCTGCATTCGCAGTCGTTAACCCACCAACCCGCACTGGGCCCGCGTGGTGTTTTAGAGCCCGTTCTTCCTGTGCTGTTTCCATCAATAGGAAAGGCTCATGCCCCAGCAGCGGGGACATCAGATGAACTGATGATGAGTAACAAATGGCTTTTAGTATGTAAATAAAAGTAAAGTAAATAGCCTGTCCCACTGCTGGGCAAAATTGAAATGAAGTCATTGCTACAATCGATGGGTAATAGCTTAATCGTTCAGTGATCGGAGTAGGTAGAGCTATTTTGGTTCATTACCCATAAACGTTGATGTTAATATGGACATTCCGCGAGGTTGACTGAACTGAAACTTTTTTTATAAACATGATAAAAGAAGGCTTCTCTTTTGTATTGGCAGTGGGCGCCACGACTTTGTCAAACTTACATTAGGGACGCGTTGCCAATGTTGCCGCACGATTTTGCCGCGGAACACGGTTTTTGGAAACAAAAGAATACAATAAAGGGCTTCGCCGCTAGAAGAACGCACCTGTTTTTGTCTCTTTCTACAGTATTCAAATTGTTTGTCGACAATATTTCGGGAACGTCCATATTAATACAACGTATCGCAAATACAATAAATTGCTCTACCTACTCCGATCACTGAATCATCACGCTTGCCAAATCCAAAACACACCTTGCCTTGAATTGAACCCGGGACCTTCGGGTTTTGATCCGAATTCTCAGCCACTCAGCCACCAGGCGTTAGTACATACCTCACATGTATTCCATTGCAGGATGGCACATACGTGAAGTCGGCCAACCAGAAGCTGCTGTACGCCGCCATGGTGTTCGTGCGCACGATCATCCTCAGCGACTCCGTCAACTACCTGTCGAAGGCCGTCACCATCGCCACGCGCTACTCCGCGGTGCGCCGGCAGACGCCCGTCAAGCAAGGGTGTGCATCTACTTTTTTCAAATATTTTTATTAAAAGCTTTTATTTAACTTGCTTTGTTAGTGGGGTCAAATCTTGGAAGCTAAATTAGAACCACTTACTGACGTTCGATTGAACCAAATTTGGTATACTTGCGTATCATCGGTGACAATACAATAATATGGTACCATGGAGCTGGTTTGATGATGGAAACGGTAGGTGGTCATAAGACCTACTGAACTAAACAAGATAGATCCGTCGTGTTTGGACTCATTTGATTTGTCTTGGCAAGCACTCTGGTACTACATGATAACCAGGGCCTGAAGATGGAGCCGAAAGGTGGCTAATGAAACTCTTCTGAACTAAACAAGATAGAACCGTCCGTCGTGTTTTTTATTTGCTGTTTACCGAAGAATGGAGTATTGAGTAAGTCTGCTATAGCTTCTCTGCCTAAAGTTGTGATCGCGTGCTCGTGTGAAAAATTAAATTTGACCGGCACGTAATGTATTCTATGTAGGGTACGTCGATCTTCGCAAGGTGGCTGGCAAGAGCTGGATGAGCCAAAAAATAATACACCGTGACAGGTTAGACGACGGACGCGTTTAAGGAGGTAAACTAGTAACTTATCTACATCCATTTTAGTTAAAAAAGGTTATAGCAAATTTTAAAACACGCGAGTTAATACGCGTTTAAAAAAAGTGATATATCGGCATTTCGCATGTACTACACGCACGAGTAAGGTCAACCGGCCGCGCGGACAACGCCTCGCTAGTCGCTTCGCTCGCCCGCGTAGTAAATTGTAAATAAGCAGAAATACCATTTCAGTTAGGAAAAAAGTAAAAAACTAAGGTGGTGTTTTTCTTATTTTTAATGGAACAGGTATCGGCTTCTTATACACATCCTTTAACGCGTCCGTCGTCTAGCCAGTCACGGTGTATAGTTGTCCATAAAATTTTCGAACGATTTTCAGTGGGCCAGAACTGCAAATACTGGACTATGTTACGCAGCAGCATAAACTCTTTATAGGCATAGCAACGTGTTTCGCTACCAAAATAGTAGCCGATAAGCAGTGGAAGATTTTCTACGATGTCAACGCTGAGGTGGCCAGTGGAGACTACGCTAGATTGCCAGAGGTAAATATTTAAATGAAAACTATTGGTGTGGTCGCCCAGTAGTCGAAATTAGAGCGTAGTTTACAAAATATAATATGTTTAAGCAATGTTATTCAATCCAATGTTATTCTTGGCGACTAAAAATGTGCCAAACACTGGTCTCAGTAGCGACACACATACAAGATATAGATCGAATACACAATTGATCTTTTCATTTTGACCACACCTTTCTGTTATATGTATGCTGTAAAACTTGTTTTATTTATGTTTTAAATTTCTATAATGTATTTTTTAATGAGCTTAATAATTAGATAATTTGGTTGGTTGTTCAATAGTTGCACGCGCTATCCTGCTGCTTGAAGGCAGTGGTGACGTCAGACGCGGCGCGCTGCGTGGAGCGGTGCCGGCTGGCGTGCGGCGGCCACGGGTACCTGATGTCCTCGCACCTGCCGCAGCTCTACGGGCACATCACCGCCGCCTGCACCTACGAGGGCGAGAACACCGTGCTGCTGCTCCAGACCGCCAGGTCATTACACTTACCAGGGAGGGTACTCTAGAGTCTACCTGCCGCTAATGTTTGGCCACATCACCGCCGCCAGCACCTACGAGGGCAAGAATACCGTGCTGCTGCTACAGTTATGTATTTAGTGGACAGACTGGTCTCCTTCGCCTGAGACAACACCGTGCTGCTGCTGCAGACAGCTAGGTGCTTACACTTATACAGGTTACCTGATAGAATAAGTATAGGCTGGCCTTCGCCACCTAAAGGGGGGACAATACAGTGCTACTGCTACAGACCGCCAGGTGATTACACTTACATAGGTTACTTGATAGAGTATAGGCTGGTCTCCGCCACCTGCATCTACTAAGGCGAGAATACCGTGCTGCTGCTGCGGATCGCCAGGTGATTACATCTACTCTGGGTACCTACTGGTGTCAAAAAAGCCTGTCTCCACCAAGTTCGCGAAGGAAGAACACTGTGCTGCTGCTGCAGACCGCCAGATGATAATACATAAAAGCTGTATTGAGTTTTTGTTATATACTTTAAAAAAATATTCAGTCTGTCTAAGAGGGTGTAGAAGCGCTTATATATCGGAGAGAAGGAGCCCTGTTAGAAAATCTCGGTATTCTTGATAATAATTTTAACAACGATAACGAATTTGAAAGAAGTGTTGAAAAAATTTCACGTGCTCCCGCCGTGATGAAAGAACGATAATGAAGTCTGCCAAATTATACAGCGCCTTTCTGTCAGTCATTGATAAGATGAGGGCTCTGAAGGGTTTCAATTACATAATATTAACATACACTTAATCATTACAGATTCCTGGCAAAGACTTGGCAGCAGGTAGAGAGTCGCCCCCTCACTCCGTCCGTGGCGTACATGAAGACTGCCTCCGCCGAAGGGTTCCTGGACGGATGGGACAACTCTGTGGAATGCATAATCCGAGGACTGCAAGTGGTGGCAGTTAAGTACGTATTGGAGTTTCGTTATTTTTATATCATCATCACATCATCACCAGCTCATTTTCATGTCCCCACTGCTGGGGCACGGGCCTTCCCTATGGATGGATAGGGAGAACGGGCCATAAACCACCACGCGGGCCCAGTGTGGATTGGTGGTTAATAATGACTGCTAATGCAGTCGGGACCAACGGCTTTACGTACCTTCCGAAGCACGAAGGAACTCGAGATGATACATTTTTTATCATCTCGAAAACTATATAGGGTAAGATTTTTGAATCTCACCGGTCATTTTGAAAAAAAATAAAAAAATAAAAACACTGTGAAACGTATATTGAAGTCTAGTTTGACCACAAGCAATAAACTATTTTTTTTAGTAAACTATTACTTAATCTATGATAGTAGTAGGCATTTAAAAATTGTGACTGTTTGAATGAATGTGTTGTATTACAGGAAAATCGCGACATGCGTGGATGTAATGGAGAAAAGGTTTCTATCTGGAATGACCCTAGAAGACGCATGGAACATGACTTCGGTTCAGCTCGTGGCGGCAGCAGAGGTAACTTCAAACTGTAAACGCTTCTTCAGCCAGACCATGATTACTTTTGTGGTCATCATCATCATCATCATCATCATCATCATCATCATCATCATCATCAGCTCATTTAATGTCCCCACTGCTGGGGCACGAGCCTTCCCTATGGATGGATATGGAGAACGGGCCATAAACCACCACGCGGGCCCAGTGTGGATTGGTGATTGTTAACGACTGCTAATGCAGCCGGGACCAACGGCTTTACGTGCCTTCCGAAGCATGGAGGAGCTCGAATTGATAAATTTTTTGGTCACCCATCCGATGACCGGCCTTTGCGAAAGTTGCTTAACCTCAGCATTCGCAGACCGGGCGCGTTAACCACTACGCCATTGAGCTCCTCCTCCTCCTTCTTTTGTGGTCAATTGGTGGAAATTGTTGTTTTCTACAGTATAGTTACCCGATCCGATCCAAACCCCTCAGAAAATCTTGTTAGGGAATGAGGCCACGCACCAGTGCGGTGCCATTCGCTCTAGAAAACCTCTGACGGTGCTTCATTTCGCACGTCTTGAAGAACCCTTTAAGTTTCTCTCCCCCCCCAAAAAAGTCTGGTGGCGCTGAAGATGCTGTTTTAAGGCAATCAGCAAACTCTCTTCACTAAAAAAGTTAAAGTTATTTAATTACTTCTAAAAAAATATTATTGAACACACGAAAAAAACGCAAACCTCACGGTTTCTGTACTAACCAAAGAAGATGAAGAAGGCGTTTTGATTCCGTTTGAAATTTCTGAACTGATAAATCTTAAAGGTCTTCACTAAACATTTCATCTTCATACTCGCACAATGTCATAGAAAATGTATTGTAAATAATTCAGGCTATAGTAGATGTTCTTTGAAACAATCATGGCCACTAACCCGAATCACACGCTTGGAAGAGATTATTTAAGGCGCTAAAAAATTTTGAAATGCGCTCCTTTATGCGTTTTCTTTAAAAGCATACATCATACAACGCCAAGAATAAGATTTATAATAGACTATTAGCAACAATGTTAATGTTTCCAAAATGCAGAATTATAAAATATCCGCAATAGAAAAAATCCAAAGTCATTTCTAAACCGTATCTAAGTATTTACATGATTATCTTTTTTAATCACCAAAGTACTAAACGTCAATGAAATTAAGTATATCATCTATAGGTACGTAAACTTATAAAAAAACACTAAGTAGGCTTTATTTTGAAGATCCAAGATGAACTGTGTTATCGACGAATCAGAGTTTGCTCGACCACGGTAATAGTATCTAACAGTAGTGTAACTTCATACAAACGGACGAAGCGCGAGCTATACCTACGCGCTCGGATCTCGGCATGAGCTCGGCATGCAACAGTCGCGAATGTGCCGCAGTGACCAACGGACGGTGTATTATTTTTTAAACAGAAAGCGTGCGATTTTTACACGACTGCCGAAAAAAGGAGTGTTATGTTTTTTTGATTAAAATAAGTTGAAGTACTTACTTAGTATGGCAAAGAGCAATTATAGAATATATTGTGCTGTTTTTGGTTGCATTAATTCTTCACTAACGCACTCAGAAATAACATTTTTTAGATTACCTGGAAACTCCGAAAGGTAAGCCTATAAAATGTTTTTATTTATGTACTTACTAGTAGGTACATAATTTGTGTCTTATTTAATGGATAAGTATTTAGTTTTTTCCCTTGAAAAAATGCCTGGATTAATAAAAATAAGTGAATAGGGCAAAGGAAAGTTAAACACGAGTGTACTAGGTAGTTATAGGCGGTTCATGATACGATAGGTACGATCGTGTTAAAACCTCCTGTAGGTTTTGGGAAGCATTATTAAATTAAACGATTGATTAATTTTGAAATTATTATGAGACTAATAAATGGTGATGCTATCGAACAAGTTGGCGGAGAACAACTTTTAAGTTGAAAATCGTTTGCGATCACGCGTCATTTAACAGCGAAACTACCTACACTCCGAGTGATCAACAAGTCCAAGAACCTGGCATGTTTGAGGACTTGTGTTGTGATATCCACCAACACCTATTGGGTCAATGTGGTGGATATTGTAACCCTCTGGAGGGTAGGCCGTGCTCCTTTTCCAAGTAGCATTTTGTGTCGTACGGGAAGAATAAATAAATAATTTCAATTCAACCTACAGTGGAAACATTTAGATAGCTGCAGATGATATGTATTTTACAAGCTTTTATTTAGTTTCGTATATTTATAAGGCTGATTTATTATTAAGTCTTAAATCAAACATATTATAAGTATAGTTTTTTAATAAAAAATAAAAAAACAACATGCATTTTTATTAAACACTTCCTATTTCATTCACAACATATTTTATTTGTTTAAATAAAAAATATAATAATACAATCACAAAATCATCATTATCATTATTATCATTATCAGCTCATTTATATGTCCCCACTGCTGAGGCACGAGCCTTCCCTATGGATGGATAAGGAGAACGGAGCTCGTGATGATAAAGTTTTGGTCACCCATCCGATGACCGGCCTTTGCGAAAGTTGCTTAACCTCAGCACTCACAGACCGGGCGCGTTAGCCACTGCGAGCTCCTCTATCACAAAATACATTCACTCAATCAAAGTAGGCAGATGTAATTAACCCTACAGTGGTCGCGCCCCTAAAAGTCACACAACTGGTCGCGCGGATTACATATGTAGTCCGTTTTAGTTTCAGGTTTTTTAAAACTAAAACTCATTTTTATGCCGTTTTCTTTATTAATACGTCGAGAAAACTTATCTACTACTCAATATAAACTGAAAAGAAACTCAAAATCAACATAATTCTTCTAAAAATCAACAAAAACATAAACTTCTTGAAAATTGTCTTTAAATAACCACTTTGCATAATATGAGATCAAAAAATGAGTATTACTTATATTTATTTATTATTTTCTAAACATGAATTGTACACATATCTAGAATGGTCCGGACAAATATGTTTGCTGGTCAAATTCGTAAAGCCAATTCATTCATTCATTCTGGGTTCGGGCCCCTTTTCTCGAATCCATTTTTTTTCTACAAAATCACAATAAAAATGATAGTTTTCAAAACTCTTAGTCGATATAATATTAATACGTAATAACACAATCAATACTATGCACTACCAACAATACAACTACCTTCAAATGTAAAAATTAATTTGAAAAAAATACTCACGTAATAGGTCGCGTGGATTACATATGTAGACCGCGCACTTTCACACTCTCTCCCGAAACAACCACCCATCGCCAATGCGCGAGCGCAACCGAGCGGGAGCGGGGACTATCGAGCTTAAAGTACATGGAGTCTGAGCTAATAAATTCGAACATTCTGCGAAATATTCAGTTTTTTACCACCCTGGATTACATATGTAATCCGCGCGACCACTGCAGGGTTAAAATAGGTACTGTGTAGGTGGGCAGCTATTGCGTGTTTACGTACCGCGCGGCTGTAGGCATTTATTTCAAAGATAGGGCCGAGTTACACTACTGTTAGATACTATTACCGTGGCTCGACCGTCCTACCTACAAACCCAACCTCGCCGCCGACATCAGAAGTGGGACCTATTGTTTTTAACAAAACATCTAAATTTTAAATAAACAGTGTTGATTTAGTTTTTTGGTTGAATCCAGAGGATCACGCACTATTTGCACTATTTTGCTATTTGCCCTTTTGCTTGTACCTATGCAGATCGACAGAAAGCATCACGTCCTTATTATTAGGAGGTTTTGGTTATAAGTTTATCTTTTTTATTTTAGGCACATTGCAGAGTGATATTAGCCACGTTCTTCTATGAAGGTCTATCCCCAATATTGGCTACAGTTTCGCCGCCAATAAAAGCTGTGCTCGAAAAACTGATGGAACTTTACGTTGTTTATTGGGCTCTGGAAAATCTCGTGGATTTGCTGAAGGTCAGTTGAAGTTCCTGTTTTTTATATTTCTTGCTAGCACTTGGCCTACATCTCGTCTGATGTTAAGTGATGATAAGGCCGAAGGTTTTTTTATCACTTACAGTTAAGCACTTGGCCTCTCACCTGATGTTAAGTGATGATGAGGCCGGAGGTGGAAGCACACTTCGCCCGTGATCCTCAACTACTGAGGTACTGGTCATTTTTTTTTCTTTTTTTTATGGCTTTGCACAAGCATTTAACCAATGAAAAAGTGTAATTTTTCTTACAAGTAATACATAAATAAACAATATTTCTTTCCTGTATGATGATGATGAATAATAATAGAAATGAGAAGAGTGAAATGATATACTGAATAGATAGATAAGTGGGGCTTTACTAAGTCTTCGGGCGGACTTCTTGAGAGAATTTGAAAAGTGAAGTTGCACTGTTTTGTTTCATTTGCCAACACTAATCACACGCACGAACAGTTAACTGTTAATAATCCACCATTATTTAACATTAATATTCGACATAACACAAATTTTAGACAAAACCGCAGACATGACTCTTCACTTTCCCGCCAGTAAGTCCTGGCTATTTTATCGCTTACTGCCGGAACACAAACATTAACACCACGCAGCGTAGCGTGTGAATGCGTGTTCTAACGTTGCTTGTAAATATCTCCGTTTGTATAGAAAACACAACCGCAAGTGAGCGCGTAGTGCGTCGTCACACAACAAGCAGCGTGGTGCGTGGCAGTGTGTTAATCGCCTTATGTTGATTGGTGAAAGCGCAATTCGCCCTGCAAATTACAATATTAAAAAGATTGCCGGCTTTTAAGGCGGCCGCACAAAAACGGTTTCTCGATCTT
>OY720023.1:24711330-24735863 GCA_963082485.1 Eudonia mercurella | reverse complement strand
CTTTCGCTCCTAAAAAGCCAGCATTTAGTATATATCAAGAGATCATTGGCGTTAAACAAAAACCTAACGAAAGTGCCGAAAACTTTATTGCTCAAAAAAGGATGCTGCTATCTCAATTACCTAAACCGGAGCACACAGAGCAACAGCAGTTAGACATGATGTTTGGCCAATTAAGTCTTAATATAAGAAAACATGTTACCAGGGATTCCGTCAAGACTTTTGATGATCTTTTAAATAAATGTCGTGCCACAGAGGATTTTTATAAAGACATGCTAACAAGTAGAGAAAAACCCTATGATGAAAAGCGTGACTTCTCATTAAAGAAAAAACTGAGATGCAGTTTCTGTCGTTTGCCTGGACATTCCACTGAACAATGCAGGAAAAAAGCAAAAGTTGAACTTCATAGTAACCCACAAGATACACAGCCATTAGGCATACTCCAAAAGGCAATAGTACACAACAAAAAATCATTTGACATAAATCAGTCAACAAGCGCACCACCCAAATATTCTTGTTATGGTTGTGGAGAACCAGGAGTAGTACGTAGTCACTGTAAGAAATGCAATACTGTAGATAAAACAGTAGAGGGTTTGGAATTTTGTGCAATCCAATCGAACATGGATATTCGTCAGCGCCCCACTGTACCAGTATCAATAGATGGCCATCAGGGAATGGCCTACATAGATACTTGCGCGAAAACTAGCGTAGCATCGTATAAGTTGTACAAAGCTCTGGAAGGAAAGGGATACATTTTTAAGGAAGAAACAATGTGGATTACTCTAGCTGATGGAATAACAAAAAAACAAGTAACTTTGAACTTTAAGGCACCAGTTACGATGTATGGCAGAACAGTAGTTACCTCGTTCATTATCTTGCCTGAAGCCAAAGACAATAAAACTTTGTTGGGTGTTGGTTTTATTGAAGACGCATTATTGTCAATTACTTTACCTCAAAAGACATGTCATTTTTTGGACAATCCGTCAAAGCTGTTCGAACTCATAGAAGAAAAGAAAGTCACAAACAACAAGATTACACCAACTGTGTCACCTAAATTTGTTCCAATTATTGCAAGTTTCAATGAGCAATCACAACCAAATTACCCAACCGCTAGTATCACAGAATATGCCGTAAATCCAATGAAAGTACCCGTATGCAACCAGAGAACGGAGGCTAATTACTCAATGGAGGCATGTGTACCAAACACGCATTTCGAAAAAGCGTCGAGCTATGGACCGTTACTGCCAATACAATTATCACCTCCAAACAAAAGAAAACGTCAGGTTCTCTTTGACGGCTACTCTCCAGTAATGGATGCTTTATATCGAGATGCAGAAGAGAACTTAATTGACTATCCCGGTGAACTATCACCAGAATCAGCTTCTTTGTTTCCCAATACAGACATATTTTCAACCGATGTAGAATTAGAAGAATTGAATCAACTTCTTTATAAAAATCGATCGGTGTTTGTACCTAATAGCCAGCCAGCCTCCCATGTCGAACACGCTATAGATACTGGAAATAACGCACCAATATCAGTGGCAGCATATCGCATACCTGCACCAAAACTTGAAATCCTAAAGAACGAGATAAAAAAATTGATTAAAGAAAATGTTATTATCCCTTGCAATTCGCCTTGGTCGGCGCCTGTCGTCATGGTAACTAAAAAGGACGGCGGTGTACGCCTATGCATTGATTACCGTCAACTAAACAAGATTACTGTTCCAGATGTTTATCCTATGCCACGAATTGATGACTTGCTCCATGATGCCAAAGTAACTCCATGCATGACAACAATAGACTTACGTGCTGGATACTATCAAATTAAAGTCAAGGAAGATGATCAGATCAAAACAGCATTTATAACACCTTTTGGTGTTTACAAATTTCTAAGAATGCCATTCGGTTTACGAAACGCGCCCTCAACATTTCAACGAATGATGGACCGATTTTGTATTTCGTTAAGTCATATTAAGCTGTTGTCATATTTAGATGACTTAATTATTCTCTCTCCTTCGTATAAGCAGCATCTACGAGACCTGCAAGATGTTTTTCTTCGTCTAGTAGAGTTTAATCTTACAATTAACAAGGAGAAATGTAAGTGGTGTTGCTCTAAGGTAAAATATTTGGGGCATTACATTACGCCCAATGGGTTAGAAATAGACCCTGATAAAGTCAGCTGTATACTTAAAATGCCAGCACCCACTAACATAAAACATTTAATGTCGTTCCTACAAATGTGCTCATGGTACCGAAGATTCGTGCACAATTTTGCTAAAATATCTGAACCTTTATCTCGCCTCTCTAGAAAAAACGTTGCCTGGACGTGGGGAGATGACCAAAGAAAAGCCTTTCAAATTCTTTGTCGAGCCTTATCAACCGCACCAGTTTTAGCTCAAGCCGATGCAACTAAACCGTTTAGTCTGAAGACTGACGCTAGCAGTTACGCCATTGGTGCTGTATTAGTGCAGGGGGAGGGAGATCAGGAACATCCTGTAGAGTACGCCAGTCGTTTACTAACTCCAGCTGAGAGAAATTATTCAACGACTGAACGGGAAGCGTTGGCAGTAGTTTGGGCCTGTAACAAATTTAGAGGGTATATAGAAGGAGCAACAGTAACTGTCCTAACAGACCATCAAGCCCTTAAATGGCTCATGTCACTTAAATCACCAATGGGTCGTTTAGCAAGATGGGCCTTACAATTGCAGTCCTATGATTTAACAATCAAATACATAACTGGTAAAACTAATGTAGTCGCAGACGCCTTATCTCGCCCTTGTTGTGAACATGAAAGTAAAGAAAATTGCGCAATATGTACAGTTATAGTTGATATGCCTAGAAGAAGCGCTAAGGAAACTAGAGAAGAACAGTTAAAAGACGAAAACATTGTAAAAGTAGTGCAAGCTTTTGAAGGTAATCACGACGAAAACGCGAGATATTGGAGTCAAAAGGGTTATTTAATGAATAACGGAATACTATATAGATATAGCCCAGAGAATAACAGTGATGACTGTCAATTAGTAGTTCCAAAACACGAACAAAATAACGTGATATCTGTCTATCATGATGATCCTACAGCTGGTCACTTCGGCGTAGATAAAACAATAGAACGCATTTCAAGACGATATAGTTGGAAAGGTTTGAGAACTCAAGTGGAAACCTACATAAAAAAATGTATTGAGTGCCAAAGATACAAACCAAATAACCTAAAGCCAGCAGGCCTACTCCAAACAACAGCCGTGAATCAGCGTTTCGAAGTGATAGCTTTCGACTTGTTTGGACCTCTTCCCAAGTCTCTAGACAACAAAAATTGGATTTTTATAGTAGAAGATGTCGCTACAAGATGGCTGGAGCTGTTTGCTTTGGAAAAAGCAACCGCTGAAGATTGCGCTAAAGTTTTGCTTAATGAAATAATACTGCGTTATGGCACTCCACGCCGTTTCATAAGTGATAACGGCACACAGTTCGTTAGCAGCGTTATGCAACAACTTGCCTTCTGTCTTAATATTAGCCATGGGTTTACCCCAGTTTACCACCCAGAAACTAACCCCGTAGAGAGGCGCAACAGGGACATGAAGACCCAATTGGCAATATTTGTGGGAGACTGCCATTCATCTTGGCCAGAGAAACTTGCAAGCATTCGCTTTGCTATGAATACTGCGGTTATGTCATCAACCGGATACTCTCCTGCTTATTTAACTTTTGGGCGTCACCTACGATGTCCTGATGATTGTAGGAATGACTTGAAACAAATAATAACTAATGAAAATTTTATTCCTGAAATTACTCCAAAGCTGCACCTGTTAGTTGATACTCTGAAAAAAGCAAAAGAGATACAGGAGATGAACGAAGAAAAAAGAAAAGAGTACGTGGATAAAAGTCGTCGAGAGAGACCATCTTACAAACCAGGAGACTACGTTTTAGTTACTTCTCATCCGTTAAGTAAATCTGCTCAAGGGTTCTGCGCTAAATTTGCTCCCCGACGTGATGGACCTTACATAATTCTGCGCATACATGGACCGAGCTCCTACCAAGTAGCATCCCTAACTGAACCTCACAAACCAGTAGGTTTATACCATTCATCATCTCTATCCCCGTACGAAGCTCCAAACGACGCTTCTCTACCTCAACCGTCCTTGCCAATCAGAAAGCGAGGCCGCCCAAAGAAGATCCAACTTCAAGATAAAACAACGCATTCAACCAGGCGACCACGAGGACGACCACCAAAAACGAAGTAACTTACACATTATCCTGTCTACCTCGCCGGGACGTCTTCGCAGCCAGAGGGGGAGCCTGTAGCAACAACATCTGCAAGAACCATTATTAGTTCATCGGCCGCATACTAGATGGCGCTGCGCTACGGATTCTTGCATCGCGCTATGGTTTCGTTTGCCGGCTCCCATATATAGTCGCCGTGACTTTTGTATTGTATCCTTTCTTAGGTAGGAATATTCGCAGTTGTACGGTTGTATCCGTTTATACGGACCTTCTGGACGCTTCGGATATCGCATACAGTGCCTTATAAAGGGGAACGACTGCTTCCATCTCCCTGGAACTCTCGGACCACGATATCCGGTATTGTATTATATCTCTCGCAACATTGTTCCTTTTCTTATTTCAATCGCGTACTTAACTTACGTATTCTAATATACGCCATTCGGCTTTAAACTACGCCACTCTTCTTCTTTCTCCCAACTACCTTATACCACCCCCTACACAATTTAATTTTCCAATACAAAATGTTCTACGATTTGTTTGTTTTGTTGTCATAGAAACTGTCAAAGTGGTACGAAGTCCGCCGGTGTCAGCTAGTTGCTCATAAAAACAAATAACAAAAGTTTCAGGTGAGAAGCTAATGGCGCAGAAGCGAGCGTTCGGTGTCTAGCTGCGTTTTTCGAAAAGGATGTTGTGTCGTTGGTACTGGTTTTTATCGTAAGATAGCAGTCGTTGACCCCCACCAAGCATTGGGTCAGCGTGGTGGATTACGATTACCCTCATGTGCCTCATGGGCCTATTGTTGTTCATGCGGAGATGTTTGAGTGCAACAATCAGATGTTTATAAACTGATGATGATGATGACTACTTCGGTTAGGACTCGAACGCAAGATTTTAGCAATCAGGGCAACCGTCACTCGTATACCTGTCGAATATTTCAAAACACAAAAAATATTAGACTTAAGTATTCAACTAAATTTTTTTTAAATTACGCCATCTTAATGTGTTCGTTGCATAATAAATAAAACTATACTCACTCCTCATTAGTCTCCGCTCTCGCTTCTATCTCGCTTATAACCATCCTCAATTTGGGTGCGGCTGCTTGAAACTTTCCAAAGTACACAGCATAGGCCGTGTCCATAACCTCCTGGTCAGTAGAGTCCTCTTCACGTGGAGTCAGTACCTGCTCTGTGGCATGATCCAGTACGTGGTTCACATAGGACCGTATCAGTGATATGGCCCTGCTCTGTAAATGGCGGTACTTCACCAAGTATGTATGGGACTCTTTGAAGCTACTCTGTAAAATTATAATATTTATATTTAGTAGTTACTGTTAGAAAACCAGTCAATCGGGAGTTGAGGATTTCAGGTGAAGTGTACTTCCACTTTTGGCCTTATCGTTGGTTTCCACTAGTTTGTGTTTCAATATTGAAATACCTAGTTTTAAGATCATGTAAACCAAAAATAAAGATTTATGATTATGATTACCACCAGATATGCTTTCCTGTTGTGGAAAGCAAATATCTCGCTTTTGTTACATATGCTTTTTTTTACGATAGAACGAAGTAACATGACCAGTAATTAATAGCTTCAATTGTGACCAACATAACAGATACCAATGGTGCTCAAGATAGCTAAAAAAATTCGATATTGTTGCATTGTTATTACTTGAATAAGAGAATATATTTTTTTATTACATTAAGCTGTCCTGTACACAAAAATAAGATCTTAGATAGGGTGTTAGTAAGTACATGAGCCTTGTAAGGGCCATAGCAAAATAAACATAAAAATTACTGATATATACAGGTTGACTTTTTTATCACCGTCTAAACCTTCTGAGATGACTCCCGTGATACAAACAAACAACTCTTACTTTTGGACCAACTCCCTAACTCGAAAATAAAATTCAGCTGTTCCATACATTTTGGTCGAATGAATATTGATGTTTTGTATGGAACAGCTGAATTTTATTGTCAGAAGGTTTGGATGGTGATAAAAAAGTCAACCTGTATATAACAAATATTTGAAAATTATCTATTATTCATTATATAAAACTATTTTTTCCTTTATGCTTTTGAAAATCATTGTATTTTAGATCTATTAATGAAGGGCAGTTAAGAGATTGACAAAACTTACGTTAACTTTCATATATTCCAAACACTCGTCAATTTTAGCCAACACTATAAAGAATGTCTCGCTGTTCACTGACATAGTGGGACTGCTCAGCCTCTGCGACAGGTGTTCCACTTGGGTGAAGTAATGGAGTTTCTGCTTTATATTATCGCCTGCAAACGAATGTAGGAACAATTGGTTTAAGATTTGGTACTAATAAAATGAATAGTAGAAATAAGTGTTATTTTTCTGTGGTATACTATTGTATACAACTGTAATAGTGCTAACATTATAAAGTGATATAGTTTGTTTATCATTTTATAATGTAACTTTAAAGAATGGTAACTTTAAACTCGTCATGGGTATGTTCCGATATACACTGCGAGCACTGTTCAGTGCTTTTACTGGTGAGAAATTTGTTCCGTTATGGACTGACAGTACACTGCCGCAGTATCCTAAAGAAATATATGACGTCATAAATCGTGGGCATTTTTGTACTGTAAGCACTGGCATTTTCGAGGTAAGGTGCTCTCAGTGCTTTGATCACGTGATCAACAGCGTCCAGAAATAGCATGGATGACAGTATACTGGACTGCATTCCGTTTTAAACAGTATCCAGTATAGCTAACTATAAAGGAATGGCTTCGCAGTATAGGTACTAAATTGACGTCACACCTTACAGTGCTCGCAGTGCATATCGGAACAT
This sequence comes from Eudonia mercurella, assembly GCA_963082485.1. NCBI lineage: Eukaryota > Metazoa > Arthropoda > Insecta > Lepidoptera > Crambidae > Eudonia > Eudonia mercurella. The sequence goes on along the minus strand of OY720023.1, from coordinate 24,728,833 downwards.
ACCCCACATCTCTAATGTGTCAATTTATTTTGTTACTTGACAAGTATACATTTGTGTTAAATTAAAGCTTCTATAGAAGTTCTATGTATATCTTCTATGGATATCTGGAGGCACTGGCTGCATAACGCATTTACACGCTGATAGGCCAGGATGGGTTTTTCCTTAATTTAAAACACTACTGAAATGTACTAAAATCGTAGTTCTTAACCCCTTGAGCATCGAGCGACCAGCAGGTGACCGATAACAATTAAAATTCTATTGTGTCTGGGTATTTGACGCTTGAGCTCATAAGCTTTCATTGTTATTTACTTATATGGATGCAATGCAAATCTGAATTCAAAATATTTTATTTAACTTTACTTATTGTTTATGTGAGGCCTCTGTTTTTATAACTCCAACCATGAAACGAAAACGAATTGTTTTATCTATTTGAATATTACCTATACTAGAAAGCTTGTTTTGATCAGCCAGTAATTGCTCGCTCATCATATGCAAAGCATTGGTTTTGTTTGAAACCAGCTGATATTGTTCAGACAATTTGTTTAAATCTGCCATTGTGTCGCCAATCTGAAATTAAATTGTACATAGTTTTTACAAGTATATTCTATTGAATTTTAATGTAAACATTTTAAATTTGTAAAAGAACCTCATTGCCTATTACTACCACCAAAAAGGATTATTTTACATTGTTATTCCAGTTTGAATGGTAAACCAAACAGTAAGACATACATATGTTGTGGTACAACTTTTGTATTACCTGATTATTAAGAGAAACACATTCATTTCTTCTATCTTCCAACTGTCTGTAATAAGCCTCGTAAGGGGTGTCATCAGCTTTGATGTTCTTTTCACAAAGACTCTCATACCAACCCAAGAAGTCATATGTGGAATCCACTGGTAAAATATCCACTTCATTACTAGATTCTACAAGAGGGTTATCCTGTAATCAAGAAAAAGGTCATGGTTACACTGTTATTATTAAATTATTATTTTTTTATTTGTAAGAAATATGTACAAATGAACAATATATAAATAAATACAATCCATTTATCTTGATCTTATCTAAGCCTTCTGAAGGGACCCTGCCCAATCACAGGGAGTGTTGGATTGGTTGCCTTAAAATGATTTTGTAACAAGTTATCAACAAATTGTATTCCATGTATAGTATATTGTTTTGCCAGTTGAACATATAAAGTTTCTAACGTATAGTGTATAAGTAAACTTTACAAAACAAAGGTTTATAAGGCAAAGATAAATTTGTGACAGTAACCATCTTTACTTCTATTTTTGCAAATCTTTTGCGAACAGTTAATCTAAGCTACAAAGTCTCCAGTCCAATCCTAATGAAAAAAGATCACAATGATAAGCTATCAAATAAACTACCAACCTCTTCCAAATCACCATCATCATCAACACCAAGAACCAGAGACTCCAAATCAAGGATTGCCTCACGCTGGTCGGCCGTCAATGGGGCTAAAGGGGTATCTGATGATTCCCATAATAACAGTTTGCTTTGTATTTCTTTCAAGCTCATATTATTCATTTACTAAGCTAGTAGTTTAGTTGTGACAAAAGTTTATTACATTAAAAATATTCAACAACAAAACACAAAACTGCAGACGATTACTCTAAATGTCACTGTCAGTGTCAACCAACCAAATGTCAATATCTTTTTTATAATCTACCCTAATAAGAATAAGCAAATAAAACTAGCCTGTACAGGCTATCTTTAGTCAACTTTCTTTATTTCATGCTTTTAGATGATAATGATTAAAAAATCATTATTCCTTTCTATTCCGTAAAACAAATAATTCCCTCAGGATCTTACAGTAGCATGCAAATTTATTTATCGATTAATAACAAATGCTTATTTTGTTATTTACCTATTGTTAACGCAACACATACAAAGCAGTTAATATTGTTTTATACGTAGATCTAGTTGATCCACGGTAAAGATATTTAGATCTATGTCTAAAGAATTCTAGAACGGTTTTTGCATTGTGGAAAATGCTACTAGGACTTCGCTAACATCCTAACCAATGCTCAACTAAACTACCAGCAAAAGATATTCACGATCCAAAAAGGCTCTTAAAAATAATTATAAAGGTAACGGCAACTCAGAATAATATCTTTTGTCCACGCTCTGAGATCAGCAATAACTTAGAACAATAAGCTTTAGTTACTGTTCTATAGGCCAAACAAGAACCTTGAGTTGTTAAAAAGACAAGTCAAAGCCATCTAGCGGGGAGTAGTCAAAACACTATTAAGCATGCTAAAGCCACCTTGCGACAAAGCCACTAGTAACTAGCTGCTAAAAATGGTACGTGTTTACATGCGCTGTAATTATAGATGGCGTTACTGATCGCACAAGACGGCCGGCGAACACTTGAAAAAAACTAAACTTTACTATTTCTAATATTAACAAAATCATTCGTACTTCAGAGAAACCTACCTTTTAAGAGTATATGTTTAATTTTACTATTATTAACAACAGCCAAAGATAGGAGACGATAGACCTATGCAAGGATGAGATTAACTTGAAAAGTTGATGAACGGGCATACGTCCTTTGCCTTACAATGGCTAAGCATTACCTATCAGAAAGTAAATGACTGTTGGCTGAAAATATGGTTCAAAAGTTAATAATTTAGAACTTTTTTACAGACATATAAGTACGCAGTTCTGACTGGACTGTTCAGTTCCTATCTTCGCTAGCCTACAGGCTAATACATACATACCTATTTCTGCTGCCTAGCAGCAACAATGTTTTTCTCCCAATAAGATCCAGTGTGTATGCAATCCTCGAAATTTTTAAGTCAAGAAATGACCAATCCCCGATTTGGCAATCCTTTTCGAAATATCCCACACCGAATTTCATATCCCCAAATCGTCAAATTAATTTGTTGCCTACTTCAGCCTAACATCAAGACGTATCTACTTAATCTGTGCCTACGTTTAGATCCTTCCTCAAAGTCGCAATTCATTAGTTATCTACCAAGTTGCTTCCATCTACAGACTGCTATGGTGACCGCTTACCAACAGTCGAGCTGAAACCGTGTTTGCAGACTCAGTCGTGAAAAATAGACTGGCCTTGATACATTTTTAGGAAGGGTTAAAATTTCATTTTTATCAAGAGCGGGATTCGAACCCTTTGACATTTGACAAAATACTTTGACATTTTGGAATTAGGATATTACATAAAGGACGAGGAATAAAACCAAGCACACATTGAGTAGTTTTTGCATTTATTGGGTATGAGGAACCTTTCTGGTCAACATAAGCTACAATGGACATTCTCTGTTTACAGTATATTTACAATTTCAGTATCATATAATATAATTCATATCTAGGTCTAGGGTAATGCTTGCAGGAGTAAATTACTGTATATTCACAATAATTACGAAGACCTAACAAAAAATTATCTATACACATAGTAGCGTTGTACAAATACTACTCTGTAAGTAAAATAGTCACACATCGAGTCGCCGGGACACTCTCTACGCCCGATTTTTGAAGCCGGGCTAATGTCACAGTCTCACTAGTACCATCCTATACATCAGTCACCAGCCACTTTTGTTCGGTTGTTCCATCGATAATAAACATTGGAGCTAGTTTTAAATACAGCGAATATTTAACTTATTTATTTTTGATATATTCCCCACTCCACGGGATTCGATCCCACGAGGGCGGACTGAGGAATCCGTTGCCGTCATCACATTCTTACATTATGTACATCATTGCGACTCACAACTCTATTACGACTTGTACTATATACAAACAATTTAATTATTAAAAAATACAATGTTAAATCGCTATTACCTCTATTATCGATATAGGGTTGGAATAAAAATAGTTTTTTTTTCGGTTTCAGCGTGCAAAATTTACTAAGCCAGCATCGCACGAGTTCCACAGTCTCGCAACGACTCTATCTCTCTATCTACGACTTCTTCAGTTACGTTTAACATCAACTGCAGATAACATTCAAACATTTATTTAGTTAACCGTTAACATATAATTAAACGTATAATATAAACAAAAACTGCACACAACACTTTCAGAACTAGTAACGACAGATCATTACATTAGTCTCATGCCGCCGTTCAGAAACAACACTTTCAATTTAAAGTAACACAGCAGTAAAAACTTGATAAATAACTTAAATTACATATGTATATAAAAATATAGAAAATAAATTAACACACAGTCATTGTTCAATGCATAGAAATATTAACTATTTCAAAACGTTCATTATTAACACACGTCTTACAAGTTATCTTAAATGGAATATATTAAGTGGATAGCGATACCTAATGTTTAAACCGAATAAAATATAGACGACGCACATATAGAAACGCTAAGACTCGTTGCTGAGATGCGTAGCAAAAGCATGGCAGTTAGCACGAAATTCTGCACCCTAAATATTAATAACAGAAAAATTTACTTCTACGACCGAAAGCATAATGACGTGCGCGGGTTCCGTCCGGAGCAGTAAATATTGGACGGAGGCCGCGCCGGCGACGGGCGTGCGTCGCGCGACTCGCGCGGGCGCCTGCCCTCGGCGCTCGACCGGCGTACTCACGCTTGTTCCTTGTTAGCCTACGAATTAACATAGCACAGCCATAGTGACTCCCCGGGTACCGCGTGCGTGCGGTCGCGCGCCGAGGGGAGAGGGCGGGCCTCGAGGCCGGCGGGGGCCGGCGGGTTCGTCCAGCGGCGGCGGGCCGCGGCCTATGACACGGGCGGCTGCGGGCCCTGCGTCTGCGGCGGCGGCTTGGTGCCGGCCGCCGGCAGCTGCGCCAGCGTGTCCTGGCTCGCGTGCGACCGCAGGTACGTGTTCTCCACCTCCAGCTGGTTGATCCGCTCCATCAGCTCCGCGATGCGCTCCTTTAGCACTTCCACCTCCTCGCGGACCGCGAACATCAGGTGGCTCTTAACCAGATCCTGTAAATAAATAAAAACGGTTATGTTATTATATTGGACTTGACGAACTATTACTATTAACATTTATAAACACTCTTATTCGCAAACATTCGCCGGTAACCGTGATGTCATGAACTCATTAACACGAGCGGAACTGATAAACATATTTTGGAATACGCTAGCACCGGCATTTATTTAAAACGTTTAAACTCCGATGGAAAATATAGAAGCGCGATGGATTTTAAAAATGATGACAAATGAAAAACGTACTTTAGTACTAGGCACGACCACGTAACAGGGCTCTCTTTGTCCCTTTTGTGTGATCTCGTAAAGGCAGCCATCTCTGGGTTGTTGCACAACTTCGATCATGTTCGGGCGGTGCACTAGTTTTTCAGGGTCACTAGCGGAGTATTCTTCGTGGCGGGTACGCGACCGAGTGGCGATAGAAGGGCAATTAAGTAGCGCGGCTTCTAGAAGAGGAGTACCACTGTTGAGACCGGGCGGGCGACTGATGGTCTGCGCGAGCGCACGTCCTATATAAAATGGCGGCGCACACGTCACCGCGCCGCGCCACGCGGGCCGACCGTGCGCCCCGAGCCGAACAAGACAACCTACATTGATAGCGATGGTCTCTTGTTTACTCGAATTTGACTGTCTTTTCTGATTTAAATCAAAGCCACGACAGTTTAATTAAACAGTTATTTGCACTGATGTAGTTATCATTTTATTCGCTGATTTCAATAGGCTTTAATATTTATATTTGAAAAGGTCACTTAGGTCGGTCGCATTGTGCAAAAACAACTAAAACCGGTTTGTCTGATCATTAATCTGAGTTTAAACCTAAAGCGATTATATTTAGCAACGTGCTTATTACTGTCAATTTTGTGATTTTATGTAGGTATGACTATAGGTAAGTTAAGTATAGGTAAGTATAGGTAAGTTAAGCTAGGTAAGTTAATAATTTTCGTAATTATTGCAACTGTACAAGTGATGTTTAAAATAAAAGTAATTATACTGATGTCGACGACGGTACAGAGAGGTTCGCACATAGAACAATACTTCGCAAGAAGCACAGCATTTGGTTCGAGTGCTACGATAAAGATGTCCATAAAGAGCTTATAAAGACTACCACTTGCACACAAGTCGCAACACTAATATGTCAAATGATGAAGTTCAACAAACCATTCGACAACATGCTCGTAAACAGTAACATGTAGAATCAATATTGATTCTTCATTAGCCAATATTAGTTGAATAGGCAAATAGACATAAAACTGAGGACTACTGCAAGTTGTATACGCCACACCAACACGACTTGGTGGATCTACATGCGAGAGATGTTAATAACATAAACGAATGCGTAGCCGGCGCCAATTAAATTTCATTGGACTCTATTTTAGTCTTTAATAAAGGGATATTCCACGGCACTGCAGCTGTCCAAAATAAAATAATCAACGTTGTTTGTGTGTGCCACGATTTTGTTTGCTTAGAATTAAATTAAAAATTTGCTTGTAATCTGTAAGCTAAAGTGCTAGACAAATAATCTTATTAATTAACCTATGTGCGTTAAAGATTTCATAAGATGATAACTTTCAAGAATGCGGATATCATCTGCTATAGAAACGACAGTGATCTAGCGTGCTACAGTATTTCTATAATTAGAGTAATTCCAACAGTTATGAAGCTCATAAAAATATTTCTCATTTCAAGTCACGAATACTGCGTCGGTCGTTCTCAGCCTCAAGACATTTTTGTGTATTTTTACCTGACGCCTACGAATTTTGATCGTTGACGCCCGAATATTAGTGTCTTAGCGTTCCGATGGTCTGGTGAGTCAACTCGTGCACACTTAGGCATCCAGATTGCCTAAAAGTGGTTTGAGATGACTTGTCTGCAGCTAAAATTAGACCAGGATATAAATAGGGTACTCGATGTGATCTTTTAAGCGGTCGCGTGGGTGTCCCGACCTTCAATCAAGAAGAATGAGTGTTTAATTTGCACCGGTCCGCGGCGGTACTCGCGAGCGATGTCGCTTGTGTCATTTGCAGATTGACGACTCATTGCAGAGTATTGACAACCAATTTAAACTTAATGCAAAATCAGCATACATGGTCATTCACAATCACTCTTTTTATTCCACAAAGAGGATATTATAGACTTTCATCTTATCAGTGAAGAAAAGGCTGAAGGTGGAAGCATCCTTCACCCGAAAATCTCGACTACTGAGGAACTGCATTTCTCATCTCTGTCAGAACACACCTAATCTACTGAAATTGATGTTACAGCAACAGATTTAGAAAAGTTGGGAATTTAAACTGGGACCTCTAGAACTTGTGACTTAATAATGCGACCATAGGTGGTGGAAACTGTAGCTACTGGTAGTGAGCTGTGCACAGCACGTGGTGAAATTTTTACTACGCCGTACTATAAACTAGATAACGATAGCAAACACAAAAAACATGTTACTGGGTCGAGATAAGATGGAGTGCTATAAAAGAGTTGCGCTGCGTTGGCAGAGAGCGACCGATATACAAAATTTTGAGGACAGTGAACCAACGACGCAATTGCAACTAGAGAATTATTGATTAAATTATATAACTCGTTCAAGGCCTCGCGATAAAATGTGGCGCTATGTTATTTTTAACAGATAAACAGCGAGCGTTAGAAGTAATAATTTTATGCCCACATTTTCGGAAGTTTATAGAATTTGCTTAGTGACTTTGCTCTTTTACTTTTCGCTTATAGATTACAGATTGTTTCTATAAAAATATATTTATATTATTATCATTTATTAATAACCGTAAATGTTGATCTACTCGCGTTTTTTTAACATAATATTTTGACTAACGACTAGACGACACCACCTTAGTCTTTCTGTGATCACGGACTCTACAACGGACTCAAAACGTCAATAACAAAAAAAAAACAAGAGTAAAGCCGTATCCATTCTTATATAAGTATAAATATAATGATTTAATTAATGTTTTCTTCATTAGCGTGTGTTATTTACATTTTGTTTGGTTTTATCAATTTTAGTTATCAGCTCTTCATTATAATATTTGTAAACCATCATATTTGTTTTCAAAACTAAAATTATATAAACGTGGCTCTTGATAAAGATTGAGATGAGACGGCATTTATGTATATGAAGACAAAAAAGAAAAACAAAAACTTGATTCAAAATTACATATCTGAACCTGTTTGGTATTTTAAACGGCACCCGTAATGCTGGTATATTTGAGAATGAATACATAAGCACCACCGGAACAATACGACTGCCGTGGAATTATATTACAATTTAAGGCATGACATCATCTACGTGCAAAACAAACCATTATGATTATTTTTATTTAAGTTGCCAAATGACTTCGTTCCACTTGTAGTTATGGCAGTGAAGCAGGGTTGTGCCGCAGTAGCCGTCTGTTTCTTCACACCTCATTTAATACCACCCCACGTTGTAAGTAGGAAGGAAGAAATACTTGTGCTGGTAGAACTTTACATTTTTGGTAGTGAGACAAAGAAATGTGTCACCAATTTTTGTTCGCTATGGAATAGTAGGCACAACAATTTTAAGTATTCCGTTTAAAAAAGATGGTTTTTCTTAAACAACTAAACTATTGCAAATGGCATAAGCATTGTTAGATTTACCTACACTGTTACTGACGATTTATCGGAGTTTATCGGTTTAGGAGTAACGAACGTTGGACAAGATTGGATATCTATAAATATGTAGTAGCAACAAAACATGACAACAAACAAAAGAAAAGCCACATAATAACCAGACATGAATAATTATAGACAATTGTAAGTTATTAACCACATGCATATCTTTTGTATACTTAATGAAAATTTTAAACATTTTATAAATAAATTTGAGAATTTTACGATTGGCCAAATGAGTCGTCAATAACCTAACTTGTTCTTTTACAGGAAATCCAATGTTTCAATATCTTATTTGGAAGAGCAGTCTACCGTATTGCAAACCGTCATGGATTTGATATAATCAAGCTCGAGCTTTCGGTCTTGAGCTTTCTAATTCTAGCAACAAATTAAATGTTCATGGAAGTCACAAACTATTAATATAACTGTTGAATGATGAGGCGTATGAGGTTAAAACTTTTTTTTCTATACTCAAGTTCAATTTACAAACTGTAAGCAGCCTCTTATTTCGACCTAACCTCCTTTCACAAGTACAGTAACACAATCTGCATCAATCATTAAATATACGTCCCAAAGCTGGGCTCATGTATTCGCACACGGAAACTAAAACATGGGGAGATGGGGCTATAACAAACAGGGTCATTAATTGGTATCATAAGGATGTCATATGATCCAAGACCATCAATTAAAGTGTCTTCCGAATCATAGAAGAGCTAGAAATTATTAAATTTGGATAGGGTCAGTTTCTTAGCTTTCACGATCATAAGCCAAACGTACCTACTATAGTTGCTGGGACAAAGAGCTCCTTGGAAACATAAATAAAATTATGAGCTCAATACGGATAATCGTTAGCACCTTCAAAAATATCAAAAGCAGCTTAGCTTAACACATTAATACTAGTTATGCTTAATTATTTTCACATTTAGGATTATGTCACCAAATGTCAACTATGTTTTTAGTATACCGTTAACCTGTACCGTTTTAGTAGGATTCCTGTTTTCAAATTATTATTTTTTACGGTTGTTCGGTTGTAAATATAAAGACTCACATGTGAAGCTATCACATAAGCTATCACAAAGATGAAAAAATAAATAAGAATAAGTGTTCAGCAGATACATTTAATATATATTAAATTAAAAAAAATCCTGACCCAGTCACTTACTGACTAATCAACGCCAAGATCAAAATATTAGATCTAGAATGCTGGAATTTCGCACAAAGGTTCTTTTGTAATGTAGAGTTGTATACAAAGCAAAAGGAAGGATTTTCCGAAATTTTCTTTCATGAGATACAGGCGGGCATTAACACGGATGAAAGTTCGGAGCTGGGTGTACCAGTAGCTTTCTGCGTTGAACTCTCCTCAATTTGCATGCGCATATGGTCAAACCGTACGTTTTCCCAAATGCAACGCGCACGCGCAAGCGCACCGGTATAAAAGTTGCATGGCAACTGAGAGCCGTGATTTTACTAGAACGAGCTGTTGCCGAGTCATTTAGCCTATTTCTGATTGAATTAATGATTCTAGTCATGACTACTTTAAAAAAAAATCACTTTTTCCGAAATATTAATGAAAGGCTCAGTTCGTTAACCATGTTCATTATGTATGTAAGCTAATTGGTCTGACATTAAAAAAAGATTTCCCAGTCCCAACCCAACACAAAGCCCAACAATGGTTTGCCTCAATATCTCATGGGCTTATTACAAATCCCAGAACGTTCCAAAATGCTATTGTTAAGTAGAGCTGGTTTAATTTAGCCAAATTAGGTGCGAGGTCCGTATTATTTTTCGATATTAAAAAATCGACAACAATATCCGCACCGAGATATAATCAACTTTGTCTGTCTAAATGATTGCAGCTTAAATATATGATAATTGTAATTCTAGCGTCAAAGTTATGTGACAACTTGAAGTGTAAAATATACGAGGAAAACTTGTCTGTATACTTGACGTAATATATTTATGCTAAAAAATCACTGTAACAATCTAAAAATATCTTGAAAAAATACGACTTGCCTAGGAGAGTTTTCAGTTGCGATAAAAAAAAAAACCATTGTAAACAATTACAATTAACAATAATAATCTATAAATCTGTTCAGTTTACGAGTACGTATCTGCAAACAGTCTAAGTGTTGTTCCTTCAACAGATCGACGTGAATTTTTGTACTGTGATTGTTGGAGTGCCGCGTGTACAAAGGGTTACTTTTATATCCCAGCCAAATAAAATGTTACTAAGGACACGTTGAAGACTTGGGTAACCAAGTAACCTGTAGGCTTCTGCTTCACAGCTGGGCAAAGGCTTCTGTCATTTGAAACAAGTCATCGCTACAATTGATAAGCAGTGGTCACCACGCTTGCCAAATGTAGTGGGTGATCACAAATCCGGGCTATGCATCAATATCCGAAACACACGTTACCCGATCTGGCAATAGAACCCAGGGTCTCTGGATATCGGGCTGAGCGCTTGCCACTCTGTCACCGAGATGTAGAAAAACATTATTATTGATCATGTTATATATTGATAAACATACGAATATACCTATATAGATAACATCGTATAAGTTTAAGTGTAATGATAATTATGATCTCATAATAAATTGAATAAAAATATTATTTTTGCACTTGATCCACAGCGTAGTACAGCTGTTCTCAAACGGTGATCACATTTCGAAAATATTCAAAATATATTTGTTTAATTGTACTTTACAATTATGTCAAATTAAACATTGCAAATATAACAATTGCGTATCGCCGTATAAATATTTTTTTCACAAGACCACATGTTCAAACTCTAGTTACAGCAGATTGTTAATACTGTTTAATGAAGAGTACTGTGTACTCAAGTGTGTACACGCCAGAGAAAAACAATAAGATTCTATTAATATTCGTGACACATATTGTAAGTTACGCTAAGTGAGTTTAAATAGTAATTACATATTACTTTTAATAACACACCACTGCTGTATAGTTTGGTAGTATATTTATTGCAAAAAGACTTGCGCTTTAGTACTCATGTTTTACATGTCATAATTGCACGGCGACTGTTTTGCATGTGTCATTGACAACTTTATTTATTTGAAATGTTGCTATTATGTGCAATGATTAATTTGATTTGAAAAAAATTGAGGTAAAATAACAACTAAATTCGACATAACACTTGCTTATTTAACGAGTAGGTACGGTGATTGTTTTCTAAAGTTAAATGTGAACAATGATACAGTGAAACAAAACAGTTACTATAACACAAATATACTCTAAATACATAGAGTCCATGGAAAAAACCGCACCAAAAAAACTTGGTATCCTTTATAAGGTAAGGCGGTATTTCACACCGGGGCAGTTGCTAAGCTTTACCAAGCACAAGTCCGATCCTGTATGGAATACTTCTGCCACCTCTGGGATGGATCTGCCAAGTATCAGATAGCCGCCTTAGACTCTATTGAGAAGCGCGCTAAGAGGGTTATTGGTGACTCTAAACTCGTCGAATCCAAGCTGCTGAGTCTTGAACATCAACTCAAGGTTGCCAATATTTCGGCATTTTATCGGATACACTTCGGGGAGTGTGCGATGGACTTACACGAACTGATACCTTCTCCTTTTCATCTTCGGGGAACTAGACGCGGACTGAGATCATACCCTTATGCTGTCAACATACCGCCTACACGCACAAAGCGCTTTGCGTCATCATTTTTAATGCGGACAGCTAAGGAGTGGAACTCCCTTCCTGCGGATCTGTTTCCTGAAACGTACAACCTGGACATTTCTAAGGCAAGGGTGAACAGGCATTATCTAGGCAAGTATGCTACATCCTAGGCCGCATCATCGCTTACCATCAGGCGAGATCACGGTCAAATACATGCCTATAAAAAAATAAAAAAATAAATACAGTTTACCAACAGTATTGTCAGACCTTGTAAAAGGTTTTTTTTTTTAATATAAGAAGGAGGCAAACGAGCAGGCGGGTCACCTGATGGAGAGTAATTACCGCCGCCCATGGACACCCGCAAAACCAGAGGAATCGCAGACGCGTTGCCGGCCTTTAAGGAAGGAATAGGCTCATTTCTTGAAGATCCCAAGGTCGTAACGGTTCGATAGTTTAGATTGGACCAAATAATATGTAAAATAATTACGAGTAGATCCCGTATTAAGCGTTTAATTTCAACGAGTACGATGATGTGAAAACGGTTGATGGCTTCCTATTTCCAACAATTTGTTACTTTGAATCATCCATTTCGATTACAGTACTCAAATACTCGGATTGCATAGCTAAATCACGGTTGTTTGCGAAATATCACGAGCAAAATAGGTGTCTATTTTAGCACTTGCATTTCTCAGCAGTGTGCCTACGTGCCAGCTTGTTTCAAGATCGCAAGCAGTTAGTTAGTTTTCGATTTTTGGTAAAGCCAAAACATTATACTAATCAACGTAAAGATATTAAATACTTATTCTAAATTATTTGCCAAATCACAATTATTTACTCTTGAATATATAGGTTACTAATTCTTTTTTTTACAATAATAACTGCGCAAGTTGTCGATTCAAGTTTTTAGAAGAGGTCTAGGTTCGCACATGCATTTGGGTTCAAAAGTTTGAGAAGCGCTATTGTGTAAACAAATTCGTAACAACAACAATACCGATCGTCTCGTATAAGAGACATTGATTATTACTACGCGAGTGAGTTTATCGCGAAATCCGTGACCCGACTTTCAAGTCAGACTGTGTTATCTTCTTCCTGATGGCATACGGCATTACGGCAACATTTAAAATAAATGAAAAACATCACAGCCACAATGTAAACACGGATTGACGTAGCTGCTTTATCGGATGCTGATAAATAAGTTCAAAGGAACAAAGCACATGAGACGACCGCCGGTAACAAACTCTTAGGCATTACAAGTGCTGTTGTTTGCAATGTATCAGTGGTGTCTGTGCCTGAAACTTTTTGCCCTGATATCGACTGTTGAATAATGAATTGTTTTCCATTTGGTGGTTTGGAAGTTAAAATAATATTTACGTGAGTAAGTGAAGTATTTTTCCAGAGAACAACACGTAGAGGAATTCTATATTCAAGCTAGAGTAATTAAGAATATCACTTTAAGAATTTTTAAAAAGATCATTAATTGATTTATTTGTAAAAAATAAAACTAATTATTACTTTACATAAAATTCCAATAAAATACGAATAACTATACTAGAACCCCATTGTGATTTTTATGGCGCTGAATCAGCGCTTTCTGGACAAATGAGGGTAATCAAATTTTTGCCATATAAATTCCACTACGTGATCGACTGGCAAATATGATTTACTTTACTTTATCAATAGAAGCGTGAGGGGACATGATCTGGCCATAACCTAACATTTTAGCTAACTAACTTCTTGTCTCTAGTCTTGGTGGTAGACTGCAATTTTACGAAGATAGAACTGGACCCTACCTTATGGTCATTGCATATGTCTTATTGACAGTTCTTATTTGTTATTTCATCTACAATGCTATATTTTATTAGTATAAAATGAAAACAGGTTTTATCATTTGGAAGAGCTGTCGCCCGGATTGCGAAAGGTTGGAGTACCTTACCTGACACAGGTTGTTTATTTTCAGTAACGTAAAAAATATGACAGTACTTATCCGTTTTAAATCGGTTATAATTTAATTCCACGTTTTTGCAGATACGATTTATTTACTTAGTACCTTTTATGTTTTCAATATTAGCATTGAAAAGCTTGTTTACTTCAGTCAGCAGACACATGTGACAGTATCTGTCTTAAACCGGTGGTAACGTAATTCTAAGTTTTAAAATAACTTTTGAGTTTTTTATTAATTGCAGATACGACAAACACCTATTTGCTTGGTAATTTTTTTTACGTTTTCAATATTAGCATTGGAAAGCTTGTTTACCACACCCACACCCAAAACCATTTATATAGGCAACAAGAAAAATTTTCCGTCTGGGATTTTACAGTAGCGTCAAATTGTTTACAATACAAAAGATGTTCGCAACGTTGCGTGGAGCAGCTGTTTTTGTACAAAAAAAAACATGTTGTTTACTTACCGATCGATACAAGGATTTGCTTCAGATCGTCCGTATCCGTATCACAACAGATAATGTAATCTTAGATTATTGAGCAGCAAACGCGTATAATTCTGATTGGTATCGTTATTTTCCATTGTTCGATGTTTACAAAAAAAGAAGATATTAATACGGCATTGGGACAAATAAAAGATAAACTATAAAAGATTCCACACATGTTGTTACCGAATTCAATAGGAGTGGAATATTTTGATAAGCATTCAATTACAATGTTAGCAAGTTTGTGTGCCTTGCTCTTCAAGGTTTATGGAAAATTATAATAAGACAACCAACTACCAAGGCAGCGAAACAGTTTAAAATGGTTATATTTATAACCATGTGGAAGTAGAGCTTGAAACTAAGTTATGTCACTTTAGTACGAACAGCGTTGTAGGGCGTGTAAAGTAGAGAGAGTGTGGTAGTTTTATTTAGTATAGTAACATGTAATTATAGTTTTTTTTTATTTGACAACGGGGATTATACACTTTGCTATATTTTACCTAATGGTAAGTGACTTCACCCTAAAGGCCTACGCAGACCGGGACGGCGTATGGCAAAGCATGGCAAAGTATTTTGCCGCCGAGGGATGACGTGGCATGCCACGGCATGCCGCGTCACTTCTAAGTATGCCTCGGCAACTTCTGCTTATGGATGTTCATGTAAAAAATATATCAATATTTTCGATATATCGTAAGTAATTTGATTGTATGTGACTAGTCTATAATAATAAATATTAGATAGGGATCAGGTTAATATAAATTAAAACAGCTAGGCTGAAGAAACAAATCAACTTTATTTATTTATAAAAAAAAAAAAAATTCATTCTATTCTATTCTATTTATAAATCCCAATATTTTTTGTAACTTTATTTATAAATTCAGTTTTTTTTGTCTAGACCTTGCAAAAACCAAATTTAATTTACTCATTTGGCTTGCAGCCTGCTTCTCTGCTGAAGTAAAACCTGTGCGGCTTTTGAGAAAAGTCGTTCTAATGGAATAGAGCTTGCTACCTTTCAAATATTTGAATACTACTTAATAACTTTTTTAAGACTCCAGTTCTTTACAACACTACCTTCGACACGTCACGGCGGCGTGCGCCGGCATCCTTCAGTATGCTTTTGCTTACCGCAGTACGCCACGACGGCATGCCGCGGCCGGCATCCTGCCGCGGGTGCCCGTGGCATCGATGCCGCGGGATCATTTTAAAGCATGAGAATTTATGTCTTATTTATATTTCAATATATTTGAATGTCCATTGGTAAAGATTTTAATCCTTTGCCATGCCGTCCCAATCTGCGTTGCCCTTAAGTCTTCAACCACGGCTACTAACTGACAGACTTAAGAAGATGGTTTTAGAAAGACTGGTGGACTTATTACCATAAACAAAACCGAGTACAATATGTATACCTTTTTGGGAATCGAGTCTGTGAGTGTCCGAGCCTGGTGGTATCTAAATATACTTCAGAAAGTGTGAGAAAACTCCTACACCATTGTTGACTTTTCCATTTTTATAAAACTCATAATCGGAGGTAATCGTGACGGGCCGGTTTCACGCGCGCCGGCCGCCATCCACGGAAAACGTGACGGCTTTATTACGCGGCCATAGGAATATTTTCCAAGAAAACTCCCGCCATTTCCTGGCTCAAAATGGCTTCGTGCCGCGATTCGGATCTGGCGCGTGCGCTCGGGGAGCCCGCTCTCGGTTGCAAATTGCCCGCTCCATCTCGATTGGGGGTCGCGACCGATTCGTGTGCCCTCCTCGTAACAGGCCCTATTACTAAAATGGGAGTATTGAAGCGCGCACCACCGAGTACGGCAAATACAGGACAGAATCTCGAAAAGGCTGTGCGCCCGTATAATCAGGGAACACGTGTCTCTACGGTACGGCTTTCCTTCCGTGTCTATTCTTGGTTGAGCTCTGTGGGTCAGGCCTGGCTCATGCAAATCGCGTACACAACAAAGGAATTAGCATGTCGAACGGCTAGAGCTAACAAAATGTTATGCGCGTACGTCTTCGTAAGTAAACACTATCTACATAATTTTCGCTCATAAAGCGACGAAAAAAAACAAAAACAAAACGCGAAGAAACGTCGTCGTCCGCACCGAACTGTAATCGGTCATCAAAGAACTTTAAAAAAAGGCCGAATCGTCTGAAGAAATTTATGTTTGAACAGATGCGCGAAATGGGGTCAGTGGTGTGGTGTGAGCTATGGCTCCTATACATCAATTGGGCACGGATAAACATATCTGCGGTGACGTAACGCGAAGAGAGCAGAGGCGGCATCTTACGAAACACAACAACTGTATCGCCGTTCTACAGCGATTTACAAACTGCAAGCTATGGTGCGATATATTATAAATCCAGCATCGAGCAAAATGGTGTGCGTCAAGGTGGACCGGTTTTGTATACCGGTCACATGACTCGTTCTCTTGATGCTTTAGACATTAAAGCTACTGGGGTGTACAGGTTGGAGCTGGTTTGTATGGATAAAAGATTTTAAAAGAAACTATATCGTAACTTGATTAATCAAAGTGCGTAGTTCACAATTTAATGTATGCTTTTTGAAAGACAGTAGTAGATATAGGCGGGAGTTACGTAATCGCCGTCAACGATTGCGATTGTGAAACACCAAAACGTACGTGTTTTTTATTATACTCGTTCGGAATATAAGTAATACTTGCGATATAAATGAGAAAGGATGCTTTAAAAAATAAATGACGGATTAAGTTTTACAATAGCATGAATAACAAAAACAACAATTAAACAACTGTCTACTGATAATGATAAGGTGACTCAAGAACATTAAGGCAAGCAAAGCGCGATTGCCGCGATAAAATTGGGTCAAAAATAGTCTAGAGA